>CM073134.1:43434012-43901512 GCA_037039145.1 Fundulus diaphanus
GCAAAACTCTTGAAGAGCTCCGTTTCCTTAAACTTATCATACAGGGGATTCTTCCCCATTTTACTTCCGGGTCTTTCTGGCCAGGAAATGGTAAATGGACTGAACATAAGTAGCACTTTTCCAGTCATACTGATCACCCAATTGCTCTCACTAACACCAATACAAAATGTGTTAGTAGGCAACTTGGGGTTAAGTGCCAAGGGGGAACTGGAATCGAACCCACAACCATCCAATTGCAAGATGACTACTCAACCCATCAAGCTACAGTCGCCTGGGAAAGAGGCTGTAGACTAGCTATTTGCTCAGTCTACAGCCTTTATTGCTGGTCTATAGCAATAGAAAGTTCTCTACGACAATACCCTGTAGGCTGAGGCTATAAAAATGCATTTCTTTGACATCTGTAACACATACTTCTAAAAAAAAAAAAAGAATGCAGAAAAGATGTATGAAATACCAGCTGGGCAAAGAAAACATTGCCCCATGAGTGGATTAGCCAGGATACATCATAGCAGAAAGAGACAATACTCTGGTGTGGTTAACTTTTAAAGGAAGACAAGTTCAAGTTTAAAAAGCTTGTCAGCGCACACCGAAAAGTGAGAGCCCTGACCAGAAGTCTCACCATAATACGTCAGATACTCTGCCACATGAAGAAATGTCAACGACACCAGGACGTTGAAGATCCAGTTGACGCCAGCGGAGCAGGCGTTTCCGGTGCTGCGCGCCCACAGCGGGTAGATCTCCGAGTTCACTGTCCAGGGCATCGTGCCCATACCTATAATACGGGTAGCATATGTAGTCATTCATTGTTGCACTAGTTGGCTTTAGATGTTGCACTAGAGAGAAGAATGTATTTTGGTATGATTGACCTGGAGCAAACGACGCAAGGTAGAGAATGAGGCCCAAAAGGACGACCCAGGAGTACGGCGTAGGACAGTAATTGAAAGCCCAATATGGGCTGGCAGATTCTTCCGTCCTATTAGAACATCTGGAGGGAAAGCAGATCAGTTTTAGATTTTAACAGACTCTGATCCACCCATCACAAGCACATACAGACGATGGTCTTGCCTTCCCCAGGCTGCGCTATCCGTTGATGCCGGGTTGACAGGAAGGCACGAAGAGTCGAACACGCTGGTGCCGTTTTCAAGGTAACAAAATCCACAGTCGGGATCCAACATGCACAGTTCACAGGACCTGTGGGAAGGACCGGCATGTAAAAAGAGCCTCACCCAGGAATCCTGTGACTGTCAGATCCAAAGGAATTAAAAAGTATTTTAAAGAGACAGCAGAGGACTTAACACTGCTAGCTTCTCACCTTTTTTTTTTTCTTAGAAACAACCATGGAAGATGCTTCATATACAGACTAGTCCTTTTGTAAAGTGCTAACCATCCACTCGTGTTTAAATGAGAAAGCGGCGATGCCGTGGTGTTTTTGTTGGAGGCATGCTGCGTCTCCGTCTTGATAACCCCGTTCTACTGCAGCTGCTAACGTTCAACTCAAATTGCTGTTGATCACTAAAGGATTTGGTGTTTTGGTTGTTTTATAGCCAAATACATTCCTTTATCTTCTGATGAATTAAATCTGATACAGAGTGTTACAATTTATTCCTTATATTGGATATAAGGAATAAATTGTAATACTCGGTTGTCATATGCCAAACCTGCATATGGCAGGAATTGGGAGGTGTAGTCATCTTCACTTGCGAATGTTGCATTTGGACCAGATCAAAGGATCCGCTCATATCCTAAGCCAGTTCTGAGGTCAGGTCTCTCGTTTAAATCGTCTCTCTCTTATCAAAATGACACTGCCGTCACGTTTAGCGGCAGTGCGTTTGTGTTTCAGAGTGAGAAAAAAAAAAAAAGTAAAAAAAAATAACGTGCTCACCAGTTCTCAGATCCTTGCACTGGCTACGTGTTGCACGTAGCTTCACAAGCTGTTGCAGAGGGACATTTCTGTTCTTTTTTTAAACATGCCTGTAGTTTTATAATCGTGTTTGACTTCAATTTTGAATCCGAGCTTTTATGACAGGTACAAACGTGTGTTTGTGTCTCCCTCTGCCTCATGAAAGGCGGACAGTGAGCCTGCTGCGTCTGCAATTTAATTTGGGTCCATTGAGAATTTGGGTGCTTGGCTCTTTACATGAAATGAGCTGTTAGAGATACTTTTCCACTCGCTCTGCTTGCCCTTTAAAAACATGAGACTGCCTTCAACGGCAAACGGGAACTTGGAATTTCACATAAAACTCGTGTGCAAACAAGAAGTCTCGACAGGACGGTTTATGAACTCAGCTTTCAAATCCTTTCTCAGAAGAGCGACTTCCCGTGAGCACGTGTTTTTTAAACAATGAATTCCTCTACATGCACTAAACCATTGTATAAAATACTGGAAGACTAGGATTTTTTTTTTCCCCTTTCTCAAAAGAACTTTAAAAAAAGCCTAAATCAGTTGAGAGCAAAGATTCATGAATTATAACACAAGAACTGCAGGTCATTCTGTTTCTGAACAGCTGGATTCTGCAGGGAAAAAAAGGGGAAGTGAGTGTTTCATGATTTATTTATTTTTTTTACCCGTAAAGTCTGCAGGTTGAATTGCGCGCGTCGACAGGGTGGAGGGTAACAGGAGGGGAGTTTTGGGCCGACAGCAGGAAGCCGACGGCCAACAAAGTCAGACTCAGTCCAGTACCTGCATTAGAGTAAACAAAAAAACTAAATACAGCTGAGAGAAAGGAGACCAACATCAGCCACATCGCTTCTAAAATTTTAAAAGTCCTCCTCAGGCCATTTCACCCGTCTGTCAAGTCCAATCAGATCGTCTGAGCAGTGGCATGCCGAGTTACGAACCTAACAGACTGCCCAGAGTCAGCTTCCTGCGGCCTACTCTCTCCACAAGCCACACCCCGACCAAGGTGAACACAAAGTTTGTAGCTGAGGTTGCTGCAGCCAGCCAGATCGCCTGCTTGTCTTCCCGCACCCCTGCCATCTGCACAATGGTGGCGCTGTAGTACCTTCGCATGAACGCACAGAGAGGAAGTTAGACGAAAGCCAGGCTCCAATAAAGGCGGTAATAATGTCACAAGTAGGCATACATGACTGTGTTGATCCCAGACAGCTGCTGAAACATCTGGAGGCCACAGCCGACGACCAGAGCCCTGCGAGTCGGGCCGTAGCTGAGCATGCGCAAAATGACAACGTCTCCTGCAGATCAAAAGTTAACACGGTTTCAAACTCGCGCCTCAATAGAGCTCAGCAAAACGAGGCTCCATCCTCACACAGCCCTCGGACCTGAGCTCGCGTCCCTCGCCTCCTCCTCGATGCTGCCTCGGATGGCGTCGTACTCCTCCTCGATATCCCGGCCCCCCCGGATCCGGCCCAGGACCTGCCGCGCCTCCTGGCTCCGGCCTTTCTGCAGGAGCCAGCGGGGGCTCTCCGGCAGACAGATGAAGCCACAGAACTGCAGCATGGCGGGGAGGACAGACAGACCCAGCATGTACCTATGACGGGGGGGGGGGGGGCAGGGAAGGAGTGAAGCAGAGGACTGCTGAAAGAGACAACTGCTCCTTCTCGACAATTTCAAAGCCTCCCTACTGCCAGGCCCAAGAAGCCGCAACACAGAGAGGGCAAAATCTAAGTCAAATACCTCCAGCCGTCCTGACTCATGTAGCTGAAAGCCCCGTCCACCACACTGGCAACGAACTGACCACCAGTGATGAAGAGCGAGTTCATGGTGACCAGCTGGCCTCTCAGGTGCGGGGGGGAAACTTCTGCGATGTATACAGGAACGGTCATGGAAGCGATGCCTGTTGGGAGGAAGTGTTTTTTGTTTTTTTTTAACAGTAAGACTTCAATGTAGTTTTTACGTCGCAGCTCAGCACAAAGAAGAGGAAAACTGATAACATCACGAGCGTTTATCTTGGCCAAAAACGAGCGACAGGTTTTTTTGTGCTTCGTCCTAGTTGCATTTACTCTGATGGACCTAAAAGGAACCACGGCAAATAATTGCCAGTAAATTGGCAGTTAAAGGTCTTTTTGTGAAGACCTTAGAGCAGGCGTGTCCAAAGGCGGCCCGGGGGGCCACTTGCAGCCCCTGTGCAGATTCTGTGAGGCCCCAATTGCATTTTAAGAAAGATTTGACCAACCAACACTTTTATTATTTATAATTATTACAGACAAGTTAAAATCTTACAGTTGAATGTTGGGTTCAACACAAACATGTGTCTTTTAATAACTACCCATTCTCCATTTCAAATAGGACTACATCTATCCAGCCACAGAAATCTGATTGGAATTTATTTATCAAAATTGAGCTAAATACAGATAGGCCATTTTGTTTACTTAAAATGATCATATTTTGTAGAGCAGGTGAAAAAAACAAAAAAAGTCACAACTGTTCGGTTATGTTATTTTTCTAATTCATTTTCTCGCCCTCGAGTGCTTTTGACATGACAGTTACGGCCCACGAGCCGAACATTTTGGACACCCCTGCCTCGGAGGTTTGCTGGAGAACACGAGTGAACATACGGGATCCTGAAGAGCCAGGAAAACCGCAGACAGACGTGGAGAGGTTTAAAGCAGATCCGAGGTTAAAACAGGCCTTTTTGGAAGGGCGCCAAAGAGGAAGCCGTTGTTAAAAGAAAGCCATAAGGAGTCCTATTTGCAGCGTGTCACAAGACATGTTGACGGCTGTGCTCGTCAACATGTCTTGTGGAAGGAAAACTGTTATTCTATTGAACTTTTTATTGACCCTTTTTTTCTATCATCGATATACGTTTATAGATCGATATATATTGTTATTGAATTATCGTCCAGCCCTAATTTAGAGCAAGGCTTATTAACTTGCTCTACAGTTTGGAATGGCCCAGTCAAAGTCCAGGCCTAAATGTGATTGAGAATCTGCAAACAGGTGTCTACAGATGTTCACCATCCAAGGTGAGTGAGGTTGAGCTGTTTCGCAAAGGAGAAGGAGCATGAATAGAAGTTTCCGTGTGTGATATAATCCAAGACTAGTTCCAGCTGGAACCGCAGCAAAAAGCGCTGCTACAAAGTACTGACACAAAGGGCGTCAACACGTGCCAAACCTTCCAGATTCCTAATGGTAAAAACATATTCCTGTTCACAATCACGCACCAATTGGTGTTGGTCTAAAATCCCATTAAAAGATACGTGAGAGAAGGTGAAACGGTTCGAAGAGTATGAATACTTACCAATGCCCAAACCGACTATGACCCTGCCCACAAGGAGGACCTCTTTGATCTGGGCAACACCCAGGACAACCCCACCGACACTGAAGACGAAGCTGGCCAACAGGATGCAGATCCTGCGCCCCAGCCAGCCGTTCAGGAAGCCTCCGCTGAGGGCGGACAACGCCGCCGCTCCGACGGTGCTGGAAACCAGCAGCTCCTGCCACAGGGCGCTCAGGTGCATCTCCTTCTTCAGCAGCAGCATGGCTCCAGACACCACCCCCGTGTCGTAGCCGAAGAGGAAGCCTCCCAGGGCGGAGAAAAAGGCCAGCAGGTAGACGAAGAACGGAGTGGAGGCGTCTCGGCCCAGGAGGCTCTCCCCGGCATGTCGGGATGGAGGCCCGATGAGACTCCGCTCTCCATCCTCCGCAGCTTTCTGCCTCCTGCGGTCACTCATCTGATCCAGGGTGTAGTCATTGAGGCTGCGGGGCGCAGGACAAGGCCGGGGTTAGTGTTAGACATCTTAGAGAGGACGGACTCAGCTACTGCGCGGATCTCACTGCGCATTTATGGAAAGCGACCAGCAGCACGGCTAGGGCCCATCGCGTCGCAAACTAATACAGATCTCGACACTCTCATCGCTGATTCTGAAAAGAAGGCGTCTCGTTGTCTTCCAGATGCGCGTCCTCCGCTGTCAGAACCAGGACTTAACGCTGCTTTCTGACCGACAGACGATCAGGTCCCACGTTCAGCCCTGTTTGCCGTGTCTGCTCTCTATTCTGTCCCCGCAGAGGCTTCAGTCGTACGGAGAAAAAAAACCCAGAAAGCACGACCTAAACTGCACTTTGGCAGTATACTGATTGACTAACTGAACACGTTTGTTTTGTTTACCCCATCCAGCTGCTACGTGCTCTGGGCGGCCATGTTTACGTGACGTAGGCAGCCTGACTTTTACTAGAAAAAGTTGCCAAAAAATAAATAAAATGAAAAATTAAAACGCAAAAAGCGCCTGTCTTATTTCAGGTTTAGAGAAACCAAACTTCCCAGACAAAATTAAACTCTTACAAGTCAAATTTTAGTTAAGTATAAGTATACATTGTGTAAAAAAGAAAGGAAAGGAAGAAATACGTATAATGCAACTATACGTATTAACAAAGGTTTTAATCAACTGTGTGATATTGTTATCCGCACAGCTTTTTAAAAAAAAAAAAACATTGAAGCTGAACTGCCTTTCACGTTTTTTAGACCAGAAATGCCACTCACAACATGGCGGAGATATTGACTTACGACCCCGGACGCTCGTGCCTCGTCTTCCCTCTGCGTGTGAAGAAACTTGAATGACAGTGGTGCGGAGGGGGACCTCCGGGACCCTTCAGTTCCAGCCCCGGCCAGGCTCACTTTACTAACCGTGTCGGTGTCGAAGGTCGCTGCTGTCTCGCCGCGTTTCATTCAAATAGCTGCGGACGTGGATCGGAACAATTGTCTCTCGCTGGTTGTTTCCCCAAAAAAGTAACATTATCTCAAACGCAAAGATTTGCTCAATTTGACACTTTAAAAAACATTTAATTTAGAGGCGAATTCCATGGGTCCAAATTCGCTGACCACACAAGTCCTAAACCCAACCTCAATCCGTTTCTTTGTTGACTCAGACGTGTGATTTGATTTGCTTTATTTATTCACCTTTGCTGTACAGGAGTCCCGTTGGAATTGTGTCATTTAAATCCTGCCACCTCCTAAAAAGCGCGTTCCGAAGCTCTGCTGCGCACCATTTCTTCCTCGGCGAACAGGAAGCCTCTGTAGGATCATATGATAGGGTTATGGCTGATTGAAAGGAAAAGGAGGAAGTGGTCATCTGGAACCTGTTCATCTGGATCAGACAATCAAAAAAAAAAAGAGACAATCAACAAAGCTCTGCTGGTTCTCAAAGGCGGACGGACTACTTGATTGAGGCTGATCACTACCGAGTTGTTTTTTTATTTCTTGGAAAGTTAGGTCCAGTTTCGGGAGTGTCATATTTTCTCATATTTGATATAGTTATTTATCAAAGTACACCAAATTATGCTCATTAATTTTCTTCTTTTCCTTTTTTCCCTACAACGGTCCAAAAATATGGGATGACCCAAGTGCCATAAAACGTGAATCTGGAAAAATGAGTAATACATAATAGGAGTGGGCTGAGTGGCTTGCCATCTCCAGGTTTGGGGAGTGACCAATAGACATTATGTTTATGGACGCCCCATAGACTGACACTGCCTATTGGAGCCCGGCCGCCATCTTGGATGGGTCTCTCATGGGCCCCCAATGCATTTATTTGTACTGATGAAGCTGTTTGCCCAACTGAAATAAATCAAAACTCCCCAAATTTTTACCCGATTTTCACATGGGTTAATTTGTTACAGAAGGCAGAGATCTGGTTATTATACAGGACGCTGTCACACATAAAAAAACATGTTTTCATGCTGGAAACTTTGTTTCATGATTTGTTCAAGATTCTTTATTGTCACCGCATGTCACTGTGGTGAAATTCCTTTCAGGACATACCTGTAGCTACTCCGGCTTAGGGTGTACACAAAAAAACAACAGACAATAAACATGTTTACAGCGTGCAAAAGATAAAAAAGATTCCGAGGGCTTTGATATGAGTCCGTTCGCACGTGATATGAACCATGATACATAGGTTAGTCTGTCCTTCACGAATCACAAGTAATGAGGTAATAAGGCTCTTTTGTGCAATGATTTTGAAGACAGACATGTGGAATGGCATATTATTAAATTTGTAAATGAATATGTGCTGTCATGCTAAAATACTTTGTTTTAAGCTCTTAAACAGATAGAAATGTTTGATTACATATTAATAAATGTATTAATGAATACATTTTATATTTTAATAGATAAACAAGTCTCATTGTTCATTTAAATATATTTCAGTCTCTCTCGCACATGTACAATCCTGACCCTTCTCTACACACCAACAATAATTTCTTCATATTTTTTGCGTGCTGTCCGTGCACAAATACAGTTTTTTTTAAAGGCCAGGAAAAGTGTCCCTTAAAATCATGTCCTTCCAGTGTCTTATACCACCCTGCTTGCAACTAGGGCTGGAGTTTAAGACCGTTTAAAAAGAACAGTTTTGTACAGTTTCTTACATGTGCTGGCACTCTTCAGCCTTAATTTGTGAACTACCGAGATAACAAAAGCATGAAATTATGGTCCATGCGTTGGGTTTTATTGCTACGTAAAAACACATCTTCAGAATCAATCTTGGCCCAAAATGGTGATCTGCACCCCGTGATCTAGTTTCAGTAATTATAACCGGTCATTGCAATCGCAAGCTGCAGAAAATATGGGCAAAATTGCCCCCTCTGCACTTATTCCCGTCGGCTCGTATGCCAGACGAGAGTAGGAGAGACCCATCCAAGATGGCGGAGACGCAGGATGGGCTCCAGCACCTAATGAGGCATCTACGTATATATTGTCTATGTGGGGACCTGCCTCAAGTGGAGGAGTGTAATTAGCTCAGGGTCTTCTTGTTTATGAGTGAGGGTTGAATGGAGCCAGCTGAGGTGGCTCGGGCATTTGCTCTGAACGCCCCCTGGTCACCTCCCTCATGAGGTATTCCAGGCATGTCCCACCGGGAAGAGACTCAGGAGGTGGCCCAGAACACACTGGAGACACCATAGCCCCTTTTCCACTGCCTCAGTTTGGCCGGGCTCTTCTTGGCTCTGCCGGCTTGCGAGTATTTCAGCAACAGTTGTTTTCAGGGCCAGCCCCGGTTTCCCCGGCCCTGTTCAGGAGCAGGGTCAACCCGAGTGGACTCGGGCAGAATTTTGACATGAACACACTGCTTTTCAGTGATTGGGCAAGGGTGAGGACAAACAAAGTTTCCAGGAAAATGTTAAACTGAAGGACCACCATGAACAGGTCAATCCGAAATATAATTTTACTATTTACAAACAAGGAACCAAGCCTGAAGGAAACAAAAGAAAAGATAAAGGCAACCTCAGCTTTCTATATGCAGACAGGCGTGTTGTATTTGTTAACTTAAATCAGAGTCCTGGATTTAGCGAGGCTTTTTCTCATTTTACACGAACATGTTTTGTCTCATATGGCACGTTCACAGAGAACGCGACTGAGGCAGCCTGAGTGGTGGATTTACATAAAAAACAAGCTGCAGAAATCTGCTGTTTTTCTGCAGTACTGCAACATTTAGGTGTCCAAAGTATTTCATTGTGCAGTACAATGCAGTAATACTGTGGTGCATTTTCATTGATGCCGTTTGTGTCCAAAGTATTGCATTTACTGCAGTAATAGTATAGTATACAGTAGTAATACTATAGAAAAACTTAACTTAAGAGGTCAAGTGCTTTCATGATAGTTGTCGCTTATACAACATCCAGACACAATGTACGGTCACGTTTAACCATTCAGTTATCACTTACACATACTCATTTCTGAGACAACATCAGCAGTTAAGGAATACTATCCACTAAGGAGTTACCATCACACCTCACAACTTCATTCATTCACGTTAGAAACTTAGTAAAATAAAGAAATGAACAGCCAGCTTTCAATTTCAATAGCACCTTTTTGTGACGAGCTCCCATGCAACGGTTGGACAATGCGGTTTTGTCCATGCTCTCAACTTTGATCAATTTGCAGCAGGCTCTGGATCTAGCAGAATGATCCGTTTTTGGGATCCGTTGACAGCCACTTAGCATAGCTTTTTTGGCAAGCCCTGCATCCTGACTCTTGCATTTTCCAGGCATGGCATTATGCGCCGACTCAATGGGACTGGCGATTCACCAATTCACCTGCAAGAAGACTGCACGCACCAATGCATATGCTGTTACGCACAGGTTAACTACGTACATCCAAGGAATCTAAGAATGTAGTGCTGAACAAATAACAAAATAATGAAACTTTAAAAAACCCGAACTTCTTTTCAATAACTTTCCAGGGCTCTGACATTAGTTGTTTCAAATTTACAAATTGTCAAGGATATCCAGGACCCATGTGAACACTCTATTCAATATTCACTCATGAATGCTACACCATTCACTCCACCATTACCACAGTCATGTTTGCTGATGACACCACAGCTGAAGGTCTGATTTCTGGTAAACATGAGTCGGCCTGCAGAGAGGAGGTCAAGTACTTGACACTGTGGGGCCGGAAAAATAACCTGGACCTCAACATCTCAAAGACGAAGCAAGTTATTATGGACTCCAGGAAATTTAAGTGCACCACACACACTCCCCTCTTGATACACTGTGAGGAGATTGGGAAAGTTAATAACTATGAGTTCCTGGTGTCCACATCTCTGCTGACTCCACCTGGAGCGCACACATCTAACAGCAGGTGGGGAAAAGCCCAACAAAGACGCTATTTCCTCAGGAAGTTAAAGGGTGTTCACTTTCCTCACCAGCTGCAGCCCACAAACTTCTACAGGTCCTTGCTAGAGATCCTCCCTCATGTATTGCTGCACTGTGTGGTTCTCCAGCTGCCCTCAGGAGAACAGAAAGCACCTGCATCAGCTGGTTAGGTCAGTGGAACGTGTTATTCGATCACAGCTGCCCTCACTGATGGACATTTACACCTGCAGACTCCGAGAGAAAGTGTGAAGGTGGTGAGAACGAAAGCTAGCTAGCTAGCTAGCTGATCAGATCATCCAAACCTATCCTACAATTAAATATGCAATTACAGTAAGATTTTTTTTGAAAGCAACCCAGTGAATAACAGTTATTGTATCTATACATTCTATCATTGTGTTTGATGTTTATGATTAACCTCGTAAGATCTGAGAATTGCAGTCTAAACATGTGCTTTTCGATACCTAAAGAGCCTAAGTTTCTTTTCAAACATATATTTTGCTTTTTCCTCACAGATCTGTAAGTGAGGATTACAACATTTATGTTTGAAGAGAATCAAATTTTTTCAGCCCTTATTCAGATGTCTAAAAGCCTATGTTTGGACCAAAATTCTCACATCTTAAGAGGTTAAAAGAAAACAGTTGTGCCTGTCATATTCTGCGACTCCGGGGGCTCTGATCGTTTCTTACTAAGTATGATTCAAAAATAAATAACGGTAGAAATACTTGAAGAATGAGAAGTACTCGTACTTAACTTGCTTAAATCGATCGAAATGATCTAATTAAAAATTAACAAACTAAAGCTTATCTTAATTAACTGTCGTAAAGTATATAGTTGGCATTTTAAAAACCCAGCCAACTTGGGTGAGGCATGACTAATATTTAGTACCGTTCTGGTTTTAAAGTGAGGTTCAGACAGTGAATCTGGAGCTCATGGGCACTAGAGGGGCACAGTTTGTTCCTGTGGAGTCAGCGAAACAGCGCCCTCTTGAGTCGCTGAATATGATGGTCGCAGAAAAAGGTGCAACAACTATTAATAACTCTGAGAAAGTTTTTTTTCCTTTCATCCTGATTGTATATCTTGTATTAAAATTTCTATAGATAGACCTACATTTAAAACATGTTTAGCAGGACTATCTGCTGTGTCTTTAACAAACGCAAAATGGGAAATCCCATGAATGAAACGAAGCGTAAATAACTGTCGAGTATTTATGAAAATAATAAATAAATTATGACAAAACCTAAAATGTTATACAGTGGGAGGTTGCGCCACTTATCGGCTCATGTGGCGATAGTTGTTCCAAACAATCTTGACGGGACAAACTCGGTCCACACTAAGGTCGGCGTGACGGCGCGCGCTCGTGCTGCGCCGCCGCGCGCCGTCCGTCCGCTTCCAGCCTCCTCTCCTCTGAACGGGAAGTTTTTCCTGCCTCGAGTCATATGATGCGAGCGACCGCGGAGGAGCAGCAGGAGCACGCCTGTCACAAAGGAACCAGAGGCCTCGCTCGCAGGAACAGCATAACGGTCCCGACAGACAGGACAAAATGGGGAACACCTCCTTCGGCTAAAAGGAAAGTTGTGTGAGGAAGCGGACTGACGTCAGCGCTGCCTGGGACCGAAACTCCTCGTCACTGACAGCTTCCCCTCGCAGCGAAAGCCAGCTGCGGATCTACTGTAGCTACTGTAAATCTTGCGCAAACATAACAGTATGGTGTGAGGATGCATGTGGCTGTCGGCACGGCGTGTACTGGCGGCTTGGCCTCGCAGAACGCGTTCTCGCTTCTCGTTGCGAGGGAGCACTGATTGACCTAAATGCACGTCAAGCCTTCGGAAGGAAAACAGCTCCTCGACGATCATGGTTAACAAAGAAGAGTTGGCGGAGAGGCTGAGGAAGCTGCTGGTGCGGCTGAGAAACCCGCAGGAGGACAGGCAGCTGTCCACGCTGATCCAGATCCTGCAGGATCTGCTTTCCCTGGCGCAAACGGACCATGGTAGGACCCCCCCCCCTAACCCCACATTGTTCCTGCTTGTGCACCATAGGCTGCTGCTGGTAATAACCAGGCCAACTTTTAGGTAACCATGCTGCAGTAGGTCAGCACAGCGCGCTGTCACATGTTTGCCATGTTTTAGATGATGGCTCCAGCATTTCAGGCTTAATTGGTAGTTGATGTAATTGTTAATAATTTGTAGGATCCAAAAATCACAGGCAGTGGAGGTTCTTGGCTGAGAGGGACTTTGGGGAAGTACCTAGATGCTCCAAAACCCCCTCAGATCCTTTGTGTGTGTGTGTGTGTGTGTGTTTTAAATATAATTAGAATGAAGATTTTAGTCATTTCTAACTATGTTTGTGTGCCGTGTAAAACATTCCGGTTCAGGATTGAACGATCTCTGTTTTTGTAATATTGAATAAAGTTGAACAAAGCTGGACTAGCTTCCCTGTAAAAATACCAAAGTAGTTCTTTTTATTTCCCACTGAATTAGAAGCTTTAAATCCATCCTAAATTTGTCATTAGCCACTCGCTGTATGAAGCACATTTCCCCCCATACAGGTGGCGCGTACTCCCCATTCAGTAGTAATACAACAAGCAGCAGGGGTAACAAAAATAGCTCGGGGCACAACTGATGTATACTTTTACTTTGGTTACTTGGACCACCCCCAAGACTTTGTTGCCCTGGGCGGAGAGCCTCTTTTTCCATTTTAAAATACCACCACTGGACATTAACGTAAAATAGGAAGTAGAAAGTGGTAAAAACTAACATCTAAATAAGTGCATCTTAACTCCTCCAGACTTTAAAGCGGTATTGTATTTGATTAACTGATGATCAGCCAATCTGGCCACCTTTAAAAAAAGGCTGCATTAAAAAGAAACGCCTCAGCACCGACCTTTGAGAGGCAAATGTAGCAGTCTATCACTTTGCTAAGAGGTTAGAAGCCCATTTCCAAATATTCAGTTTATGCTAAATAAACATTTAAGTTGCCAGTTGTGCAAGATTGGATTTTTCAGCACATTTACCCCCAACTTCAGAAAAGGCTAGAGGTGTCACAGTGGTCCAGTCAAAGGCCGGATCTACTTCTAGAGACAGTGAGGCAGCTTCCTTTCTCCAGACCTCACTGGGTTGTTTCCACACTCCACCTCGTAGCTGCTGTTGTTGCTTGTGGTGGAGCCGGAGCTCATTCACAATCGTTTATTTCGGGGTTGTTACTTCGCAATGATCGGACGGTGCAGAGTCCCCAGAATACGCGCCGGGGCTATGGTGTTTAAAATGTCCAGGTTTATTCTTAAAGCCGGCGTCATGTTACGAAAGCCGGACTTATCCTCCCAGGGGGCGTAAGCTTCCTTCTTAAAAGTACGTACAGGTAAAAAAGCTGCAGCAACTGAATCCAGCAGACAGACGCTGGTCTGTCTATTGAATTTGAATTCTATTTTTTTTTTCTGCCACATTAAAGACAGAAGCAGTCCTCTGTTGAAAGCTAACCTCTGATGCTCTTTGTTGCAGCGGCTGAGCTGTTTGAAGACAAAGACGTTCATGTACCTCTCACGGTGGTGCTTTCCTCTTACGTGAGCAGCAGAGGAGTCCAGGAGGTAACCCTTCATGTCTTGTCCACACGCTCCATTTTTAGCTTGTGTTTGGATGCCTGATCAGTTTGGTCTTTTATGTCGAAGCATCAGAAACGTCTCCGTTCCTGATGAAGTTACACATCATACTGCTGTAAGGGCACATGCTCTGTTTTGACAGAAGTTACCTGTAAAGGAGATTTTGTGATTGCGACACCATAAAAGCACAGACATGACAAACTGCCCTGGCTTCGGCGAGACGCCCTGAAAGTGAAACCACTCGGTCATTTAGAGCAAAGTGCCTTGCACGATTCCTCTTTCGCCAAATATCAAAGGCATTTTAGTGAATTGTTCGCCTGCCTGGTAAATGTTTCAGCGTTCCAATACAGTCTGCGTCCTGTGTCCACAGGTGGGCCTGTCGTTGCTGTGCCAGCTCATTGCAGTATCCCCGAACACGCTGGAGGAGGTCGCCAGACCTCTGCAGGCCAACAGGGAGTGGGAGGTCCTGGGAGTCCACCAGTAAGTGATGCAGTCCTATTGGTTAGCAATTAGTATCGTCTGCACCATGTAATAAGTCGCACCCTTCTTCTCGACATCAGTGGGGGGGGGGCAATTATGCAGTCACAAAGAACTGGTTGCCATGTTGGGTAGACTGGAATGTTTGCCTCGCACCCCGATTGCCAGTGAGATAGTCGGGCCGTCGATGAATCGAAAGGAACGGAAACAAGACGGAACGAACCTACTGATCTGCTGGATGAACTTTTCTTCTTGTGAGCCGCAAGGTTGTGATTGAGAAAAGTTGATTGAAAGAAACACTGGTTTCTAGCAGACGAGTTAGAGCTGATTAAAGAAAGCTATCGAGGAGATCCGGTCTAATTAGGACCTTTCTGGCCTAGTTTTAATCTAAGCGGGAAGATTAAAAGCAGAAAGAAAGTTTGAGGTCAAAACTTCCGAACGTGCTGGCATTCACACCAGGATCCACTCAGGACAAGGAGAAAGGGCCTATTTGGTTTCAGCCGCGTGTCGTCGATTTTATTGCTCATGGAGCCAGCTGTCATGTCCGTCTCTTTGGCTTAGAGACATGTCGTGGCACTGAGGAAAGTGTTTCTTCCATCAGCCATGGAAGTAAGCTTAGCAGTGGTGGCCTCTATTGCTCCAGGGTGTCTGGAGGCTCTTCCTCTGGGGATTCTGAGCGGGATCTGTTTTGCTCCGAGGGCGTTCTCGTCACATCACTGAAGCTTTAGACACGCAGGGCTTCACTCAGTAGTCATCTTGGAGCAGCACACAGTCCAAAGAACTGTTCAACCCAGTCTGCAAAGGTTGATCACTGGAGGCTCTGTGACTGGGCCAGGTCCAGCTTCTTCGATCAGTCAAACGTGTTCTTGAGAAGTCGGTTCGGTCTGTATCTTCCTGCACACCACGAGGTACCGGTCAGCCAGTCAAAAGCAGAGTTTTGCTGTAACCACGACAACAGATTGCCGCAGAGCAAATGTCCCATCACCGGATTTGAGATGGAACCTGAACAGATGCAGAGTGATGGGTATCGGTTAATATTTTATACAAACAGGAGGGTGCAACAACAGTTTTGAAAATCTGAAACATATTTGTTTTTAAGAGAGATTCTTATAAGTGGGCGGGACAGCAAAGCTTTCTGTAAGTAAAAAGGTAAAAGCCAAAAATTGGTCCGCGATACATGAGCAACGGCACCCTCTGCGACGCTGAGTACGAATAAGCCGGTGTAGACCAGGGTTAACAGAAGACTGCGCAGCAGTGGTGGTTAAATGATATGAAATCATTCAAGTAGGGTTTCTATGCGTAACCTTATGTACAGCAGCAGGTGTAGATTAGGTCATTTACAGATGACATCATCTTAGTGCTGATGAAGTTCAGTCAAGTATAAGTCCAGGATGTGGAACCACTGGTGTTTTAGACTTTTTGTACTTTTGTGATTTGTTTTAATTGATTCTATCTGTATTTTTTGGTTTATTTTTTCTTTTTGTGTTTATTCATTTGTTTGTATGGCTGTTAATGTGGACCTATTTGTGTCTTCAATAAAGTCATGATGATGATGATATACCAGTGGGCCATTGTTAGGTAATAATGCTAATGCCTGCTCTGACCAGTCCCTGGTCTGCACAGGAAGTCCTCCGTCACCGAGAGAGTATAAGGAAAGCTGACTCCACCCCTGCTGTTATGAGTGACCTTTAATCTCTTCCATCATTGTAAAAAGAAATAAAAGCCCTCAGGTGTGCAGTTATGTCGATATCTTCCAAAGCGGGCAGCCATCCACAAATAGACAAGTTAGCTTTCTAGCTGTCATAAAAGCCCAGAAGGACAGCGATTAAACAACCTTTCCCTGGTGGTAAACTTTGTCAAAGCTGATTCCAGAGGCTGCTAGGAGACTTTCCCTGGTCACAGTCAAACATCCAATTTGGGTATGCACTATGAGTACCTTCATTTGACAGAACAGCCCTCTGGAAAAGCGCGTTGCCTTTCCCTTCCTGGGACATTCACCAGGTTCTTCTCACCCGTTTCCATATTTTGAATAGCCAGACTTTTCTTATCAGTTCCCACTATGCAAATTTTGTCTGCTTCCCAGAAATTCAAGTAAACAATTTTTGCAAACATGCCCTCTAACTCTCCCGTTAACAGTTTTCTCTCGCAGCGCGGCACCTTCCACGGAGCACTTACGATAGAGATACGTCTTTTGGAGATTATTTATTTTTCCTTCCCATACCATCGTCCTTACTGGACCTGGTGACAAGAGAAGAGCAGCTTTGGTCAGCCTTGTTCCTTACAGTTTCAATTGTTTTAAACGTTTTTTTATAGCTCCGACAGTGGAAATGAGAATGTTTAGGAGAGAGTAGCCATGTCCTGACTTAGCGACACGTATCTGCCTTACTTGGTCGGTAGACTTTCTCGTCTTTCCCGTTTTGAACAGTGGTGAAGAGAAGTGGGCCTCTGTGTCATTTGTGTCCATACCCCTGTGAAACTACATGTCATGGCTGACTAATTAAAGGCATACTATGCAACATTTTTCAGTTAATTAATGTGTTCCATACCGTTTTGGATGATTAAATGAGTCATTTCAGGTCGAACAAAGGTTTTCTCGGCCGCCCTGGGGGTCTGTGGGGGAAATACCGCACTTGCAATGCAAGAGCCCTCGGCTCGCACACACAGAAGTCTCGCTTTACGGCGAGAACTCCATGTGTTTTTGCCCTGCCATTCACTATATGCACGCGCGAAAGCAACAACAAAGAACCGCGTGTTAACGTCAAATAAACATGCAAGCATATCGAGTTTTATTATTATTATTATTATTTTTTTTTTATGTTGGCAAGACGCTACCGCGGCGGCCGCGGCGAGGTGGCGGCCGCGGCTGCGGCTTGGCGAGGCGGTGGCTGCGGCTTGGCTAGGCGGCGGCGGTAGCGTCTCGCCAACATAAAAAAAAAAATAAATAAATAATAATAATAATAATAATAAAACTGGCGAGGCGGCGGCGGCGGCGGCAGCCGCGGCTTGGCAAGGCAGCGGCGGCGGCGGCAGCCGCGGCAGCCGCGGCTTGGCGAGGCGGCGGCTTGGCGAGGCGGCCGCCGCGGCCGCCTCGCCAAGATAGCGCTGCGGGAAGCTTGATGTTCATACCTTCACTGTGTTAGTCATTGTTTGTACTGCCGTTTTTTCCACTTTTCGTTGCGTTCGCCTGTCTGCTAAGCTCAAAACAACCGCGCCTGTCTTGACGGAGAAACCAGAACAGCTGAGCATCTTTACGACAGTGCACTTTTACTTTCGCCCTCTGGGGGGAGCCTCGCTGGAAAATCAACCCCGGTTGCATAGTATACCTTTAAAGGCTCTGAGACACTGACAGTTTTTCAAATTGCTAAGTGTTATCCTGTTGCAGTGACTAAATGAGCAATTTATAATGCATCAGTACAACAATGGTCCAACACAGAAGGTTTTGATGCAATATCACTGTATTCAGTATTCCCTTTGCAAAGAATGCAATAACTGTTTAGCAATATTCTTAGCATCATGAGCTCAGACTTTGCATGCCAGTCAGAACCAGCGTTGGATTGAGTGACGCCCGCACCTGATTCTAGATGCTAAAGGTCACAGAAGCCCAGCGGAAAGAGAGGATTAACCAGCAGATATTGTTTTGGTTCTTCACCAGTGATATTGCCATCACATGATTTTCCAGTGGTTTGCAGCTCTGTTTACAATCCTGATGAGGTTTTGTACTGGTTGTGTTTTCAGGCACATCCTGAAGGTCCTGTCCCGGTACATAGCAGACCCCCGAGTGACCGTGGTTGGAGTCAAAGCCCTGGCATTACTGCTCCGATCAGGTCCGTAATATCTACACTGGGAAGAACTCCTGCATACATACACTATACAGCCAAAAGTTTCTGCTCACTGATCCAAATCCTATGGGCCCAGGTGCTTGAGTACTCTCCATGGCCGCAGGTGTGTAAGATAGAAAACCTACGCACGCAGGCCATTTCTGCAAACATTTGTGAAAGAATGGGGCCACTCCGAGGAGCTCAGTGAGTTCCAGCGTGGCACTATGATAAGAAGCCGCTATTGAAACAATATCAATGGTTGTTTAGGTTGTCTGTTCTTACATATCACCAACTGTTGACTGTGGAGTATATTTAAGCAAAGTGGAAGTGATTGGAAGCATCAGCCCCCCCAACCACAGAGTAGTAGTCCATGTAAAATCACACCGCAGTCAGTGGATGCTGAGAAACTGGGACCCCTACTTTTTTTCATTTACCTTCTTCCCCCGGTCAGTATCGTCTGGAAATGTTTTTTTCACTTATATGCGCATGCCACCCAGCTCTATTTATCTAGTAAGTCAAATTCCATATCCCCCCCCTCCCCCTCCCGTGTGTCATCCTCGATAGGACTCACTACCTTCACTACGAGCTGACAGCGGTGCAGTTAGGAGATCACCCTGTAACCGGTGGGTTGCTAGTTTGAACCCCAGCTCCGACCATGTCAGTGTGGCGATGTTAAATGAGACGTTTCACCCACCTTGCCTGGCGGTCGGTGGTCAGCGGGCCCGGTGGCGCCAATTGTATGGCAGCCTCGCTTCTGTCAGTCTGCCCCAGGGCAGCTGGTGGCTACAGTGCACTTTACCACCGTCTGGTGTGAATGGGGGAATGGCTGAATGTAGTGCGGAGTGCTTTGAAGTCTCGATAAAGCGCTATACAAGTACAGACCGTTTACTTCTCAGATCAATAACATTACCCATTCTGCATATTTTCAGTCACAGAATCACCTTCGTCCCCCCCTTTCCCCCCACTCCGCATATATTGTTATCCATAGCCTCATCACCTCCATTGACTACTATAATGGCCGTCGCTTTGGCCTTCAGTCACTCATATTATTACCAAAACCCCACATTTCATCACATCACCCCTGTCCTATAGTGGCACCACTGGCTCCTTGTTAGAATTCAGAATACAAAATCCTTCTGTACACATTCAAGGTCATCCACAACCTCGCACCTCCTACCCCCCCTCCCACCCTCTCTGCGATTGCCCCGTTCCGCGTAACTTTTAGTCATATGTGACTCTCTGGTTTTATTGTTGTTTGCTGCTTGAGTTGCACTGTCTCCTTGAGTGCTCTGAAAGGTGCTTTTACATAAAAAGCATTATTATTTAGGTACAATCGATAGCTGCACACCCCTAAACCTTTTTTTGGGATCAGATTGGCTCAAGAATAGCGCACAAAGAGAATAATCGCATCGGTTTATTTGGCTGAAGTGCATCCAAGCCTTAAATCACCAAAGATAATGCACAAACTGTTTGATGCAGTGCTATAAAGCATGTGGTCAGCAGACTCTAGATCAGTGGAAACGTGTCCTTAGGAATGATGAGTCACGCCTCTCTAGCTGACAATCCTGTGGACGGGTCTTGTCTGTCTGCATTTCGTCAAGTTTGATGCTGAGTGGATGATGTTGTGGGACTGGTTTTTCAGGAGTTTGGTATGCTTGACACCTTCTGTCTCTCAGCTTTGTGGGAACAGTTTGGTGATGGTCCCTCCCTGTTCCTATATGAATGTCCATAAAGACATGGGTGGACAAGTTTGGTGTGGAGGAACCCGATTAGTCTGCAGTCCTGAGCTCAATCTGACAGAGGGGCGTTGGGATGAATTATAGTGGGGACGATGAGCCGGGCCTTCTCATCCAACATGCCTGACCATAAATGTTCTCCTGAATAAATGGTCAGAAATGACCATTGATACGCTCCTAAACCTTATGGAAACCCTTTTCAGAGGAGGTGAAAGTGTTATAGCTGCAAATGAGGCATTAAACCGTATGGATTATGAATGGGATGGAACTCAAGCTCATATGTGTGTGAAGGCAGACTTTTGGCAGTATAGTGTCAGTGACTGTCAAAAGCACTGTTGAAGTTCTATCTCTTGATGTGACTAAAACTGTTAAATTCCAGCTAAAGTATGTTATGTGAATTCTTAATGTTGACCAGTAACACCATCAGCCAGATATTGTTTTCTGGCCGGGCTTCGCAGGTTCCTCCTTGGGTAAGCTGCCTCTTTCAAAAGGCTCAAACTTCGACCAACAGCTACTAGCTATACAGGAATAATCTGATTGTCTATGTGCCTGTTTATCAAAGCATGTTACACGCCTGGAATGTGGGGTTTCCCTCTCCCGCGTCAACTTGACTGACTCGTATATACTCTATTTTTAGAGCAACACTTATAACTCTTTCTCGGAACAGCCTGTTTGCACAAGTTCATATCTAACCAGATTCACATGGTTTATTTATTGAGGAACATTTGTCCTAGCTGGTCTCGATGGTAAATGTTCAAGTGTAAAAGTACAAGTGGTCTACAATCTGCGGAGTAAATGATGGATGCAGTCAGTGGCTGCTATCCAACTGCTAAACTCAGGTAAATAAATCAGCTTTGACACAGAGGTAATGGGTTAAAACTGTCATATTTGCATTCTTGCATTCTTATCATATGCAATTGTGAAAGCCCGAGTCTTGTGACGTAATGGGTCTGTTTGCAGTACCAAACACTTGTTGGATTGAT
Organism: Fundulus diaphanus; assembly: GCA_037039145.1. Classification (NCBI taxonomy): domain Eukaryota; kingdom Metazoa; phylum Chordata; class Actinopteri; order Cyprinodontiformes; family Fundulidae; genus Fundulus; species Fundulus diaphanus. The sequence goes on from CM073134.1 coordinate 43,455,165, forward strand.
AAAACTTTCTGAATATAGTGAACTACTGGGCTTTCTAGCTGTAGCTGCAGCTACAAGCCCTAAATAACCTTAGTGTGTACCACCTTTGCGGTAGTAGAGTGAATATTTAGCAAATTCCTCAATTTGTGCTCCAGCTCAGTTGGGTCGGATGGAGAGGTTCTGTGATCATCAGCTTTAAAGCCTTGCTCCAGGTTCTTAGCTAGATTTAGGTCTGGACTTTGACTAGACCATTATAACCCACAGAACTGATTTGATCAAAACCAATCCATTGTTTATCCAAATTATTAACAAGCCAATGCGTTTTGGGCTTGTGGTCGGGTCATGACAAAACAACAGTTGAAAATGTGCAATGAAAAAAAAAAATCTAATCAGCCAATCCCACGTTTACATGTTAATAAGCTGACTAAGCAATGAAGGTGGTGGGGTTTGTTTTCCGGTTGGACCATAACTAAAAGGTAGAGTCAGTTTCACCAAGTCTCTGAATAGCTGCGCGTGCACAAGACCATTTTAACTGCTCTTCCACTCCTCAGGGGGATCGCGTAAAAATAAATAAATCTCAAGTCCGCGTTGGTATTATTTCTTTCTACTGAACACCACCACATGGTATTCTCTTTACCTGGGATTCTGTAAAAGGGATTCATGCATTTACATGCTGAAACCTGATTTCTAAATAATCTCAACCAGTGATGTGCAAACTTCCTATTCTTTATCTTATTACTCTCTGATGCACAGACACATATTTAACAGTTCTTTAACTTTGCATACAATTTTGGACAGATCCTATTCCTCTGCTGGTGCTGGATGAAGAGGAGGATGTGTTTAGCCTGGTGGTGCAGGTGATGAAAACCTTTCCTACCAGTGAGGAAGTGCAGTTCCAAGGTTGCATGGCTCTGCAGCTGCTGCTGGACAGAGGTGGGTAGACACTCTTTCTGCTTTAACAGTGAGTAACTATTAAACCAGTAACAATAACTGCATCCACTCACAACAGGAGTGCTGAGAGCGGGGAGGGGGAGTCTACCAGTGAAATGTCTGAGTGATTCAAATGCTAGTGGCACCGCAAGGGAGACACTTATAAACAAAAACTAGAACAGACTGAAGCTGGGTCATTAGGAACAATGGGCCAAAGTTCCTCCACAATATGAGAGTATGGAGAAGTTCTCCAGAAATTGACTGCTTCAGGCTATTATTGCTAAAAGTTTGTGACTGTCTGTGAAGTTCTAGTATACCTTGGAATTGACCATGTTTTTTTCCGTTTGTTACATATTATTAATCAAAGAGATTAATATGTTTTCTCTTTCCAGTAAGTGATGACCATCTGGTGGAGTTTGTGGAAAACCAGGACCATGTTGTGGTTCTTTCCGCTCTGCAGAGGTTCTCTGGGAGCCATGAGCTTCTCACTCAGGCCATGAAGGTGTTACTGCCTTTAGCTCGCACAGGTACGCCCCCAGTCTATCACAATGTTGATAACAAGAGACAGAAAATGGGTTACTTCCATCAAACCTGACTTATTAGTTGTTCTCTGACTCCTACAACGCAAAGCTGTCTTTGCTAGTCCTAAACAAAGGCTACAGTGAACCGAAGAGAAAGAGGTTCTTATCTTTGATTCAGCAGCTGTGACCACAGTGTGGCAGTAAACCTGTAATGCTTGTTTAGCTATCTTGATGTAAATCCGACTGCATCACATGCTGTGAAACATGGATGGTATTATTCTCTCCCTTTACAGAAACAAATCCTTTTCAAAATTTCCCCCATGGGAAAAAAAGAGTGAGTCCTGTGAAACCTCTGGTTTATCTGCCCGCAAACTTTATTTTCTCGATATAACTGGATTAAGGAATTTTCATGAAAGTATTCTTTTTGTCTGTTGAATATCAAATTAATTGGTAGAAAGCATAAAGACGTCCAAATTCTGACAAGTTCTAAGTTGCTGCTTTACGATGTACTCTTAACAAAGGTGAGATTGTTCTCTTTTGCTTTTCTATCATGCTTGAAAGCTTCAGATCATCAAACTGATTGTGATAGCAGACAAAGATATCCTGAATAAAGACACCAAGCAGCTTTCAAATGATTTCATTTATCCAAAGAATCTGACCCTGTGTAATAAAAGTCGCCAGGTATCAGGTCTGGACATTCAAGTGTTGGCTCCTTACCACCGAGGAAATGTAGAGAGCACATAGGTGTCAGATTCCACAGTAAAGTCCTCTCAGTTACAACCATAACCCCCAAGAACAGGCAGATTTGGGTTTAAAGTGATCTTTTATTTTTACCAACATATTTGTAATATTAATGTTTTAGAGAGATCCAGTCAGAGTCTTGACTTGAATCTTGCATAGAATCTATAGATGTATTTCTGTGATGGCGAGGAGGCATACCAAACTCAAAGACTTGGAGCTCATCACCAAAGATAAATCGTCAATATGCCAGTGGAAACACGCAAAGAATGTTTGTTAATGCATACAGATTTACAAAGAAATTATTTTCAACATGACATTTTCTAATAAAATGCCATATGACATTTTTTTGATAACGTAAATGTGACACATTTCTCTTTCAAAATTCATACCCCTTTCACATGGTTCTGTTGCCTTTTGAGAGATGCTCCATCTCATTTCCTATCAGAAACAAGTAGGGCTGGGTATCGATTCAAATTTCAAGAATCAATTTGATTCCGATTCTCAAGATTTAGAATCAATTCGATTCGATCCAATCCGATCTCAAAGTGGATTGGTAGTATTAAAAACATTTTTTAGCTGTTACTTGAATTTCATGTAGTTATGCGACATATTGATACTAGTATGATATTAACATTCAACAGCAAATTAATAAAGTAATGGTAGCTGTAAATAAAGTAACGGGGGCGGCTGTAAGGACCACACCCTCTCCCTGAATGTTGAGACAATTGTTTTCACAAACATGCTGTTGGGCAGAATACTCCAACAGATCCAGGGTAGAAAACAGAGGACGCCAGAGTTATCTACAGCTGCTATTTCTATTCAATTCAATTCAAAACCACTTTATTAAATCAAAAGGGACACCAAATTTGGACACTAACCTAGTGCATTATTAAAAATATGACATTACAAATTCACCTTCCGGATCAGAGTATGAAGGCTCCTGTGATGTGTGCTGCGTCCATGCCTCCGACCACTTTGTGTTGTTTTTGTCCTTTATTAATTAATAAACAGACTAACACGGTTGTTAAGCTAAAGTTGGCTCTCGGTGTGCTTTCCAGATAAAAACACAATATTACAGCTCCCGCATACTTGCGTGAGCTGTGCGCAGACTGTGAGCCGAGCGGACTCTGTTCTGACTCTCTGCGGACAGTTTACCCTTCATAGTAGAGCGTACCTGTTGTCTACTTTTCTTGTGACAAATTCCTATAACTCACACACTTTTTGCCAGCGGGACGAAGTGGGGAAGGGATGATTAAATGTTTGATTGGATTAGCTAGTTGAGCATGTAGAGCCGTTTCTTTTCCAGCAGGCTCCCACCGCACACCTGTCAGTGAGAACAGAGGGACGGTGATGCCACGCGTCCTTGTGACCGCCTGCTTGGAGCAGCTCAGTGTATCAAGCTCGATGTCACATATAAAACAGTTCGATGTAAAGACTTCTTACCGCTGATGAATGTATAGTGTGACACGCGTACGCGGTCGTAAAAATGTAACTCCACCTGTCAGCGTTGAGTCCGCGGACTCATGTCCACGCATGTAATGCCGGCTCACACATTTAAGTTTACAGTGGAATATTTTTGTTTAAATCGATCTCTGGTTATATGAATCGATCCTTAGGAAATAATATGAGAATCCATTCATAATGTAATATGACTAAGCGGATACGTCAAGCATAAACCAGCCCTTAAAGGGATGGAGGTTACCTTCCAGCAGAAGATCAACCCTGTAGAGCCAGAGCTACCGTTGAATAGTTTAGATCAAGTGTTTGTATGTGTCAGAATGGCCCAGTCAAAGCCCACCAAGTAGATCTAAAAGAAAATCTTTATCCAGACTTCGACACTGATGTTTACCGACGCTCTGCATCCAATCGGACAGATCTTAAGCTATTTCAGATTTCTAAGTCTAAATGTGCAAACCTGATAGAGACCTACGTAGCCCAATAGACTAAGTGATGTAGACGCAGCAGAAACGTTGTGGGGGTAAATTATAAAAGCACACCACACTTCACAGATTTTTTTTAACTTCTGAAAAATTTTGTAAAATTTGCCTAATTTTTCTTCCACTTCACTTCAGAGTATATTGAAGTGTGTGGTTGTGACAAAAAATGTGAAACAGTTAAAGGGGTATGAATACTTTTACAGTGTGCATGCTCTCATGTTATTGGCATTTTCTGCCACCACATTTGTGGCTTGTGCTTTAAATTCTGGTGGATATTCTGTCTTCACGTGTCTTTGAAATGTGCAGGGCGATTACAGAGGACGATGCAGTAAAAAAGAACAACAAAATGTTAAGCACAACAGTTTTTTTCCCCCTCTGTACTAAAGTCCTAGTTGGCAGAAATATTTCTGCACAAGAAGTATGTTCTCGTGTTTGCTCACGCCTTATTAGCTTGCATAGAAATCTTCCCTAAAACGGAGCGACTCTGCCTTGCACGACCGCAACCCTCTGGTGAGGTGAACATGCGTCTCTCCTGCAGGCAGTAACGTGGAGGTGTTGATGTCGGGAGGCACTCGGTGTTACAGCATAGTCATCGCTTCCATGGACGCCTTCCCTGAGGTGGAGGAGCTGCAGGAGGCCGCCTGCCTGCTGTTCAGGAGGTTCACATCAGGTCAGAGCACTGCTCTAGAGGGGCGGAGCAGGAAAAAGGGTTGTGCTGCTTTTTAAAAGCACTCTTCTCCTCCACCAATAGGGGTTGATTCACTTGGATTTGTTTGTAAATGTCATCTCTGCTAAAAATGTATATATATATATATATATATATATATATATATATATATATATATATATATATATATATTAAGACTTTAACATACAGCTAAAACCAGATGGTTACATGCACCTACCTTTTTTATTCTCACTGTCTACTTTCTGTTTCTAGGTCAGCTTGGATTAATAATATAATTCAGTTTTTTTTATTACTTCCAATTAATAGATTTCAATACACTAAGATTATTGTCCTTTAAACCGTTTATCAAAGCCCAGCTTATGATGTCATGGATTAGTAAACTTCTGATAGGTCAGTAGAAAACATCTGAGCAAACTTGAGGCACGTCTGTGGATGTGTTTCCTGGCAACACCTCAAGCACACTGCTGCTTTGAGTGACATGGTGGGTCCGTCCGTCTGTCTTCTTCCGCTTATCTGGGGTCGGGTCGCGGGGGCAGCAGCTTCAGTAGACATGGTGGGTGTGGTGGGAAAATCGACACAAAAGGGCCAAGATGTCCCGGAGTGATCCTTGGACCTCCTCAAGCCTGGTTAAATCCTCGGCTAAGATCTGCTGCTAGCCTTCAGGCATAAACACCTTGGGAATGTCCAGCGAGGATACCTTTCAGGAAGGAGAGCCTGTCCCGTTCATGAAGGTGTTTTGGTGCAAAATGTGCGCATCAACCCCAGAGCAATAGCAGAAGAGCTTGGGAGGTTGCTGCCTAAAGCTGGTTAGTGTGTCGTTACCCACAGTGAAACAGGTCCTTCAAGCTCATGTCCTTCATGTAACGTAAAAAGAGCCAAAATGCAAATGCAATTGGGGACAAAGACTTTCACTTTTGGAGACATTTTTGGGCTAATGAAAACTAAAATTAAAGGGTTTAGTCATATCGAGCAGCCTTTGCATTTGGACAGAGATGGGGGAAGCTTACATGTCTGAGAACACCATCCCAGCTGGAAAGCATGGCGGTGGTCTTGTAGCCGTTTTCCTGCAGGAGGGTCGGATGCGTTTGAAAAAAATGGCATCTAGAGTCAAGAACATAATGTGGAAATAAACAAGCAACACCTCATCGCATCAGCCAGGACACAAACGGGTCTTCCAAACAGACAACGACCCTAACTATTCTGCCCAGTCAGTTTACAGTGTCTCAAAGACGACAAAGTCGATCTTTTGGATTGGCCATCGCAAAGCTCTGATCTGAGACCCATGAAAAATCAGTGGGCAGAGCTGAAAAGGTGTGTGGGAGCAAGGTGTCCTACAACCCTGGCTCGGTCACACCAGCCAATATTCCTGAAACGAGGTAAAGTCATACAGGTAAAGGTAACTATACCAGATACGGAGGAAATGATGTAAGCTTCTGTTACTTTGCTGTTTGGTAAATGGAGATCATTTCATGAATCCTGACTGACCTAAAACAAGAAAGGTTTAGTCTGATTTAATGTCAGACTGTAAAGAGAAAAAAAGGGTGATGTGGATTTTTATGCACTTCATGTAAAAATCTGGTTTCTCCACTGTACAATATATGTTTTCCTTGTTATGAGAGAAGATTTGTTTTTATTTTTATTAATTCCTCTCTGAACTAAAGGAAACCAGAGCAAAACAGTAAAGTGGGCATTGATTTGCCCTGTTAACTACTAACTGGAGGATCTGCTCATGGTGACATAGGAAGATTGCATTGCTTGTGAAATCGATACAATGGTGTTTGGATTGGACTCAGTTGGATAAACCTGTGTCCTTTTTCAGACCAATTAGGGTTGTGATCCAGATCTTTTTCTTTTTGTCTTACATGATCCTGCAGAGAGCTTCTACAACATCCTGGTGCAGAACGGTGTCCAGAGAGTCTCTCTGAGAGCCTGTCAGACTTTTCCTGACAATGCTGCCCTGCAAGCTGCTGCCCTCTCCTGCCTGGCTGACCTCAGTGAGCGCACACATTCACAAATGATGCTCGAGTCAATCACGCCCCAGAAGTCAGTCGGGCACAACATACACACTTGATGAGACACGATCAAGATGAAACACGTACAGTCCAAAAGAATAGATGAAGTCTTTAGTCTGACAGGGCCCAGGGAAGAGCTGCGTTGATGAAATGATGCTGTTGATGAGGTGATAGAAGTCGTGTGAGGAGGCTGATCGACATGCGAAAAAAAAACAGAAGGCGTTCCATTTAGTGCTGTTTTCATATCTTTCTGCCCACTTTTATTTGCCAGCCTTTTATATCTGAGTGAAATGTCTCAATAGGGACCATATTTTTTTGCTACGTAAACAGTACAAAAAACCCCAAAAACTAATGTTTTGATGTGAATACTGTTGCCACCAGGAAAGTGAAAGGAAAGTTGTGTCCTGTCTAGTTGAATTTGGATTGTCGGAGGAGAATAAAACACCCACAACCCATGAAAACGAGCGGCAGGTTAGACTTCGAAGCTGCTTGTTATGAATTAACGCCTTTATCCAAACCCCGAAACACTGACGCTATAAAAGTCCCTTTTTCTGCTTTGAAAATATGCTACAAAATATTCTTTGACAAATGTTACTGTGACCCCACCTGTAGTGTACCTTCAACCTAATAGGTCTCCGAAGGCTCCACACAAGCCATTTGACCAACAGGTCATCTGGGGTCATGGGGGCACATGTATGAGGAGCCTCTTTGAGTCTGAGCCAGGACTAAGGGATATTCTGGTGTGGGGCTGGGAACTGGTGTTAGGATTGAAAACGCTTACACTGATGGGATGCTCCTCACTTGTAATGGTCATTTTACATTTTTTAGTTTTTTTTTTTCTTATTTCATCCACTTGCTTACTAGTAGGACATGTGGTTCCCGTTAGGCCTTTGGTTTAGAACTTGTTCTGCATGGTAATCAGACCGCCGTGTCACCTTGCAGCTGCGACCCTCGTGCAGAGCAAAGCGGTGGCTGAGCAGGGTCTGGAGGACGGAGAGACCCAGGAAGAGGACAGAGGCGTGGAGGACATGGGCCTGGGCTGGATGGAGGACTGCTGTGCAGCGCTGGAGCTCCATGCAGCTGATCCGGCTGTTCAGGTGAGTCCTGCAGCTTCTAGCCGCGGGGGACCTGAGAAGATGTTTAATTGTCAGCTGATACGAGACGCTGTTGCCATCTCAGGAAGCTGCGAGCTGGGCCATTCATAATCTGCTACTGCACGGAGCCCAAGTCAGCCCCTCGGAGGAGGAGCAGGATGCCAGGTACGTAGTGCAGGAAAGAGTCCTTGCAAAGGATTTAAGCGCTGCTTCACGTGGGCGGGATGGTTGTCTTTCAGGACTCCTGTTCACAGACAGCTGATGACTGCCATGCTGCTCCACTCCTCCTCCCCCAGTGTGTTCATTGCAGCTACCAGCGCCATCGCCACGCTCATCACCAACAACAGTGAGTCCTCACAAACACATGCTTACTCCTTACGGGCCTGTACCTGTACTTTCACTTTGACAATCGTGATCTATTTATAAGCATAAAAAACGGACTTCTGTCGTCTTTAAAGAAAAACAGGGGGAGGCACAAAGCTGTGGTAACTGCAGAGGCATTCTGTCCTTAAGTGTTGTTGAACCTATGTTAAGAACAGAGGTGAGAGTCAGTGAACAGAGTTGAAGTATAGCGAAGGTGAGCAGAAAGGGTATGGATCTCTACCAAACGTGATAGGGTGGCAAGTGAAGAACCGTGGCTCTGCTTTAGGAAGTAGACTGTGGCCTAGAAGCATGTTAGATATTAACAAAACATGTACAAGGACACTGAGCCAGTGGCGAGGTGTGGGGTTGGAGTCACAGGTTGAATTACATTAGATGATGTCAGACTGGAGTTCCCATTGTTAAATAGGTTAGTTTCTCTTAAATCATCTGTTATGCCATTCTTAAACGTTTTATTTTATTTTAATGAGATGGGAGAAAAGCGGTCTGAGTGAGCGGAGCTACATTATGTTGCCAAAAGTGTTTTGGGCTTCCTTCCCTCACCTGAAGCAGAGGGGCATTGCTTTCTTAACCCGTAGGGTTTAATGTGATGTCGGCCCACGCAGCTATAACAGCTTCAACTCTTCAGGGAAGGTTTTCCACTAGGTGTGAAATTAGGTTAATGGAAATTTCTGACCAGCCTTCCAGGTGCACATTTTTGAGGTGAGGTCAGTCTGAGACTGGGCAATGAAAACTTCAGCAAAACCTGAAGGTTCAGGAGCAGACTTTATTGACAGACCAATGCGTTTCGGCTTGTGGCTTTATTCAGGGTCATTCAGTCTGATATTGGACAAGAATACAAAGTCTTTGCTTTAATTCAACACAGGAGTTGAGATCAGTACACTGTGCAGGCCAGTCAAGTTCTTTGACACCAAACTCGCTCTCTCGTGTCTTTATGGACTTTGAGTGCTGGCACACAGTCCTGTTGCAAAAAGAAGGGGCCATCCACAAATGTTCCCACAAAGTTGGAAGGATGAAAATGTCTTGGGACGTTGAAGCATTGAGAGTCCTACAGCCCTACTCCGTAACACCCCCTGCCCCAAACCTACACTTGACAATGCCCAGTCAGGAAAGTACCGTTCTCCTGGAAACTGCCAAGCCCAGCTTCATTAAACAGATCGTCTAACAGAGAGGCGTGATCCATCAGTGAGAGTCTACATTGCTCTAAGGTATTTTACACTGCTGTATCCAGAGGTTTGCACAGTACTTGGTTGATGTAAGGCTGAGCCTTGAAAACCCATTCCATGAAGCTCTCTCTGTACTGTTTATTGAGCCAGTCCAAAAACCAAATTAAGTTTGGAGGTCTGTAGCTATAGATTCTGCACAAAATTGCTGAGCTCTGCACATTTTTGGGCCTCAGCATCCGCTGCCCCGGCTCTGTGATGCCTGAGCTGCTTTCATTCCCAGTATTCTCCTATAAGTATTCTGTTATAGTACCACAAAGGATTCGCTGTGGGATTCAATTTAATTCAAAAATACTTTAGTCCCAAAGGGAAATTAATCAGAATCAGAAATACTTTAATAATCCTAGAGGGAAATTATTTTCCTTACACGCTCCAGATATACAAACAACATCTATATATATATATATATATATATATATATATATATATATATATATATATATATATATATATATATATATATATATATTAGTGCTGTCAAACGATTAAAATGTTTAATCACGATTAATCGCATAATTTCAATAGTTAATAGTTCGCATATTTTATCCTTTTATTTCTGAAAGTGTAAAAGCCTATTTGGGCATTTTAATATGCAATTTTGCAATAAATGACACAAGTAAAAAACATGCTTGTACAAAAATATTTTCATTTTTTATTTTCAAGCACTTTTCAGAATTGGAATGATAACATCCTGGTACCATAAAATGTTAAACTCTGGCCATTAATGGCTAAATCATTAATCATAATGCCCTGATGTTTACACAGTATGTAAACAAATGTGTAAATAAATAAATATTTTTCATGTCGAAATTTATATATTATATATTGCCTTTTAAACAAAGATAGACATGGTATTAAGCATTTACATATAAAGTAATACTAATTTTACATTTTAGAGACAAAAAAGACAACAAAATAATAAGCATTAAAGTATGGTTTATGGGATTGGTTTCTGCAGTGTTATCAGCGTGTAAAAAAATCATCTTCAGAACCAATCTCTGCTCAAAATGGTGATCTGCCAAATCTACTTTCAGCAGTTATTGCAACCGTAAACTGCAGAAAATAAGGCCAGAGTTGCTCTTCCTGCCTTTACTCCCTCGGCTCTTATGTCAGTCTAGGAAGATGCACTGCAGCGCGTTATGAGGCGGAGGGATATGTCAGCTGGTTATACTCAGTGTCTGTAGTGTGTTTATTCAGTAGTGAGGACGTTTCATGACTGGATTTATTGCCAGATGGGTTTCTTGTCTATCACTCTGATAGACAAGACTCGCAAGAGTGACCCATTCTTTTATAAATCTTTGTCAAAACCCACTACATGCCTGGGTTTTTGGTTTGGTTTACATGTGGCCTTGGAGGTGATTGGAACATATGAACACAATGATTTTGATTGAGGACCCAATAATTTGAACAATATTGTGGGTCTTAAGCAGATACCCATCTATCCATCATCTTCTGTTTATCCAAGATGATGTCGTGGGGCACCAGGCCCAGAAGGGCAACCCAGACATTCATCTCCTCAGCGACACATCTCCAGCAAAACCTTCCAGCTGAATAAGCTTCCCGCCCTTTCTCTGAGGCTGAACCCGGCCACCCAGGAGAAGACGCTCATATCTGGGATCTCATTCTTCCGGTCAGAGGTCAAGCTCAGAATCTAGACAAACCAAGCAATCAGGAGCTTTACGTTGTGGCTCAGCTCCTTCTTCACCTCAACAGCCAAGAGCAGCGCTGCATTATCGTAGACCTGTCCCCAATCTGTCGATCCATCTCCTGTTTCATCCTTCATCATAAATAAGATACTTAAACTCCACTTGAGCCAGAGACTGACCCTCGTACTAGAGGGAGCAGTTCACCTTTTTCCAGCTGACAATCATGGTCTTAGAATAAGAAGAGCTGACTCTCATCGTAACCGCTTCATACCAACAGAACCACGTCATCTGCATAAAGAAAGCTGAGAAGCTTAGGTTCGCTAAGCAGGCGCCCGCCTCTCCCTGACCACACATAGTCTTCCTGTTCATGACCATCTCCAACAGGATACGTGACAAATGGCTGCTCCGTTAGAGTCCGACCGACACTGGAAATAAGCTCAGCTTGAAGCCACCCAGGGGCCTCCCTTCCCCAGTTCCATGAAAAGCCCTCAGTATTTCTGCTCCATTGTTCCATGGGCAGGATGAAGCAGGTCACCTATTTTACTCCCAGGGTTACTTTATGGAGAACAAAAAGACAATATTCAGCACCATGAGCTATTGAAAAGTACACATTTTGTTGTCGCCTATCCTAGATTAACATAACTATAAATTCAATCTACAGTTATAATATTTTAGCAACAAAATTAATAATTGTTGCTTTTCTGTTTTAAAGAACACAATAGGATCCTATGTTAGTTATGAACTTTTCGAGTACGTTTTGTGAAACTTTACTATTTTATACAATGGTATCATTGTGAGATAGTGCATCTTGATCCTTCTTTCCAATTTGATCTGTAGTCGGAGTAAGGAGCAGGCATAGAAGAGCCTAGAGAGGTGGAGGTGGGCTTTGCAGAATGGAATATGCTAATTTAGTTGAAGCAAGACAGAAAACATGTATGAACCAGAGAGGGAGAAAGGTGGACCAGTGAAGCAGCCAAGAGTAGAGCTAGTGAAGGTGGATAAATTTAAGTGTGCTTGGGTCCACCATTCAAAGCAAACAAAAGGGGTAAAGCAGGGAAGACCAGCCTGGTGAGGGGACTGAAGGATCGAAGGACAGCTGCAAGACTAAAATAGATGGTTTACAAGATTATATGATGCTTGTGTTGGAGAACTTTGGCACTAGCAAAGAGACAGGAGTCAGACTTGGAGGAGGCTGACATAAAGCTAAAGGAGGAAGATACGAGTTTTTAAATTGTATAAATCTGCATTATTGTTCCAACTGTAAAGTTCGTTCTCCTTTCAGTTCAAACAAGGTAAAAAAAACAAAAACAAAAAAAAAACAGGAAGTTCAAGCTAATTTTCGTATTTTTAAAACATTAGAAAAACAGTTGACTGCTTTTGCTGCGTCTATAGGAAGTCTCTGCTTTTTCTCGCAGGTAGAATGAGCTCCTTGTTGCTGTCTGGCGGCCTCCATGTCAATCTGGTAGAGATGATGAAGAGACATGCAAGTTCAGCAGAGGTTTCCATCAGTGCCTGCAAGTTGTTAAAGCTGCTTTTCCATGGAAGGTTTGGACCAACACAGATCTGTATTACATCAAAACAAAAAATGTGGAAGCAAACCCAGTGTGGGGTGTGAAGTTCAGGATTAATCATTGAACATAAAGGCAAATTTATTCAAAAGTCAAGCCTTGAAGGCTCTATATGTCCAAAAGGCTTTGAGTCATTATCAAGGTCACCGCCTTTAGGTGGAAGAGGTCAGGATCAGATTTCAAAATGTCAGTGCTTTCTACAAATCTAACTTTATTGTGGCAGAATTAACTGAAAACTGAGCCGAACATGGAAATGAAAACCTTTTCTGATTTTTATTTTAAGGAAATCAAAGCAATCTCTCCTGCTCACTGTTTAAATGTGTTTTTCCTTTCCCCGGCATTTTCAACGATGGCCTCCGTAAAGTGGCAAGTCCTTTTCAAACGATAAAACTGACTAATGCGGGGCGGGGCGCTTTGTAAGGAAAGTAGATCGAAAACTTGTAACCAAGAACAGGGATTTTTTTTTATCCGTTTCTTTTTGATAGATGGCTTTTTTTCCACGTATCCCCTTCAAAACTTTATCTCTAAATAGACTAAAAGATGTATTGCTCTTGAATATGTCGCCTTAATGTTCAATGAATGTTTTTTGGGAAAGATTATTTCTGAACTGTGTACTCTACTTTGGGTTTATTGCTTATTCATATATACATAATGAAGTGATTTGTCTGTGTACCTGTTATTTGATTACATATTCTGAGAAATCTAGGATCATATGAAAGTTGTACGTCTGGATTTAACTAAACGTGATCAAAACTCTTTCCTTGAGTTCTGGCTCTGGAGCTGTTTGTTTGTGAGAGAACACCGTCCTTGCATTTGTAGGACTGCCAGCCTGGATGAGCTGAACTTGGCCATGAGCCAGATCCTCGCCACCATGAAGGTCCACAACTTCCAGTCGGAGGTTCAGCTGGCAGCGCTGGAGGCCAGCCTAGTCTTCCTCTGCCCAGGTAGGTTCACGGGCCGCTTCCTGGTCTGCTGCCAGGGTAGCCGTTTTTATTGTGGGGTTTATTCACAGCTCTGGTGCTGCTTCTGAGGCTTGTTTTCTAGCAGTACTTTACTCTAGTTCTGCACTCCACATGAATGACAAGGATTTTACGTTGCTGTAAAAACATTGTTAAAGCTCAAATATATGTGCACATTTTGTACATCTGTTATATGATCCTGCTCGGTTGCACATTTCCTTAAACTTGAGTCTGCTATGGTTGTGATAAATTTTTCATTAACTTTTCCAAAACACCCCTCTCCATTGTCAGCGTACGTTACATCAGAATCTGCAACAGATCAACAACAGAACAGGGGATAAAAGTGGAGCTATAGTGTAACCTAAAAAAATAAACGAATAAAGAAAATCGTCAGTCCCAGTGACCATCCTGCCTTAGATTTTAGTTGGTTCTTTTATTTTAGGAGGATATGGATTCCACTTCAGACGAAAACACTCCATTTTATTCATCAGCCTGTATGAGAGACGTTCTAGTGCGGCCAATCTCCCCAGCTGGTTACACCACAGAGTGACCGGTGGGGTAGAGGTTGCCTTATATTGAGAAATAATCCGTTTGCGCTCTAGCATTATAGCGTTCTGCACCTATTCCGCAGCAATGCTTGGTAAAGGCTTGAGGGATGAAGGGTCTCCTAGAATATAAAGCCTCTGTGAAAAGGGAATTTCTTGTCATATGACCAACCTGACGAAAGTGTGAATTGCTGTCCAGAAGTGCTGGGCTATAGGGCGGCTCCACACCACGTGTGTCAATGAGTCCGCCTCAGTCTGGCACTCCCGCAAACAGTGGGATTATGTGAGGCTATGTAACCTATGTGGTGTCCAGTAGATTCTGTGTAGTAGTTTAAATTGATTATTCTTGTTCTAAGTGCCCTATACATCTTTGTTAAACTCTGAAATGTCGTATTCTGTTCCTGATCAGTAAAAACCAGGCTAAGATCGGTTTCTCAGGCTATTCACTGTGTGGGGAGTCCCTTGTCTGTGCCCTATACCAGTACTGAGTAATATTTAGAAACCTCATGGGTGGGCTACTTTTAAGAACTACAGTATTGTTTTTTGGGTTTTATATTTTTTACCTTTGTGATTATTCACATGCCTCCATTTTGCCTTTCATTTTGCTCCTGGTACTATTGAATTTCCCCGTTGCGGGACAATAAAGGTCATTTCCATTTTAGATTTATTTTTAGAGACTGTTTTTCAAAACTTTGACCTACAGATACTGGTTTCTCTTTAAGAGCTATGATTAACAGCTTTCCTGAAGTGAGTGGCCATTAGTTACCTAAATCAGAAGCTGAGGAGACATCAGATTGTCCATGTGTGACAGGATATGTTCTAAGGAAGACCAGCTGATTGTGGAGTTAGCACGGCTATCAGTCCTTAAACAGATTGATAGCAGAAGCACCCGTGTGTATTCCCCAGAGAACGTAGATCCTTGGATCACCTTTTACCTGCTAAGATCCTGCTGCCTATTAAAAGCTAATTACTAGCAGAAAACTAGTTTCATCTGACTGTCTTTTTAAACTAGCTGGCTGCCGGTCAGGGTCGGTAAAGCTGGAAATTAAGGTCACCAGTTGAAGACAGGTTGTTAACCCAAGCAACAACCGAGATGTTGAGCCGCTAAATCTTTTCCTCTATTCTTCACCGACCCAAGCACACGGAGTGGTAGACACACTAAAGCTGTTTGTGGTACTCTCTGCTCTTTGTTTCCTTGATTTCTGCAAATGTGTAAGTTGAATATCTTAACTTTATCTCTGACTACTGGATTGAATGGAAATGGTGTACTCACACAATCTTAACACAACACATGCAGAAGAATCGGTCCATTCTTTCTTGTATTTAAGAAGACATCAACCTAACTGAAAACGCTTTATGCTTTTATTTTTCTGTAAATGACACAAAAGAACCCTGCACAAGTTGTTTCCGATGTCGTGCAAGTGACTTGTGTCCTGTGTTTGGAGGAGGAATGCGAAGCTTTGCTAGCCACCACGTTTTTTTCCTCTCTATGTGCATCTTTTCTTGCCTTTTTTTTGTCTGAACTTGTGTCTTTACTGTGTGGGACTTGCCAGACAGGAGTTTAAGGGAGAATGGCGCCTCCGTTGCGGATCCTGATCTGGCCGACGTGTCGCTGAGAGTCCTGAAGAACCAGTGTGTGGTGGAAGGGGCTCACACTCTCTACCTGGAGGTCCTCAACAGGGTACGTGGAATAATTCTCTTCTTCAGTATTTACACTTTTTTGGTTGATTTTAATTTTTAAATCAGGTGTTTACTTGTTGCTAGGGAAAAAATACTTTCTTTTTGTGTGCATGTGTTTGTAGTTTATCAGCAGACCCACCCTACAGCAGTGTGGCCTGAAGGTGCTGTCATCCCTGGCTGACTGCTCAGGGGCAGTGGACCTGCTGTGCCAGCAGGGGGCAATAGACACAGTGCTTCATACACTACAAATGTTCCCAAAGGAACGAGGTACGTCACTGTTTTTGACAGAAGTCAACCAAAATTAACTAAAATCGACTGATGTCAAGGTTAAAAATGCATTATTCAATTTGCAAGTATCTTATGCTTGTCTCTGTGTAGTAAAAAGACTCCATCTACGTCTCTAAGCTCAAGAATTGAGGTATCAGATTATAAAAAATATACAACTGGATCTATATATGCAGTGTTCAGATTTTTTGGACGCGAACATCCAGTCTCTGATTTTTGTGAAGCTCATACCTGCCAATACAGATCAGAATCAGAATCAACTGTATTTGCCAAGTTTGTGGGTACAAACAAGGAATTTGAGTTTGGATTCCAACTCTCGCATTGTGTAAAAACCAGTGCCAGTACTCATAAAGATTCCTAAGACTAAAAGTAGCTCTTGGTGACGACATTTAAGGAAAACTCTTTTTTTCTTCGAATTTTACCTCTAAGATAAAAGTTATCCACAAATCATCCTGGGCCTTAAGAGAGCTCCTATAGTGACAGAATGTTAAGAGTGGCGTGGAGGACTTTTAGTGATCCTAAGAGTGTCTGAAGCAGGGAAGATAGTGGAAACAGAGAGAGCTGATTGGCTGATCCACCACTTGAACAGTGGAGGAAATGAGCACATACACTTCTTTAACAACCATACAATTATTATGCAGATAAGATAAACTTTATCATCCCCATAGAGGGAAGTTAATTAGTTTGAGCGGCCCGACGGGTTTAAGGCGAGGCTCTAGTGACGTAATTGTATTGAGATCAAATAAATAATGGGAAAAAAATTTAATAATCATGAATAAAACGTGTAGAAATGTACAAAGAATATATATAAAAGAGATGATAACATATGTTTTGTATTGCATGATAATGTCTGTAGCCTAAATGGTCATCTAGAAGTCTGCTTGCGTGATGCCATCTCTTTGCTTTTGCATGGAGCGCTTCTCACCAGGCTGGTGCATAAAAGCAGAGAAAGAGATGCGTTGATCTGCGGCAACACGCTTCAATGTCCGTGTATTTGCGGCATGATCCAAAGACCAATTCACCTTCCAACACTCCTCTCCTCTATTCTCCTCCAGAGCTGTGTGCTGGGCAGCCTTGCTGTCCAGTTCGTTTTTCTCTACCTTCTTTTCCTCCATTTTCTGTCGGTCGTTTTGCCAAATACAATCGCTTTATACGAGCAGGCAGTTCCAGTAAAATGCTGATAGGTGACCGTGCATTAATATAGATAGATAAAGTAGTAAAATGACTGGCAAGTAAAAATAAATAAGCAAATCAAAACAACAATGAGCATGTAAATGAGGTGTGTTCAAACTATTTGATTGTGTGACAATTAATTGATTTAGCTACATTTCATCATCATTACTCACATCTGTGAATCCAGTCTAATCAGTTAATTTCTCTCCTTTGATCACTATGAGCACTTTTGTGTTTTTTTTTTCCTTGTACTATCAACCAATCACAGCTCTTAAAAGACAGCGTCACACCTAGCAACAGAGTCAACCACACCTCCTCACTAAAATAAAAATGTCTGTCATGTCCTTACTCAGAGTCGCTCTCAGCATCAATCTGAATCACTCTGAAGCTGAGACTCCTAGGTAGGAATTTTTAGGCTAAGATAGGAGCTTTCTGAGAGGACTCTGAGGATCTTTGTGAATACGGGCACTGATCTACAACAGAAAAACACAGTATGTACGGGAGAGTTTAACTTGACTACAATTTCTCCTTTGGAACTATTAATAACAAATGAAACAGATATTTTCACTTTCTGGATAATCGGAAAATTGTTTTGGCAAGTTAAACGTCAGTACTGGAAAATAGGAATAGGAGTGACATTTTAAACTCTTTAGCAATGTATATTTGCAATTTTCTACATTAGCGGAGTTACCATTAGCAACTGCGAACAGCAGCCTTGGCATGCATTCGTTGTCATCAGAGCTTTCCCTTTACTGTGGGATTTCTAAATCCAGACCTCTCATAACAGATAGAGGTGGGCTCTTCGAATGAATAACGCAGAGCTACTTGCTACAAGCTAGCTCTTATTTACAGACATCTCCCAACCTGTTAAAGTTACTTAGCATCCAGAGCGAACAGCTGGCACGCCGACATAGAAACCTGTTTTCTTTGTAGAGTCCTCTTACTTCTCTGCATTTCCTCTGACTTTTTAGCCCCGCACTTCAACTGAAAATAGCTAACTTTGAGTCTGCTTCCCTCAGTAACAGCTTCCACACCAAAGAATGTTGTTAGCGCAGCCCGTTAGCTTTCCAGCATGCTGCGTTCACTGGTCAAAGAAGACAAACTGATGTTTAGCTTGTGAACTGGGTCATGCTGGTCTCTAGGTGATTTCTCGACGCGCCTCTAGTCAGATCAAGTGACTAGTCCGCAACTACACGACAGCGAGAGGCAAAACTCAATGAAGCTTTACGCTGACTGATATGAAGCTGTATAAGCAGCTGATTCGTCAAAGTAATTTTGATCTTCCCAATTTTTCCCAGACATACACTACTGGGGTCTGACCCTGCTTAGCTACCTCGTGATGAAAAAGAAGCTTTCGAGGATGATTGTACCAGTCTTGGCCTCTGTTGTGGTCGCCTCCCTCAGTCAGTACAGGCAGGACTCTGAGATGGTGTTAAAGGTGAGCTGAACATTACACTGGGACTAAATTTAATGTATGCTGCTTAGTAATCACGCTTCATTCAGTTGAATCACCTCCTATGTCAAATATTTCATTTTTAACTTTTTAAGAGTTTAACTATTCGATGATTCAAACCCTCCATTGAAACACACAAGTTGTCTTTATGTTTTAGGGTTAAGGTCAGGGAAGAAAAACACGTCACTGTCACATTTTTTCCTCTTCTCTGGAGACCTAAAAGATGAAAATCTATCGCCATAATGCTTTAATGTCTGGCTTTCTGGTGAACAACGCGCCCGTTGAAGCTGCTCTCCAGGCTGTTTTTCTTGTCTTTTTTCAATGACAGTTAGACACAAACGTGGGTCTTGCAGTGTTTTCAGGTGGCATTGAGGATGCTGGACGCCTGCTCGGGGGCAGCAGCAGAACTGCAAAGAGAAGACTTCGACAGGCGGGTCTTCCAGCACCTCCGGCAGGAGGGTGAGCAGAGCATCAGCCCAGTAAGTGTCAAGTTCAGAGAGAAAGGAGAAGAAAAGGGCGGCCTAGTAAATACGCCTGATGATCATCAGCAACTGGGAAAAGTCACCAAGTGAAAAACAGGCCAATCTTCCCAGGACTGGCATCTGAAGTAAATTAACCCCAAAAGGCTCAGGAATTGCAAACCAAAAATGCATACACCAAGAGCTATCTCCAACTTTTGCAGTTAGTTAAAGTAGGATTTGCTCCTTTTAGGTTAGTTTTTGATTTTGTTCATGAGCAAGACACCGCCAACATCCTGACCTCAACCTGACCGAAGTGCTGTGGAGGGACCTTAATGGAGCAATGCTGTAAATAGAGTGGGTCTGATCAGGTCCTACAGAAAACTACAGAGTGTTGCTGCTAAAGGTGGCGCTGCAGGCTGCTGAATCATGGGGTGTGCTTAACTTTTCTCATATGGCCTTATGCTTTTAGTGTTAACTTTGTTTGATAAATCACAATGTGGAATCTCTCTGGTTTTTGCACTTAATAATAATAATCTGCTATTGTCACAGATTGAATTAAATCATCTTTGAATGTGTTGATAAATGGAACCGTTGAACTGAAACAACAAGGACTTTCTTTTTCTCTGCCATCAGCTGCGGAAGTCGGCGTGTCTGGCCTTGTCCAAGATGTGGTGCGACTCCGAGCTACACTACAGCATGCTGGAAAAAGCCTGCATGGATGGGGACACGGTGATGGCAGAATGCCTCATTGAGCTCGGCGCCGACATCAACAAGACGAAAAAAAATGAGTCTCTCCTTTTTCAGGTTAGAGGCCAAAACATTTTGGATTAAATTGGGACCCAGTAGTGTTGCATGTTAAGTTCAGCTCAATATATAGATATTGTTGTTTTTGCATTCTTGAGGTATGTGAGAAAGGCGGTCCTCAGGAGCTGGTGGAGCTCCTGCTGAGCAGAGGCGCTCCTGAGCAGCACCTCCGCAGGGCTCTGGCTGTGACCGTGAAGAGGGGTGATGGGCCAGCCGTCATCCTGCTGCTGGGCCGGCTTGGCTTGGACCTGAACAACAGCGCCCTCTGTCTTGGAGGCCTCAGACTCGGTCGAATGGATGCCGCTTGGCTGAGCCCTCTGCTGGCTGAGCGAAGCAGAGCATACAGTCTGCGTTACAACAGTCAGAACGGTTCTCAGATTCTGTCTTATTAGGGTTGTAAATTATCCCCCAGCTTTAGAAAAAGCCCACGGTGGCAGCTTCAACCTGAATAGTCTGTTTTCATTCTTAAAGGTAAAGGTGTAAGTTTGGCGAGGTACATTCAGTCTCTGCAGAGGACCAAGAGCGTCAGTGGCTTTTCCAGACTGCTGTCAGAGCAGTGTCTGACTTCTGGCTATATTTCTGATGAAAGCGATGACTCCAGCTTCAGTGCCATGTCTGTGGAGGACAGCTTGTTCATGAACGACGACATAGAGAGTGATGGTACATTTCTTTTACTGTTGCATTCTTGTTTATCCCATAAAAGTTTCCTGAGTAAATACAAAAAGCTGTTTTTAAATAATGATTTGATTTTTTAAAGGGGAAACAAGCTATTCAAACCAACCTGATCATATCTGAAAACGTCTCTGCCCTTAAATCTAATAACTGGTTGTTCCACCCTTGGTGTCAGCAGTTGCCATCAAGCATTTGCGATAAGTGGTAGTGAGCCTTTTACCTTGCTATGGAGGAACTTTGTCATTTTATGGGCTAAAGCATCTCATGGGAATTTCTAGGCACATCTCAAAAACTTGGAATATGGTAGAAAAGATCCACCAGGAATATATATAGAATATTTTTCACTCGTTTCATAGAGTGAAACTCGTATTGATTAATTTCACCTTGAGTGAAATGAATCAAACCTTTGTTGTAATTTTGATGATCTTGGCTTACTTATAATAAAAAAAAACAAAATGTAGTGTCTCAGAAAATTGGAATACTGGATAAGAAGAAAAATTTTGCACAAAAACGTCAGGCTTCTGAAAAGTATGCAGCATGGCATGGACATTGTTGTGTGGTTCTGCTGAGGTGTGCAGAACGGTTGCTCTGATAGCTGCCTTCAGCTCATCTGCCTTGTTGGGTCTGGTGTCTCTCATCTTCCTCTTGACACTCAGTAGATTATCGGTGGGGTTCAGGTCAGGCCAGTGTGCCGGCCAATCGAACACAGTATCACCAGGGTCACTGAAGCAGCTTCTGGTACCTTTCTGGGCTGGCACCAAGTAAAATAAGAAAATAAAATCAGCATCTCCATAAATCTCAGAAAACACAGTGGACCAACCCCAGCAGATGACATGGCACCCCAAACCACCACTGACTGTGGAGACTTCACACTGGACTTCAAGCAATGTGGATTCTGGGTCTTTCCACTCTTCCTCCCGACTCTGGGGCCTTGATTTCTAAATGAAAGGCAGGAATTATTTTCACCTGAAAGAAGGACTTTGGACCACTGAGCAACAGTCCAGTTCTTTTTCTCCTTAGCCCAAGTAAGAAGCTTCTGATCTTGTCTCTGGTTCAGGGTAGGATTCATCTTGGTGTGGTGGCGGTTAATGTACCAACTCTAGCCTCAGTCCACTAATTGTGAAGTTCCCACAAATTCTCAAATGGATTCCGATTGATAGTCCTCTTTAGACTGTGGTTCTCCCTGGTGCTGGTGCACCTTTTCCTACCACACTTCTTCCTTCTACTCAATTTTCTGTTAATATGCTCGGATGAACAAGCAGCGTCTTCAGCAATGACCTTTCATGTCTTCCCCTCCTTGTGAAAAGTATTGATGGCTGTCTTCTGGAGATCTGTCCAGTCAGCAGTCTTCCACATGATGGGGTCACCTACTGACCCAGAGTGAGAGACGTTTAAAGGCACAGGATACCTTTTGCCGCTTTGAGTTAATTAGCTCATTAACTGAATTGAATTAACTGAATTTTGGGTTTTCATGATCTGTAAACCATGATCATCAAAACTGCAAGCAATAAATCCTTGAAATAACTTCTCTCTGTAGTGAATCTGTATAATATGACGTGCATTTATGTAAATGAGCAACAAAAAACATTGAACTTTTTCATATTATTCTATTTTTTTAGATTAACTTGTAAACCTGGCGATTAGGCCACTCCAAAACTTGATTTTTAATGTTTCTTGAGCCCTTCAGTATGAGGTGAGCTGATGAGCTTTAGATTATTGTCTTGCTGAATATGGCCAGCCAGTTGCATTTAAGCCTAAAGTCACAAACTGATTGCTGGAAATTCCTCTGCAGGATTGTTTCTGGTTGGAAAGAGAATTCATGGTTTCCTGCTGGACTGTAGATATGATGTTCTTTTTCCCTGTCGGATATAACGGGACATAAACCTAGTAGAAAGTTCCAGTTTTGTCTCCTAGGACCACAGATCATTTCTCAAAAGACTTAGCAATCATCAAAAATTGTGACAAATGTTTTTTTTTTTTTTTGTTTTTTTTTTGTCACAACTTGTGTTGGTCTTAGAAAGTCTCTCTGTCTTATTGTTAAATCATGACCAGTGTCCTGAACCGAGGCAGGTGAGGCCTGTAGTGTTGTAGATGTCGGAGGTTCCTCAGTGACCATCTGGATGAGTCTTCATTACCCTCTTGGAGTAATTTCGGTCAGCCGGCCCTTCTTGGGAAGCTTCACAGTGTTTTCTCCCACTGCTGCAGCATGGGTTTCAATGGGGGGCTTTTAGTCCCAAAGCCCAAGAACTGGGCTTTTTAATACTTTGGAATGTTTCCCCTTTATAAATGAGACGCTAATTTGAAGACTGCTTGTATTTATTCAAGTTATCTTTGTTAAAAATTAATGTTTTATGATGATGATGAATTGAAGCAATTAAATGTGCCAATAAAATAAACTAAAGAGAATCTATAAGGGTGGACATATTTTTACAGCACTGTATTTGTTTTAGTTTTGTTCAATTCCTTGTCTGACATTTTCGCGCTTTACTTTGCTTAGGAAGTGATTCTGTGTCGGGGGCTTTCTCTCCTAAGTCAAAAAACAGCTCAGCAGAGGAGCTGAGGGGCGACTCCTTCAAACGGAAGCAGGGTCGTCACAGACACGCCAGCGCAGAGGTCAGTCCTCCGGGTTCATGTTTTCCTTCCCACTCCGAACAGTTACATTTCTTTGTTTGCTTTACTTTTTAACTTGGCTCCACGGTTCTCTTGTCTGTCTTTTTGCCCCATGTGCAGAGTCCTAAAGCTGAAAATGAAAATGGTGAACCCATACACAGAAGATATGGACGGGCTAACTCCAAGTCAGGTAACTTGGTCCGAATAAAAAAGGAGACGCAACAGTTAAATATTTAAAGTGGCAGCTTCTCCTGCTTCACCAGATGTTTTGTGAAACTTGGAAAGTTGAAAAGGGGTTTAATGTTATGTCAATGTTACTGGGTTCAGCACAACAAGACGAGGCAAAGTTTTACTATGGGGGAAAACACTGAATCTTTTCAGTGCTGTTTTATATGCTTGTCTGATTAAAGGTGATCCTGGCCCCCCAAAAAAAGCATTGAAAATACTCCATTTTGTGTTCAGTATTGTTACAACCTGACTGTTACCCAGATGTTCATATTGAATTAACTTACTGGGTTTGTTGTTGCTAGTGCGTACTCTGGGCGAGGGCTGCCTTACATGAACACACTTCTAGTTTAGACATTACAGTCAGGCAGTCTGGTAGACCGCTCAGTGTACCGTGACACAGTGTACCCTCATGCTTCAAACATCCATTGAGTGGAGCGGCTTCGTTGCTTACCAAAGTCATACTTACACATTTTAACAGATTTTTGAGCGCATTGTAACACATAAAATTGGTCTGTAAGCACAACGGTGATCATATATAAGGCGCACCATCAATATTTGAGAAGATTTAAGGATTTTAAGTTGGCCTTATAGTCCGTAAAACACGGTTCTGGTATGTCCTCTCCAGTGCTGGGGTCTGGTGAGAATTCTGCTGCTCTGCCCAAAGAAAAGGAGAGGATCCGCCTGGTGGATCTGTCAGGGAACGAGTTGGGCTCGCTGTCCTGCTTCCTCGATGACGCGTTTGTCCAGCAGCAGCTGCGGCACGTCCTTCGCCTGGACCTGAGCAGCAACAGTCTGCTGGAGTTCCCCTCTGCCATCTGCCAGGTAATGCACTGGATTCAAACATTATTGGGTCACATATGAGAGGAGAAATGTACTCTGAAGCGCTCCATCGTTTTTGTTTTGCTGCAGAGTTTGAAGAGCCTGACCCGGCTGGACCTGCAGGGTAACCAGCTTCAGTGGTTGCCAGACGACCTGCTGGCTCTGCCCTCACTGAGCATGCTCAATGTCTCTCGTAACTGCCTCGGTCCCGTGCTAAGCTTTGACCCTGCTGTCACCTGCACGTCACTGAGGCAGCTCAATCTGTCCTTCAATAAAATCACCACATTCCCCTATGAGCTGGGCTGCACCATGGAGAAGCTGGAGGAGCTCTTTATGGAGGGGTATGCTGTTTGGCAAAGTTGTAATTTTATACAAATTAAGACAAAATCACCTATTTAAAACATCTTATAAGGTACTTGAAACAGAGAATTGAATATAGATTTTCTTTCTTTTGACGATTTCTTTTTAAATCCTTCGATATTCCCCATATTTTTCCTACTGCAGTTGCCTTCTAAAGAATTGCAGCCTGGTTAAAAACAACTTCTATTCTTCTGTTTTTCAGGAACAGTTTGACTGACCTGTGCTCAGCTCTCTATCTGCCGGAGATTAAGCTGCTGGATGTGAGCAAGAATAATGTGGAGAACATTTCTCCTGACTTTCTGACCAGCTGTCCCAAACTGGAGACGTTTAATGCCTCAATGAACAAACTCTGTAAGTAATAACATGAGAGCAACTTTCTTATCCAAGCATTTTTTTTTTCTGCGAGACAGATAGTTTCTCCCTTACTGACAGTTTTGACTCACTTATCAGAAGCTTTAGTAAAAGGCTGCCTTTCCATTCGCCTGTTGCATTCATTTGTAAATGTGCTACAAGAAATAAGTAATTCCTCGGGATAACAGATTCAAGCACGTATTTTGTTTAATTAGCAAGCAAGAATACGGTTAAGACCTCGGGACTTGGCAAACCCTCAGGGTCCATTCACATGACGTTTTCTTTTTTTTTTGGTGAAAATGGAAAAGTTTTGTTGCCGTTTCGGCTCTATGTCAACACCTCATGTTTTCACTGAAAACAGCACGATTTAAAAACGGGTTCAGAGTGTACATTTTAGAAAACATCCCTGTCTCCATTGTAGGAAAACCTGAATCTGCCTGTATAAGGAAGCCCTGGCACGTGTGCAGTATAACCCCGTTCCCACTGACTCCTATTGGCAGCGCACCACTCGGCTCCACCCGCTTGCGAGCGTTTCGTTTTTTTCAGCGACAGTTCAGAACCTTTTTTTTTTCAGGGCTAATCCGGGGTCTTCGGGCCCTGCTCAAGAGCAGGGTCAAACCGAGCTGACTCGAGTGGAGTTTTGACGTGTACGCACTGCTTTGCAGTGATTGGCCGAGGGCGAGGAGAAATGAGAAGGGTTTTCTCCGAAAGTGCAGAAAGACCGAAGAGCGACGACATTAATATTAAGGACCACCATACACCGAGTGGGTCAAACCAGAATATAATTTTGCTTAAAAAAAAGTACACTTCAGCTTTCTATACGCTGACGCACCGTATCAGATCTGTGGCTACTGAGACGCTCTATCATTTTAAACACTGAAAATGGAAAGGTTTTGCAGCCACACAGCCGGGGAGTCCCCGCTCCTTTGACCAAAGATCTCCCAGCGCTAATTCCACCCTATAAAAAATGTCACTGTGGTTAAAACTCTGTTGCGGCAATAACATACCGTATTTGTAATTAAAATGATGTTGTGCCGATGTAGTAACAGGAACGGAACAACAATCCCAGTTTTAAATGGACCGTTGAGGTGTCAACCGGGCCTTACTTACATCCTCAGGTCCTTGATTTATTTAAGCAGGAACTCCCTTGAGATCAAGCTTTTTGTTTCAAGGGAGACTTGTCCAAGTACACACCATTAAAAGTTGTTTGACCTTAACTATCCGAAAGCAGGCATAGGCAATACATAGTACAAGGTCCAGTAAGGATAGCAGTTTTACAGAACTCTTTGATAAAGCTTTGAACTCTCTGACTGAAAAAAAAGCATCCAGTTTTGGATGACTTTAGACATTATTTCATGATCTAAGTGCAAAATAAGAGACTGCAGTTATACCAAGTTCAGGAAAAAGTCCTGTTGAGTACCGCAAATCATATTTTAAGAATGTATGCAAATAAGAGGGGAGGTTCACTCTGAAAGACAGGCTAACATACAACCAAATGCCTCATTATTTTTAGAATAAAACTCTATAAAGTGTCATACCAGGGTAGTAATACCACAATCAAGATTAAAAAGGGATTTTGTTGCATTAGTATACATTTTTTCACTTTAAGAAGAACCAACTTTAGCCATACCGCACTGCTAAAGATTACTTTATGAATTCTAACTAATTTCTTTTGTTTTTTATTGGTTTACATTTTATCAGTTTGATTTGTTTCTTTCTTTTATGTGATTATGTTTCAAGTTTTTTGGCTTGTTAGTCTAGTTTGTACTTCTAATGTTCCTATACAAATAAACTTGCCCCTTCTATTAAAGTCTTCAGAAATCTTTGCAAAAAGGTTGTTTCTAAATCTGCCCAGTAGTTTCTGAATCAAACTTAGCGATTCCACAAATTCTTCCGTGGTCAGACGATCATTGCTGTAAATGCATTTGCTGACAAGTCAAGATTGTTTTGGGATCTGAGTCTAAAACACGTAGCTATTCAGCTACATTTACTTTACATTTATGATATGATGTAATGAAATCAGCAGATCTTACTGGTGCCTCTCCAGGTTCCCTTTCACAGCTGCCAGCCAAGCTGACAACACTGAAACTGGCTAACAACAACTTCACTCAAATTCCTGAGGCTGTACTGAATCTACCAAAGTACGTTCCACAGATACCAGTCCTTCAAGTCTCATAGTCAGCCCTTTACTCTCTGGCTAAATGATGTCTGCAGTATGTAAGGCTTCCCCCTCTCTGTCCAGCTTACGTTCAGTGGACATGAGGACTAACAACATGGATGTGCTGCCTGGTCCGGGGTGCTGGGCATCCTGCAGCATCAGGGAGCTAATGTTCAGTCAGAACTGCATCAAAGGTCTGGATCTGAGTGGACCAATCAACAGATGGGCAAGGCTGGAGAAGCTCCATCTGAGTGACAACAAGCTTAGCGAGGTGAAGGACAGTCTGCCTAAGTGAAGACTATTATTGGCAGATTCCAGTCCAGGACAACATCCACGGTTCTGTTGTTTCCATCCAGATCCCACCACAGATAGGCATGATCGAAGGCCTCACCTCTCTGGATGTGAGTCGCAACTCTAGCCTGAGGTCCTTCCCGGATGAAATGGGAAAGCTGAGCAGACTGTGGGACCTGCCGCTGGATGGCCTTCGTCTGGAGCTGGATCTAAAACTTATTGGCAACAAGACCAAAGACATAGTCAGGTCAGGGGTTTTAAAACCGATTTCTGTTGCTGTTAATTGTAAAATATTTTGAAATCTAGTAGCATAACAAACTTCAAATATCAATGTGCAGGTTCCTGCAGCAGCGCCTGAAGAAGGCAGTGCCATACCACCGCATGAAGCTCATCGTGGTGGGGAACACGAGCTGCGGGAAGACCACCCTCATCAGGCAGCTGATGAAGCTGAGGCGCTCCCAGCTGAACTCAAAGCAGAGTGCCGTCGATGTTTTTGACTGGACCATCAAGGAACGGGACAAGAAGAAAATGTCGCTGAGCGTCTGGGACTTCTCAGGTTGGCTTCCATCTGGAATGTGACTCGTGAATCTTTTTGGCCAAAGAACTATGAATCTCCTGCTTGTCAAACAAATGGGTTTGAGAAAAATGTAAAAAAAAAAAAAAAATAAATCATTAGGCTGCAATAACCTGGATGCAATGATTCTCACTTATAGACACATTGTTTTATGCATCTTTAGGTACAATTTCAGAATTTAGTCTTCCTTGCGAATCCAACTTATTTGCATCCTTTGGCTGAAGTCATAGTTTGCAGAGAGACTACAAAGGATCAAAATCAAAATTTCTTTGTGTTATACGTACAAAACAATCTCCTGCCTTCTTTTCAAAGTCTGGGCTAAGAAGAAGCGTTGTCTGCAGAAGCATTTTCTTCCTAAGAAAACATGGAGGTCTTGGTATTGTGAAAGCTTGTTGGGGAATGTTTTATGGTCTATTAAAACCAAACGTCATTTTCTGGCTGACATAATTTCTAAAGGTTTGCCTGGCACAAAGAACAACACAGCACCTCACCACAGAAACAATCCATACCCACAGTAAAACATGGTGGTGGTAGCATCATGATCTGGGATTGCTTTACTTTGTAATGTTGAGATGAATGAAACGATACAGTTCCAAATCTCCAGCTTTCTTCTTGACAGATAAACAGGGTTTGGATTTTTTTTTTTTTTTTTTTTTTTTAGCATCGCATAGCTTCCACTCACACAAATCGGCAACAGAAATGCTTCACCTGAAGAAGATGTAAGCTCTGATTAGGTTTGATGTGTGAAGCTGATGGACTCGTCCCAAAGCAGAGAGAATGCTGAAATGTAACCAGGCTTTCAAAGTTTTTTTTTTTATTTCTGTCTTAATATATTTCTTTGTTTTGATTTAATTTTACATGTCAAATGAAAATGTTTATTCATAGACTCACAAAAACCTGGCATTTTAACAGTGGTGCGTAAGCTAAGACCCAGTGTAAAATGATCTTTGAAACTCATCGATTCTACCCTTGTTTGCTCCACAGGCGGAGAGGAGCTCACTGGCTCTCACCCGCTCTTTCTGACATCCAGAGCTCTCTACTTGGTGGTATACGACCTCAGCAAAGGAGCCAGTCAGGTGGATGCTCTCAAACCCTGGCTCTTCAACATAAAAGTGAGACGCACACTAAAGCCTTTCACAGAGTTAGGATAAATACATGCTTGTTCTTTCACTTTATTTGTTTTCCGTTACGTTTTCCCAACACGTCCCACCACTTGTACTTCAGGCGGTGGCTCCCCTGTCTCCAGTCATCCTCGTTGGAACCCACACCGACGTGAGTGAGGAGATGCAGCTGCAGTCCTGCCTGAGTAAAATCCGAGAGGAGCTGCTCAACCATCAGGGCTTCCCGGCCATCAGAGACTACCACATGGTCTCGCTCTGCGAGGACTCGGACTCCATCGGCAAACTGCGCAAGGCAATCATTAGAGAGGTCACCAGCTTCAAGGTAAGGGAAAACAAAGAGGAAAGCAGGCATCGCGTTGCTTAACTTGTTAACAATACGCTGTTTTTTTTGTGTGCGTTTGCTTGTTAGATCCAGGGCCAGCAGGTTATGGGTCAGTTGGTGCCAGACAGCTATGTGGAGCTGGAGCGCAGAATCCTCCAGGAAAGGAGCAGAGTCCCACCGGAGTTTCCTGTCCTCAGGTACGATAAGCTCCTGCAGCTTATCCAGGAGAGTCAGCTGCAGCTGGAGGAAGCTGAACTGCCTCATGCCATCCATTTCCTCAGTGAAGTCGGTCAGTTGAGAGCGGTGCTGTATTTCTGACACACTATAATGGCAATGCCTAACATCTGTTAAAATCCTGTGTTCTTGTTGAGGCAACATTCCTTTTCTTGCAAAGCAATTTGTTTCTGTTTAAGCAACTTTAGGCCTTCAAGGAAGTGTATGCCTTCATTTTAATAAGTTGTAATGTTTTTTTCATTCAAGGCATTTTATTACACTTTGATGACCCTGCACTCCAACTTCGAGAACTTTATTTTATCGACCCACAGTGGTTATGTAACATCCTGTCTCAGGTAAGCTACCTCTGTACAGTATAGCCCTGAAATCTAACATAAATAACAAGGGGCACATAATGGAAACATGCAGTTATTATTGTTGGGTATTAGAATGAAAATGTACATTGTGGCTAGCCCACATTTTCCTCACCATTCTTTCTTTTCTATTACCACCAACACTGAGTTGGGGGTTTTGGCTTGTGACCTGAAATCTCATTCAGGTGTGGGCATCAAGTGCAGTAAAGATCTTTCTTATTGGCATTACAGAGAGCGAATGTAGAGAACCTGAGGTACAATGCGCCACCCCACCCCCACCCCTCCAGATAATCCATCCAAGCAGTCTTCTGTAATTGCAATATTGCATATGTATTGATAATGCAGTAACGACTGTGTTGTGATATATTACACTGGTCTATCATCAACTCACAGCCCACAGAGCTCTGACCTGCGGTCCTGTCTTTTTTTATACATGAGTTCCTCCCCGTAGTTCTAATTCACCACTAAATAGAAGACACACAGTAATTAATTTTCCCCAGGGATCAGTCCATTCAACAGTAATGACAATGATTTCACTTTGTGCCCAACTCTTGTTGACATTTCCATAGTTAGCCCTTTCTTCAGGTGAAAATCTTTGAAAAACACACCGATGATCTGTTGCTTTACTCTTAAATGCTATTAACAAGGTACATATGTGAGAAGTGTTCGATATACAGGTCCATCTCAAAATATTAGCATATTGTGATAAAGTTCATTATTTTCCATAATGTAATGATAAAACTTGAACATTCATATATTTTAGATTCATTGCACACTAACTGAAATATTTCATGTCTTTTATTGTCTTAATACGGATGATTTTGGCATACAGCTCATGAAAACCCAAAATTCCTATCTCACAAAATTAGCATATTTCATCCGACCAATAAAAGAAAAGTGTTCTTAATACAAAAAAAGTCAACCTTCAAATAATTATGTACAGTTATGCACTCAATACTTGGTCGGGAATCCTTTTGCAGAAATTACTGCTTCAGTGCAGCGTGGCATGGAGGCAATCAGCCTGTGGCACTGCTGAGGTGTTATGGAGGCCCAGGATGCTTCGATAGCGGCCTTTAGCTCATCCAGAGTGTTGGGTCTTGCGTCTCTCAACTTTCTCTTCACAATATCCCACAGATTCTCTATGGGGTTCAGGTCAGGAGAGTTGGCAGGCCAATTGAGCACAGTCATACCATGGTCAGTAAACCATTTACCAGTGGTTTTGGTACTGTGAGCAGGTGCCAGGTCATGCTGAAAAATGAAATCTTCATCTCCATAAAGCTTTTCAGCAGATGGAAGCATGAAGTGCTCCAAAATCTCCTGATAGCTAGCTGCATTGACCCTGCCCTTGATAAAACACAGTGGACCAACACCAGCAGCTGACATGGCACCCCAGACCATCACTGACTGTGGGTACTTGACACTGGACTTCTGGCATTTTGGCATTTCCTTCTCCCCAGTCTTCCTCCAGACTCTGGCACCTTGATTTCCACATGACATGCAAAATTTGCTTTCTTCCGAAAAAAGTACTTTGGACCGCTGAGCAACAGTCCAGTGCTGCTTCTCTGTAGCCCAGGTGAGGCGCCTCTGCCGCTGTCTCTGGTTCAAAAGTGGCTTGACCTGGGGAATGCGGCACCTGTAGCCCATTTCCTGCACACGCCTGTGCACGGTGGCTCTGGATGTTTCTACTCCAGACTCAGTCCACTGCTTCCGCAGGTCCCCCAAGGTCTGGAATCGGCCCTTCTCCACAATCTTCCTCAGGGTCTGGTCACCTCTTCTCGTTGTGCAGCGTTTTCTGCCACACTTTTTCCTTCCCACAGACTTCCCACTGAGGTGCCTTGATACAGCGCTCTGGGAACAGCCTATTCGTTCAGAAATATCTTTCTGTGTCATACCCTCTTGCTTGAGGGTGTCAATGATGGCCTTCTGGACAGCAGTCAGGTCAGCAGTCTTACCCATGATTGGGGTTTTGAGTGATGAACCAGGCTGGGAGTTTTAAAGGCCTTAGGAATCTTTTGCAGGTGTTTAGAGTTAATTTGTTGATTCAGATGATTAGGTTCATAGCTCGTTTAGAGTCCCTTTTCATGATATGCTAATTTTGTGAGATAGGAATTTTGGGTTTTCATGAGCTGTATGCCAAAATCATCCGTATTAAGACAATAAAAGACCTGAAATATTTCAGTTAGTGTGCAATGAATCTAAAATATATGAATGTTCAAGTTTTATCATTACATTATGGAAAATAATGAACTTTATCCCAATATGCTAATATTTTGAGATGGACCTGTATGTGGTACCCCTCCTCTATGCAGAAACTGACATTGCGAAGCTGTGGGCTCTTGGAGCAACCAAAAGGAGTGGTTCAGCGTTCTGTTGTGGAAAGGTTTCTGTTAGAGACCAAATGTTTCCCAAAGAGCCACATGGTCCAGTTCTTCAAACTTTTGGAGAAGTTTCAGATTGCCCTTCCCTTTGGCGAGGACCAGCTATTGGTACCCAGCAGGTAGGTTTAGATTTCTACATTTGAAAATGCGTCTTTGCAGAGCTGCCAAGTTCCTCGTGCTCTCCGACTCATCCTGTGTTGAACAGTTTGTCCAAACAGAGGCCAGTTATTGAACTACCACACTGTGAGAACTCTGAGGTGATTGTACGTCTCTACGAGATGCCGTACTTCCCCATGGATTTCTGGTCTCGGCAGATCAGTCGCCTTTTAGAGGTCTCCTCGTATTTGCTCTGTGGAAGAGGTAAATTCAGCAATGGCTGCTCGCATCAGTTCTGTCACACTCTTGCATGTCTGCCTTTCATTTCAATGTTACAGGAAAACATGGAGTAGGAAAATAATGCTCCCCTATTGTTTTATTACGCATTTAACTTTGCAGCATACAGAATTTGATCACCAGGTATGGTAAACCAGGTTGCCATTGACCTTTTGGACATTTAACTCAAACATCGCTGCAGTGACCCACTAATGTCATTACTTAGTTTAATGCTGTGCATGTACATTACTCAACAAAGGATGCTTCACACTGAAATTACAACTGCTAGCGTCTCTTCCTGTCTGATTAATTCCTCTCCTAATTATCTGACCTCTTGGGGCCACTGCAGTAGTATTGAATTTAAATTCCTAACACAGTGATGACACTAAAAGAGTGACAGAGTGTAGCTGGCCATGACACAGCTGAACGCAGTGAATCACTGTTGCGGATGCTGCGGAGCTTGATGTTCCGCAGCATCCCCTCCAATTCCCCATGTGTAGACCCGCTGGACAAATTCTCAAAAATACAAGCTTACATGGCAACATTGGGCACAGTGTGACAGCAGCATAAGAATTTCAAGAACTGTATCACTTTTCTTTCTCCAGAAAAGGTGCTCCGACCCAACCGGATTTACTGGAGGCAAGGCATCTACCTAAACTGGTCCCCTGAAGCATACTGTCTGATGGAAGCTGCTTCAGAGGAGCACAACCCCTCCAGCTTTGTCAGGATAACTGTGCCCTCATCCCAAAAAGGTACTATGGTGTTTGAAAGGGTCTAAGAAATACCTGGAAAGCTGACGGTACTGTTTTGAACATGATAAAGGAATAGTATTTACAGGTAGCTAAAGCTAAAAGGATGAACTATTTGCACTGACAATTGTTAGCATTACATGTCAGGATAAGTTTGAAAATTAAAAAATATTTTATTCACGTTTTTTATGTCACAGAATTCCCTGTGATAATGATGCAAGTAAATATGTTCCTGACAGTAGCCCATTGTGTCCCCTTGCCCAGGCCGAGTGCTGCTGGGCCAAGTGGTGGACCACGTTGACTCCGTACTGGAGGAATGGTTTTTTGGTCTGCTCCACACTGACATGCATGGCACTGGAGAAGCTTTGCTGAAGAAATGGGCTCTCTACAGTTTCGAAGACGGACAGGAGTGGAGCAAAATTCTGTTGGAGGACCTTTGTAACTGTTTTGATCACGGTACATGCGTTTAATTTCTCAAACTTAAAATTCAACGTGTATGCTGATGACATGATCTTTGTTTTGTTCTTTTCTTCTGATGATATGTGGTTGACATTTACAGCGAGCTTAAATGTGGTTCTAAAAGTCATTTCTCATGCATTGTCCCAACCATATTCAAACTTTCAAAAACTTTATGACCTGATTAATTCCAGACTTTTTGCTGGTGAACCCAGAAAATCCACGCTGCACGCTCCCCATCTCTCAGATCGCTCCAGACCTGGTATTGGCTGACCAGCCTGCTGCAACATTGCTGGACAGTGAGGAACTGCAAGTAGACCTCTCCAAGGAGAACAGACTTGGTACAGCGTTTTCATTCTTTTTTATTATTCAAGTCTCCTGAAATAGTTTGTTCTGTAATCATTTTAAAAGTGGAAATCTTTTTTTTTTTTTTAAGGGGATGGAGGTTTTGGAACAGTTTACAGAGGAGTTTATAAAAACGAAGAAGTTGCCGTGAAGGTTTTCAACAAACATGCTTCTGATCTTTATGTCCACAGACTTCTCAGACAGGTACTGCTGAAACGTTTGTGCCGCAGCAATGGGTGTTATTGTTGCATTTTAGACATCTGTAGGAGCCGATGATCAACTGGTTTTTATGAATTCTGCTTCAGTGGATTTCCTCTAACAGGTAAAACTCATTTGCTACTTTTTCAGGAACTGGCAGTTCTGGGCCGTCTCCGACACCCCAGCCTGGTGGGCCTGCTGGCCGCCAGCTCTGCCCCTCAGGTCCTGGTGATGGAGCTAGCACTCAGAGGCTCTCTGGACTCCCTCTTTGACCATGGGAACGGTAGCCTCAACCGAAAGCTACAGCACAGGATCGCCCTGCATGTGGCAGATGGACTCAGGTAGAACGGTAGAAATAATTTTAATATGACACTTGGTTTCTGCAGGTTATGTTTAAAGTTTGCATGCTCATATTAAATAAAGTGCAGCGTTAAAATGCCAAAGGATAACACTGGAGTTTATTTTGAAGATGTATCCCTGGTGATGTCTTCAAAAATCCAACGTTTAAGTTCTTGACCTGGCTCATCTTTTTTTTTTTTCCATTCCATAGACGTAAGTCATAAAATATAATACCCCCATCAGAGAACCTTGTGTTTAGGCAAACAAAGTTGCGTTGCTTTTACATCCTCTAGATTATTGTCATAAATTTGTCTCAAAATACCACAGAGTCCAGGCTGTGTTTGAATTTTACTTGTGCCTGTTGATGTATATTCTACACATACCACAGATCATATTAGAAAGATTATGCCCCTGTCTGAGTTATGCTCAACTATGACCGATTTTGCTCATTTTCATACAAATAACTGATCTTAAATCAATTGTATGCACTATAGCCACAAAATATCCTCTTCTAAGTCCCTGTAATGGTAATATAAGTGTTTACGAGATGATTGAGCGGTCTGTCATCTCCCCCTAGTGTCTGTGTGTGTGTGTGGCCACATTATCTCAATTTTGCCTTGCACGGCCAAAACAATCCGCACCGCACACCTGTCACAATTTCTTAACAACGCAGACAGTCCCGCGCGGAAAAACATGGCGGACCAGCAAGCGCTCCTGCTGGTGGGGGTTCATAAATATAGACGTCTTGATGATTCGGACCAAAAACACCACCAACTTGTTAACAATTCCTGGACAGAAATCAGCATCACTCTTGGAAGAAAGTAATGCTGCATTCAGACCAAACACCTTTTGAGCATCAAGGGCATCGTGTTTACATCCAAAGTCAATAGTGGACGCGCGTCAGAGGGTTTTCGAGAGGTCCTGGGGCGCCTCACGCGCATCTTGTGCTTTGCGTTTTGAAGCTTTCAGCGGGTTTCGTGCTGAAAATTTGGCTTGACTCGTTTTAAGTGCCTCGAGAGCGGCTGACGCAAGAGTTGGAAAATGTGAACTTTTGCAGCTGGATGTGGGGCGTCAACCAATCAGAGAGACTATGTTATGTAAAAATATTTTTACTTGGGATCACTGATAAATGTTAACATCAAGATTCAGGTTCACGCACAAAACAATTTCTCCGACTGTGGTAGTAAAGTCATTAAAGGTATAGATGCTGATCACACTAAATCTATAACAGTATTTAGCTCTGACACCAGACACGGTTGTGACCTTTACAGAACCGCACAGCCACATCACAGCAGTAAAATCACTTTTTCACTCAACAAAGCTGACTTCTCTCCCACCCTGTGTGAGAGAGTCATCTGGAAAACCCTGGTCTCAGAGTGTCAGCAGAATCATCCTGGCCCCAGAGTCTCTGGCTTAAAAAGGGTTTGTTCAGGCCTTGAAGCGCTGTTTCAATTCAAGAATATTTTATTAATCCCAAAGGGAAATTAAATGTTGTTTTAGCTCATGTTCTAGGTTTTTTCCAACGTTTCTCATTTTTAATAGATTTAAACACAAGCCACGATGCGGGGCTCAAAGGTGGGCTCCTGTACGTTGCCGGCTCTTGATGAGCTGACACCAGCCTCAGTCCAGTTCCCCAAAAACTGCTAAATGGAGTTAGTTTGACAGACCTCCGGAGGCTGCAGTTATCCCTGTTGCTGTTCTCCCTTTACCAACCACACTTTTTCCTTCCACTCAACTTTCACCCTGTGAACCATCTGCTTCCTTGTCAATGACCTTTTGTGGCGTACTTCTTTGTGGAGGTTGTCATTGACTTCCATATATATATATATATATATATAACCCTAAAAATCACCACTTTTTGTATGACTAAGTGTTGAATCCATTTATAGTCATTGATTAATATCTGTGATCAGGTACCTCCATTCTGCTATGATCATATATCGGGATCTGAAGCCTCACAACGTGCTCCTGTTCAACCTGAACACCGACTCCGAGATCATCGCCAAGATCACAGACTACGGGATCGCTCAGTACTGCTGCAGCATGGGAGTGAGGAGCTCCGAGGGCACTCCAGGTCAGACCAAGTCCCTTCCCTAACACCAATTAGCCCCTATGAAAGCCTGAGCTGTGACAGGTCTCCGTCTGGCAGGTTTCCGAGCGCCTGAGGTGGCCCGAGGTAACGTGGTCTACAACCAGCAGGCTGATGTGTTCTCGTTCGGCCTGTTGCTCTACGACCTGCTGACGAGCGGCGAGCGCATTTCAGAGGGCGTGAGGTTCCCCAGCGAGTTTGATGAGATCGCAGTGCAGGGAAAGCTGCCAGGTGGATAACGCTGACTCTGGGTTCACCTTTGTCCAGTCCTTGTTTTTATTTTTGAAAAACTAATACAGAAATGGAACACTTTGCACGCAGACCCAGTGAAGCACTTCGGCTGCTCACCTTGGCCCAGCTTTCAGACTCTGATGATGGACTGTCTGAGGGAGAGCCCACAGGATCGACCCACCTCTGCCCAGGTGAGGGCTTCAACAGCTGTTCCCCGTTCTAAAGTTAGCCTTGACATGAGTGACGGGCATCATAAATAATCTGAAGGGAAACCAGGGTGTAGGTGTGTTTCATTTGGAGTCTGATGATGTTTGACTTGATCTTTAAAACAAACTGCCCCCATGCTGTCTAGAACAACATGAGACATGTTGAATATCTGGGGGTACCAGCTCCTTTTCTGAATCCATCTTTACTCCTGTTGCATCTGCGATGCGTGCAGGTGTTCGACAGGCTGAATTCAGGGGAAATGCTAAGCCTGATGAGGGAAGTGAAGACCTCCAGCATGTTCAGCGCTCAGTGCATCACGGCGAGCTGCAGCCGCGACCAGAGGACGTCAAGCCCCGCGGCCTGGCTCGGCGGGGGCAGCAGCTCCCAGAGGAGGGGCTTTGTCACAGCTGTGGACCTGCAGACCGACACGGTCACCACACGGGTATACACACGGATGCCAAACCTGATGCCTCACGTTGACATCGATGCTGCGTGCTTATTCAGTGCAAGGCCAACGTATTAGTATCCATTTAACTTTGTCATGTTGCAAACACAAAATTCAGATTGTTGAGTGGGCTATTCTAACTATTCTGTTCTTGCTCTGGCTGTGTTCATGGTTGTTGTCCTGCTGGACGTTGAGCTTCCACTACCTAATTATGCGTTCTTCCATCACATAAATTCCCAATAACATAAACTGAAGTGTATGCTTACAGCATGAGAAAATAGGAAATTGTTGACAGGCAGTAATGTACACATATATATCTAATATTGCAAGCACATTTCCTCTGGGAAACACTTTCAGTATCATCTGTACCAACAACTGTGACAAACACAGTGATGTTACACTTTCCTCTCAAACAGGAGGTCGATACCAGCCCCGTCCTTTGCCTCGCAACAGTCCAGATCCCACATGAGGAATCCGATTGGCTCGTAGCTGGCACGCAGTCCGGCTCCTTACTGGTCATCAGCACCCAGGACATGTCCACTTGGCACCACCTGCAGAGCGTCACCGACGCCGTCACCTCGCTGTACTTCCACGTAAACACTCGCCGCATGTAAGTCTTTGCAAAAGCCCCGAAGTTCCTGCTGATCCTGTGGTGGAAGCCAGGATTTGCAGCTTTGGATGATCCCTAGAGCACTGCGTGTGTGTACTTTAGAAAAGATTTTTAGACCAGGTTTAGTAAAGCTTTAAATCATCAAAAGTGAAGCGATGGGAATGAGCTGGACATGTAAAGTGGTTACGTGGGTTAGTTTGCCTGCACTACAGAAATTCGGTCATCCTGCTGCAGGTGTTTTCAAAGTGTAGAGATGGTCATGCTGATCGTCAAAGGGATTATCATGAGAAAAAGAAATCATTTTATTTCTAAAAGCATTTTCCCAAAACCTTGACAGTTTACAAGGACAAGCAGCGTAATTGTCGCATTAATCTGAAACGGGTTTGTTATTTGAAATGGGTAAATGTGTTGAAAATGATCACACAATTGTCCTGGTAATACACTTTTTTTTATGTGTCATTTTTTTATTCCTTCGCAGCCAAAGAAAGAATTATTTGCTGGTCGGGACGGCAGACGGATTTCTTAGTGTTTATGAGGAGTCTGTACTCATGGTAAGTAGTCATGACTCATGACTGTAAGGCTACGTTCACACTGCAGGGAAATGTCCCGTTCCGATCATTTCACCCAAAAAAAAAAAACAATCCAATTTGTGGCACTTCCGTATGTGGCACTAATTTGGATACGGTTACGAGGTGTCTTCCCCCGGTCACTCACTGCTGCCTCAACACTAGAACCATCTTTAAGGTCTTCCACAGACAAGGCCTTTTGGCTTGGCACAGCAGCCTCAGTCAGATCAAGCTCTTTGAGCACACCAATCTCCACCAACTTATCCACTAGCAGCACTTTTAGGTCTCTTTTAAGGACCTGTAACTTAAAGTGCTCCACAATTTGCAGCAATTCAGACTTGCGGCAGCAATCTATGAGCTCAAGAGAAGGGTTGGCTAAAAAGTGCTCCAAACTGAATGAAACCGACATTATTTACCTATATTAGCAACCCAAAATGTTCCCCTCTTAAATCTGGACACAGGGATCCTCTTAACAGAGCGCGCTCCCGGACGAGCCCCCATTTAGGTTACGCCCCCTCTGTCTAGGGGTTCAGAGGAGGTAACATAAAACTGTGTCCAGAGAAAAGGAGTGGCATGTGAAAGGGTTTATTTACAAAGGAAGAGTTTCACAATAACCAAAACACAATACTCTTAACTCAATTAATAGAACCAAAGAAAAGGGCTAATGGTTTCATGGATGTTGAATACAAAAGAAAATACATAAGGTTCAACGGGTCAGGTTAAAGATAACTCAACTCAAACCACCCAAGAGGACTAATAGACAAAATAAAGGTACACACAAAGGGAGCCTCAAAACCTCCCAAACATGAGCTATGAGCCACTACAAAGTCAAGCTTCAACCAAACCAAAACAGCTTAACAAACAAAGCAAGCACAAATGGTTTAAACAACCCAATGCAACCAAACAGCAAAGGCGGGGAAAAGATAACTTCACAAGTAGCTTCCTACTAGCTGTCTTCCCCCTGAAGGAATGAGTCAAAGAGTCTTTTATATGGTGCAGGTGGGCCTCATCAGCAGCCTGATTGGCATGGCAGTCCTCTGCTGGTCCAATGAGGTCGCAGGTCTTTGGCAGCCAATCAGGAAGGTGTTCTCCCACAGCGGAATCTGCATAATTAATGGAAGCCTGCACAGTCTCAAGAGGCCAGGGGCCGTAACAGATACGCATTGAATATTTTTTAACGTCTCTGCAGTCAGAGCAGTCATGTCGCCTTTCATCCGCTGTCTACGTCACTGTCCTGCCTTTCCCTACACATCCACACGCAGCAGTAGCAGCTAGCGCTCCATAAAAAACCGTTGTTAATAGCTGTGCTGCTCTCTGTGTCTTAATATTATCGGCTCCCATTGCTCAACATAAACGTTTTTTAATAAAAACAAAGAGAGAAGGCGGCCGGTATCCACGTTTTGTTTAATTGTTGTTGAGGGTTTTGTTTTGAACAAAACTTTACTGAACAGTCCTAGAAACAATCACATTCACCCCTTACTTCCACAAACAGCGCGCTGCTCTGTGACGTCTCCTTCTCCTATCTGCACATGCGGGTCGCTTTGCGGTCTTGAACCGTTCAGACAGAAGTCAGCTGGCGGTCACATTTAATAGTAGTATGAATGACCACTTAAAAAAAATCCGATTTCAGCAAATAAATCGGAATTGAGCATCAAGACCTGCAGTGTGAACCTTAGATCAATGTTGGGTGGTGATCTTGACTGTGATGACTGTCTGCGCTCCTCTCCTTCCAGCGGGAGAACGGCCAGCCAGTTAAAACCCTTGCCGTGGGAAACGCCAGCACTCCGCTCATGTGTTTGGGCCAGTCCACCCACTCGCTGGACAGCCGGTCCGTGTGGGCCGGCTGCGGGACCAAGATCCTCTCTTTCTCTGTCGACTACGACGTCTGCAAGTCCATCGACACGAGACCAAACCTCATCTTGCAGTGAGTCTCGTGTCAGGAGGTTTTTAAAACACAGCAACGTTTTATCCAAAAACACAGCAACGTTTTAAAGCATCGTAGTTTGGTTGAATAGATACAGAAACTAGAGCGGTACGATGCCTTTCAAAAGTATTTTGCCAGATTACAACCACACACTTTTTTACGTTTTTTAAAGTCTTAGAAAGCATGCATACTTTTCCTTCCACATCACTATTATGCACTACCTCGCTTTGCTCTATGACACCACATCCCAATAAAATACGTTGAAGTTAGAGATAAACTATAGCAAAGTTGAAAAGCTATGGAAACTTTAGCAAGGCAGTGCTGCAGCGGTCGTTTGCATGTGTGTCCCCTGCAGCCAGCAGCGGCCTCAGAGTGGCGAGGCGAGTGTATCCCGCCTGGTGGTGGACAAGCACGTGTATCTCAGCAAAGCCGGGACCCCCACCGTTGAGGTCTGGGACAAGAGGAGCGAGAGGATGGTGGACTGCGTCGACTGCGCTCAGATCATCAGGTACACGCCGCCGCACACGGGATTCATTCTGTCACACGTGTCAGACTTTGACTGTGCCGTGCCCTGCAGGCACCACTCGGTCTGCAGGCGGGGCAGCAGGGTGGAGCTACCCTCCGACGCGTCGCCTTCGTGGGCCACAGTGAAGGCCCTGATGATGCAGAACACTGCGGCTCTCTGGATCGGCACTAGAGGGGGCTACCTGCTGCTGCTGGAGCTCTCCAAGCACCAGGCGCTGCAGGTCATGGCGCCGGCGTGGGATTCCGTTCGTTCCATCACGTCCGCGTTCATACGTGGGTACCCGACACGCAGAGTCGTTAGTCATTCCATGGATTCAATCCTGGGAATCAGTCTGGATCCAGTGAGCTGACTGGAGTTTAAAGCATCGCTCTGCCTACATTTCCAGACTGAATGCAGGTTGCAGAGAGAGTTTTAAGTGGTTCGTGTCAATTAGAACATTAGACATCTGCCTTTTAATCTTCTAACAAGGGTCTGGAGGTGAACTCCTCAGCGCTGCAGATTAAGAGCAGCTCGTGTCTCTGTTGTAGCAAAGACAGTGTGAGAACAAATGAAAAAAAGAAGGCAGAGTAAATAAAGATAAGTAAAGAAAAACATTTTTAAGCAGCTGGGCTGTTGTTTGGCTTTAGACTCACTGCTTCTCGGGGCGTTTGCGTGCAGGCGGCTCGGCATGCTGCATGCTGGGACTTTTGCCTATGTGTGACAGTGTGGGCTCAAATGTTGCTTCCCCCCCTTCTTCTTCTTTCCAACAATCAGAGTCGACGAACTGGAAGAACGCGGTGCTGGTTTTGGGCCGCAGGCTCCCACGAGACAAGAATCGGGATGGTGAGCGTGAAGCGTCCTCGTTTGCCCCGTCGCTTTCCGAAAACAGCCGCCTCGCTGTGCGACTTTCTCTGCAGAAGTGACACGT
Organism: Fundulus diaphanus; assembly: GCA_037039145.1. Taxonomy (NCBI): domain Eukaryota; kingdom Metazoa; phylum Chordata; class Actinopteri; order Cyprinodontiformes; family Fundulidae; genus Fundulus; species Fundulus diaphanus. Next base: position 43,497,680 of record CM073134.1, read on the forward strand.
GTATGTGTGTTTGTTTGTCATCTCTCAGATGAGGAGACTGTGCTGATGGTGTGGAACAGCATGCTGCCTCTTGAGGTCAAAGACCTGAAGAAGCACTGTGAGAGGAGGGAGCGAGCCGCAGCCAGAATGAGAGAGCAGCTCCATCACGCCTGAGCGGCAGGTCTGGATTGGCTCGTCTCATTCGTACAGTTTCGCCGTCGTTCTTATTGTTCTCCTTGTACTGATGATGCATCTGATTATCAAGGGTGGCACACTCTTCATCTGAAGATTCTGTGCTTTTTTCGTCCCTTTGTTGCCGTTTTTAAAGATGTGGTTAGACACATGTATGTAGATAGCACCTTGGCACCCAGGCAGGCCGAATGGTTCTAACATTAGAAAAAGAACGAGTCGCTCTCAGGAGTTCATTTTCTTCCAGCGTAGTACCGTGATAAGAGACTACCTGTAAGTATCAGTAAGTCCAGTCCTGAAATTTTCTCACTACTAGATATTCCTCAGCCAACTGTTGGAGGTCGTGTTACAAAGAGGACGTGTTAGTGGGCGGGGGATGCATAGTGAGCAGAGTCAACATCCACAGACCTCCTAACATAGTGTGGCCTTCAGATTAGCTCGAGAACAGTGCAGAAAGCATTGGCAAGAGCAACAGAAAGCATTGGAGGCAGCGGTGTAATGACTAGCGCCGCTGGATCCTAGCGCGATGGAGACATGTTCTCTGGACTGGTGAATCCAAGAGAACGCCGCTCGCCTGACCGCACCGCCTAGTGTGGAGTTTGGTGCAGAAGGGATTGAGGTGTGGGGCGGATTTTCAAGAGCCGGGGCCGGCCCCAACTCTTGATGCTTGCGTATACCGTGACCTTTTGGACAGGTTCCTGCTTTGAACTTTGTGTGAACCATTTGGGGATGGCCCCTTTTTGTTCCAACATAAGAAAACACCAGCGCACAAAGCAAAATCCATAAAAATCAACTCAGGTTCTTCCATACCGACATAACTGCTTTGGGATGAATTAGAGCAGAGACCATGAGCCAGGAGATCAAATCCTATTAAGACACTCCTTAACCTTGTAGAAACCCCTCCTAGAAGGGATGAAGGGGATGTAGCTGCAGAGTGTGGGCCGACATTTTAATAAACGCTGTAAAATAAGAATAGGATGTCACTCAGGTTCAAATGCGTGTGAAGCCAGACGAGCAGAAACAGTTGGCAGCACGATGTAACTGACCCTACATGCACGATTTGTTTGGACTGGGTGGACTTCAAAACATCTGCACTAAATTCAAACCTGTGCACCTAGTTTACCTTTTGGCTCTATACTCATTCCAAGCTGAAGACTCCAAATTACTGAAGTAATTGATTAAAAGCCCAAAATGATGACACCGTTTCCCATAAGGAGTGGATGTAAAAGGACTTAAAAGTATCTTTCTTAGGCAAGGAATCTGTTAAACTTAAGGTTTGTTTGGTTCTCATAAGGATGCTGCACTGCCATGCATCGGTCTACTAAGAAATATCAGCAGCAGTAGTTCAAATGTGACCTATATCATGTATACATGTATATCATGTATTTTACAGAGGAGTCAGCCAAAAGGGATCAACTCTTCAGCTGCACTGAAGACGACCTTTTACCTCAGCGTCTGACAACCACATGCACTTTTCCTCCCTGACCCCGAATGTTGAATAAGAAAAGACTGCAGCACCCCAGGAGAATCCAATCAGATTTATTTTCCTCTTGTCTTTCAACAAAGTGCACTTGGAGGATAATGTGTTTTTTTTTTTAATCAGGTAATCAGTCTTTGAGTTTTTGGGAGGTATTTCTAAAGGGACACTGTTGGTTTGATTTCCGTTTTCAAGTCTGAGAGCAGAGATGTTAACAGAATCCTTCTCCCAATAACTGGATTGTTCACCCGGTGTACAATAGTACTGGAAATACTGGAAAGAAGGCATGAAAAGAAAAGCCATGAAAGTGTCAGTCTGATTATTTATTTCAGTTTGTATATGTATGTATCTGCATATTTACCAGTTTATTAAGCCACTCTACGTAGATGGGGGGAGTTAGTTCTTCTAATGCTGCCTGCTTTGTACATGTTGATGTTTGTTTTTTTTATTTACATCCTTTTAGCTGAAGTTACTGTGATACCAAAATGCAGCAAGTCAATAAAAGCTATTTTGTGTACAGTTATGACTCTTGGTTTCTGTTGTTTGGGTCCTGTACACATAAGGGTCATGCATTTGGCATCTCTGTTTCACTTGTAAATGATAATAATAATGTACCTGAAATGTTTCCACTAAGTAAAACAAGGTGCACTGTTCAGTTTATGTGGTAAAGATGAGTAAAAAGCCTTGGACTCAATCGTTTTATTGATTCTAATACTGATTATTGAGAACCATCTGTGCAAACCTTTGCAGAGGACAGTGAAGCAGAAATGAGTGCTGGTGGTGGTCGCATAACGACTTTATTTGGTTCTATTTAAATTGGTTTCTTGTACAGATGTGGGTTATTTGGATGGATGGATGGACATAATGACCTGTCCATCCATCCATCCATCCATCCAAAATGTCCCTGCTCCAACTGTGAAAGCCAGAGCAGGATTTGCTGAGGGAAGTGCTAGGTGTGCAGGCTAACGGCTATTAGCACCGCAAGCTACTAAAATATTTCTCTGCATTTTTGCTTTGAAACACTAACATCTTCACTGAAGGTGGTTGTTTATCACTGCTCTCCGCTACAGTTTCAATGAGGGGAAAAAAACATGTCTGCTAGTGCAGGTAAATCTTTCCCTGTAGTTATGTGTATGTCACCATATTGGATTTCGAGGTTGCCGTCCAAGTGGGGGTTTTCCCATTTCAAATGTTCCCAGAACGTTTCTGTTAAGTTTTTTTGTTTTATTGCTTAACCCTTACCTGTGTCGCTACGGCGGCACTTAGAAAATCAGCCCATTTATTGAAGTGGTACGTGTTACTAAAGGTTTAGGAATCTCTGGAGAGATTGGGAGGGGTCTCCGTCTCTCGCTCAAACCTTGGGAATTGTGACAGAAGAAGACTTTGTGGTGTTCTGATCACGTAATGGGGCTGCGAAAAGTAGTAACGGCGTTAACGAGGGACTATTCCAGTGCTGCAAACGATGAAGTGCTACTAAGTGTGGTTGTGTCATTGGATGGAGGAAAAAGAATCTTAAAATGAATGGGGGGGGTCTAAAAGCATGGATTGTTTTTGAATTTTATTCTTGAACTGGGGGAGGGGGGGAGGAGAGACATCGCAAGTTAAGCATTTCATGAAAAAAATATTTACAAGGAGGACGCAGTCCTCGGCGATACTGACAGAACATTAGTAGAAAAACAAAGACATGAGAGTTAAGTACCTCTGAACCTTAAAAACACTGCTCTGATATCCAAACTATCAGGATAAATATATACTATTTATATTGTATTTACAGAATACCTCAAATTTACAACATGCGCGTATTCCATAAACAAATATAAATGACTTAGGCACGCTTCAGGCTCAGACAATCTTAGGAGTGGGATACAAACACTGTCCTCGCGGTTTTAACAAAGCTGACCATGCCACCAGGCGACCGTGACCTGTTCTAGCTCTGGATGGATGCATAGAACAATCAATGCGTGGACATTTTCTCAGGCTGAATAAAAACTACACCGAAGTGATCACTTCTGGACCAAAGGGCAGTTGCGATCAAGGGTCAGCAGATGGCTTTGTTCACTCTAGCTAGAAATGACCAATCAGTCCCCAAATCTGGGTGTGGTGATGGACTCAGACCTGAACCTTCAGAGACAGTTACCAAGATGGCCGCCTACTTATACCGCCGCCCTGCATCTTTAAAGGAGCAATAAGCGAACTTTACTTATTTTAGATAGAACTAAAAAAATAGTTTTGCGAAGTACTAAAGGTATCTTTTTAGATGGACTATGGTTAAACATCACACACCCTCTCTGTTGTTCTCCAGTCTCTTGTTTAGATTGCCGGGACGGCTGCGTGTGCGTGCACGTCAACAGCTGCCACTCCCTGCTCATAAAATGCCACCGCCAGGCACAAAATGGCGGAGAGCACGGCCATCGGATAAAACTGTTCTCATGCTAACAGCATTTTAAAGTTATGAGTTATTTACGTCTTCACCAAACATGTTCCTCTGAAAGGTGATGCCGATGGGTGAGAAGCAGTGACGGACTGGGATTAAAAAACGGCCCTGGCATTTTCACCAACCAGCGGCCCACATGGGGACGTGCACGCACGTGCGTGCACGTCCCCGCAACACAGATATAACTTCACATGCACGGAAATAACACGCAAGTTTGTAGCCCCATTGGTGTTGAACTTTAACTTTAATATGCATAAAAACTGAACCAAGAGGCATTTCAGTGTTTCCCGCAGGAATTTGCTTAGGCGAGGCGGTGAGTTGGGGGGGGGGGGGGGGGGGCGACAAGTTTTGCACTGACCGACTGGCGGAGGGGAGGGGTGGGGGGGTGGGGTGTAGACGACGACAGGTTTTGCGCGGGGTGGGGGGAGACCGTAGACGAAGACAGGTTTTGCGCGGGGTGGGGGGAGACCGGAGACGACAACAAGTTTTGCGCGGACCGACTGGCGGAGCGGGGGGGACAGACAACGACAAGTTTTGCGTGGACCGACTGGCGGAGCGGGGGGGACAGACAACGACAAGTTTTGCGCGGAGGCGGCCGCCTCGCCAAGACAGCGCTGCAGGAAACCCTACATTTGGCTTATTAGTGGGCCGAGAGATAATGTAGGCCTACAATGAACAGGGTGAAAGGGGCCGCGCACACCCGACGATCATGCCGCCTCGTGATTGGCCGGCCCAAACGGCCCACGAGGGCCCGCGGCCCTTCTGGCATCTGCCCAAATGCCAGACCGTCCAGTCCGTCACTGGTGAGAAGGGGAAATTGGTGCTGAATGCTGGAGCAAGGTAGAGAAAGGTGTGGCTTGATACACATCTTGTTTTGGTCTGCAGACAGTGCCCAAGCACCAACTAGTGGTGTAAAATTGCTTGTTGCGCCTTTAAAAGACTTGTTAGGTTATAAATCACTGATGTCCTCCATGTTTGGATCAGACCCAAACATGGAGAAGCAGCATTTAGTTGTTTTACACCAAGATTAAACTCCATGGGTTTCGAGTTGAGCTTGAGCGCTCTATTTAAATCATTCAGCCTGTAGTCCATCTTTTCCTGTAATGTACTTTTTTATTCTTCCCTATGTTTTTATCATGGTCTTGTGGCTGAAATGTGCTACACACATAAACCTGCACTGCCCTTGGCCAGACGTAATTCGTTCAGTCTCGTTTCTGTACGTAGTAGATACACTGGGACCAATCTCAATACTTTAAAAAGTCGGCCTCGGCTAAAACCTATTGGCTCCTTAACGGGTTAATTTGGGGACCTTGATGCACACAACCATTACATACAGCAGGATTATTACTGCAAACAGGCCTATACCCAGAAAGACCTTCAGGACTACAGATTCCAGCAGGATGTACACTGGGGGCAAAAACTGAAGGGGGTCAGGGTCTAGGGTGAAGTCAAGCAAATGAGCTGGACAAGAATACTATCTCCTCCAAAACTGTTTGTTTTTAGGCTTACAGTCACGTAAGGTTCAGAGACAACAAACAACAGAGCAGCTACCTTCTCTACAAAGAATATACACTGAGGTGACGATGTACAACAATGACAATGGCTGACTAAATGCACGCAGAAGGGTGGAGGAGAGAAGTGGCCGGGTAGGACTGACTGTCGCAGTCAGCCTACAAGTCCGACTCGGGCATATCTGGCATGTCCGCCATCAAGTAGCCGATCCCGTAACGGCCGTTGGGAGCCGTGTCCACCTCGGTGCCCCCGCTGCCGCTCTGCTTGCGGTAGATGCTTTTGCCGGGCATCGGCGAGGGCGCCTCGCTGGGGGTCTTGCCATGAATCAGGCTGGCGTCGTCGTCGTCCTCCGGCCGGGGACTCTCCTTGATGACACGGCCCTTCTTGTAGGAGACGGTGGAGAGGCCGTTGGTGTTCTCGTCGATGATGTTGAAGTAGCGCAGACAGAAGACCACGGGCACAGGCATGATGGCCATCACCATCAGGGAGATGCAAACAGCAATCCCCCACGGAGGGAAGTCGAGGGTCCTCTCTATGGCCTGGAGGGGAGAGGGATGACAAGGTGACTACAGCTAGACAACAGCTATCTGGTGAGGATGGAAAAAGCAGATCAGCTTTAACCACGCATTTACATTTTATTCATTTACAGTGCCTTCATTAACTATTCACAGCCTTAGAACTGTCCAACGTTTTGTCACAATACGACCACAAACATCGGCGTATATTATCGGAATTTTATGGACTAGAGCAACAAAAAGACGTGCATGACAGTGAAACTATGGTTTTGAAATCAATGTGGTTTGGGCATCTGATCAGGAAGCCCATTGGGTGCCTTGTGGGAGTTTTCTGGCCACATCAACACTGGGATGAGATCCCGGAGAAGAAGGCAGAACTCGCTGGAAAGACCAAGAGGTTCCCATCTGGCCTGGGAACCCCTCAGGGTCCCCAGAATGAGCTAGAAGATGTCACTGGCGAGAGGGATGTCTGGGCTTCGCTCCTGAACCTGCTGCCCCTGCGAAGTGGAAGACGCTGGATGGGAAGATGGTTTTTCACAACTTTTTACAATTAAAAATCTGCAAAAGTTTTTTGCTGACAATCAAAACAGTTCTGGTAGAACATTAATCAGACAAGCAGCCTAGGGGGGTGGGGTACCTCTGGAGGAGCTGCCGTGACCCACAGCTCAGGTGAAAGAATCTGCTGTCAGGACAACTGCTAGTTGCCCTCCACAAACCTGGCCTTTATGGAAGAGTGGCAACACGAAAGCCACTGCTGAAGGTAAGCCAGAAGAAACCTTGGTTTTAATTTCCCACAAGCCATGTGAGGGACACAGGAATTAGCTCTGAAGATCCCCCTGAGCACAGCATCCTCACGGTGAAACACAGTGTGGGCAAGCGTCTCTTAAGCATGGACCACATGTTGGTCCTGGACAAAACAGCAACCTGTTGGAGGCCGCAGAAGGACTCCAGACTGGGGTGGAGGTCCACCTTCCAGCAGGACGATGACCTGAAACATCCGCCCAGAGCTGCAAATTTATCAAGCTATCAAATTGAGAATCTGTAGCTTGGTAATCGATGTACCCATCTCCATCCAATGTGACTGAGCCTGAGCTGTTCTGTCCATAGAAAAGGGGGAAACCTGAGGGGTTTACTACAAACACGCACTACTTTGTCTCGTTCCGTAACATAAAATCTCGATTAAATAAGTTTGTGGTTGTATTGTGACTAAATCTGGAAAAGGTCAAGGGGTGTGAATACATTTCCAGAAATTAAAACAAATGTAAGCTTTACTTGACAAACTAAAGGCTATGTTCAGACGTTTGTCTCCTTTGGCCTTTGTTCCTCTCGGTTCTAACATCACAGCGGTGCTTTGGTCTTTGTGCAGCAGAACGAGCGTCCTGTTTTGTTGCTCCGGGCTTAAAGAGCGTTTCAACAGGTTTCTTTCCGAACCAACTGCTTTAATGTGCTTTCAGTTCGTCCCAGGGTCACCACGAGGCTGGACGTCAGCTGCCCCGGATCCCGGGTCTCAGGACAGCCGGTGCCGGAGACCTGGACTCACCTCTTCCTGGATCCAGGCGCTGTAGCTGGGTGGCGTCTTGGCCAGCTGGATGAAGCTGGAGCAGAGAAGCACCAGCAGCAGGATGGGAGTGATGTACTTCCACATGTAATAGTAGAAGCGGTAGGGAGTGAAGCCCAGCATGTCCCTCAGGTCTTCAAAGAATCTGCGAGAGCGGGGAGGAGAAGCGTATCCGCCAGTGAGATCAGCTTTTTGCCAAAAAGGAATCGGGCCGTGGCGTTTCTTTCTGACAGTGACGTCTACTCACTTGTCGATCCCATAGAACCAAGCGATCGCCACGTTCTCCAGCACCACGACGATGAGCAGGGGTAAGGTGGCGGAGTAGTCGTCGAACATGGTCACAAAGTAGTTCCCTGAGCGCTGAACAAACAGGAGACCAATGGAGAAGGCCAGCACGCAGCATCCCACTGCAAGAGAGACGCGGGGGCTTAGTGACAGGACAAGCTGCACGGTGCGGTCACATGGATCCGCTTTTAGACATCGCAGAGATGCTGCCAAACAAAACGGCTTTCCATTGTTAGTGCTGATCATAAGGGTTACTATATTTTCTATTGTTACGTTTTTCTCTTCAGCTCCTTTTTGCTTGTATTTTAGGAGGCCTGCTTTGTACCTCTGTATGAACCTTTGCTGCTTGCCACGGGAAATTTCAGGCACTTTACAGCTGTCATGTAGAGTAACATGTAATAAACCAGTAATATAGGGATGTCCTTGGTGATTATTGCAATGACAAAACCAGCTGCAGTTATCCCAACCTTTCCACATCTGCCCTGCCGCTCTCCTTGAGCTTGAGCATCTTGGGCACTAAAATCAACATAATATCTGGTCACCCAGGGCGACAAAAATTAGATCAGTAGCAACCGGAGTGTAACAGCAAAGTACCTGAATTGTACAGTCCCATTAAATATTGCATCCAAGCAGAGCTTTGCAAATGCAATTTTGCTCACGGTGCATGATTGCAATTTCAGAAATTGTGCAGCTCTAACTGGGATCATTTTAAGCGTTTTTTTTAAAATAAATTGCAAAGGCTTTGACGTTACAAAGACCAGTCTACACCAAAAAGGGGTTTGTGATTGTGAAAGTTATGAATTCACAACCCAGTAAGCAGCGGTCCTCAGTATTCATGTACGTTAGATTTCTTTCCCCCCTAAACCTCCAGCCCCCGCATCCATTTATGCTGGGGAATAGTGGCCCTCAAAGAGCTTGTTTACTCTGCGGTTGTTCTGTCGGACCTGTGAGAAACTCCTTGCGGACTTTGAACGTGTCGATCAGTGGAGTGAGGATGCCCTCGATGGTGCCGAACATGCTGCCGAGGCCCAGGTTAATCAGCATGAGGAAGAACATGACGGACCAGAAGGGTGAGGCTGGGAAGTGGGTCATGGCTTCTGTGAAGGCGATGAAGGCCAAGCCTGTGCCTTGGACTGCCTGTTAGAGGGAGAGACAAACTCAGGAGTTATAAGCAGTATAAGCCCGGTCCTGACTTCAGACATCCTACTTTAGAAGAGGTTTGAGGACATTTCTAGTTTTCTGCGTAAAGCTGGGGTAGTCATGGCTGTTAGGTTCATTGGTCTCCCTGCTTTGCCCTTAGGTACGGGTCCTGTAGCCCTGTGATGGTTGGGCGACCTGTTCAGGTTCACGTTGTACCCCGCCCAACGACCACCGGCACCATCCACCAGGTGGGCAGCATGAACGCGGTTCAGCTCTGTGAGAACCGGTTTTGGTGACTCTGGCCTTTGCTTCTTCTTGCTTTAAACTTGACTGCGCCTCCTATGACTTGGCTTTGTGCGTAAGGATATTAACCGAAGGCTCCGGCTCCAGCCCTAAAATCTTTAAGCTGGTACTGAGGCCTTTTTTTTTTGCTGCCCACTTTTAGTTGTTTATGTGTAGAAGGAGCAGAGAAGTTACAGCTTTATACTCTTCTCTCCAACCAGTTAGTAAGTCGGTAAGTAGCTGAAAAAACAAACACTGAGAAGTATTTAATTTACATGATGATAGATTCTTCAAGCCAAAGTGCTTAAACACAGTCAGGATTAAAGAGGAACACTGTGGTGGGTTGAATCCCTTATTACTAAAGCTCTACAATGGCGACCTGAATTTACTCAAAAATGATGTCAACTTTTTTAACTATTTCTGTGGCTTCTTGACTGAACAATAATAGTTTGAAGGGCGATGACCTCTGATGATGAAACTAGTCCTATGAGAACAAGAGTTTACGTGAGCAACAGGAGAGCTCTAGGCAACGGGATAATCCATCATTTGTTCATGACTGAAGGACCTCTGCATATTTCCAAACTGCATTTCAGACAAAGCATTGTAGATGAATGAGAACTACTTTTATTGGCTTGTGATGCTAATATTAGCTGGTCTCTGAGTCTGGAGGTCAGCCAATCCCACTAGCTGGAGCTAAGGTCCAACTTCCACGCTCAGATAAACCACAAAGCTATCAGGTAGCCCCCCGAAATCCTACTTACGCAACACTCTACGGACGGTAAGAGGAACAAATGGTCATAGTTTATAGTCGTCGTGTTTGCACATGTACCTGATTGAGCTCATCTTCAATGCTGCAGGACTCCAGCCCCAGTTTGGGGAACTCGTCCTCCTTCACGCCTTTGATGATCTCCAGCATCTGATTGTAGTCCTCAGCAGTGACCTGACTGACCTGAGTCAGGTTTATATGGAGGGGAATGAGGCTCGGTTCAATGCCATTCCCCAACAACGCCGCGATCTTATTAGCGTTTCTAAGAAAAAAAAAAAAAAATAGGAGGGAGAATAAAATGTGTCAGTTAGTGAAACGAAACGGCTCATTTAATTTCTCGGTACCGCATTTAAAAACGTTCCACACACAGCCCTCCAGTCCTACAGAGGCAACAGGCGCTCTGGAGGTGTTGTGAGGTGAGTTTCTGTAACCTGGATTAGTTTCCCACTTACAGAGCAACACATTTGCTGTTCATGATGTTGGCTTTGAAGCCCAGCACAGCGAACACCACCAGGGTGGCCAGCACGGACGTGAAGAAGTTGATGAAGGACACCAGGACCGCGTCGAAGTGGCAGTTGTTGTCGCGCTTGTTGTAGCTGGAGAAGGCGATGACGCCGCCGAAGCCGAGGCCCAGCGCGAAGAAGACTTGCGTGGCCGCTTCCCGCCACACTTTGGGCTCCAACATGATCTCCAGCTGGGATTAGAGCAGACGCATTGGGTCTTTAATGTCGGTAGCTAGAGCACACGCGTAAACAAGCATCGTGAGGCGATCCGGTGATGCGGGAAGTCAGTGTGCGCCTCATCATCACAGTTCCCAAAACCAATTTTACAAGGTTAAACTCTCAACTGAACAAAATGACGCAAATATTCCTGGTTTAAAGCCGGTTAAAAATGGCAGTGATTAGGTGGAGATGCTGTGGTTTATATTTACATTGCTATAAAGCAGCTTAACGCACGTGGAGGTAAACGCACAGATTTTCTGCCATTGGAGCTTTTCATGCCGTGTTTTACAGTTCACATTTACTCACTGAGAAGCAGAGCGTCATGTAATTTTGGGCTCTTAATTACGGATTTTTACCCATTTTCCTGCATGCAATGACTGTACATCACAACGTCCAACTTTCCTCTCTCAGACCCAGCTCCTCACAAGAGTCCACAACTTTTCCAGACGGCTGAGTTCCACCCACATTGCTCAACGCACCAGTCCCACTATTGGCACCACAGCATGACGCTGCCATCACCCTGTTTGACAGTTAGTGCAGCGTTGTCAGGTTAAAAGGGATCGCCTCATTCAACCATACTTCTTATTAGGGGGGAACAATACATCGATCCACATCGCTATATCGATGCAATGATTAACCATCATCGGAGCAAAATGAAAATATCCATCCACATCGTCATTTTTAGATACACCTTCATTTTGAAATTCAGGCATGAGACTATAGTGAACAGATGGTCTGTTATTATTATTATTTTAAAATTAGAAGAATGGTTTTTTTATTATTTAAATGCCTAATACCTGTAAGAGCTTAGAAACAAAATGGTCAAATCATATTAATTTTGTTTGGGAGTTGATATCAATGTAAATAATAGATGGGCAGATAATATCGTATCATATCGATCGCATCAATCGTAACAGACTTTGCTATATCAGCAAATATCGTATCGTCATCCAAACAAATCGATATAACATCGTATAGTGACACAGCTGGTGATTTACACCCCTACTTCTTATCATCGAGGCCCAATACTTCAACCGTTTTCTTGCGTGACCATAAACCTTTCTCCAGGAGGCATCTGGCTTTTCCCCCGATAGCGGCTGTAACTTTTAGTCGATCTTGGAGAAGGCCCTACTTTCTTGAGCAGCAGCCTTTCCGTCCACGTTGCTCTAGAACGCGCTCCGTTGTGAAGCGGTGAAACAGACAGCCCAGCAGTTTCTAGTTAATGGCTGCCATCTCGTATTGACGTGTAACCAGACAAATCTCTCTCTTTCAAGGCTCAACATCTAGATTTGAGTATGAAATATTACCCTAGTTGGGGTTTATTATGCTCCATAAATATTGAAACTGCACAACATTGAAGCTGGTTTCCTATTCTTAAGTGTTATAAAGAACCAACTGTTTTTTTTTCCTTTTGTTTTTGTCATCTGGACAAAGTTAGTTCCATTTCAAAAATATTGAATGCTTAGTTTAAAATCAGAAGTGGCTTATTCTACATTAGATACATTTTAAACATTAAAATCACTACATGTGACCTCTGATACCTTTGTTTTGTTTGGGAAAATAGTAAAAATAAAAAAATTTAAATGCAAGTGTTGATGTCCGGCATGTGACTCTTGTAAGACGGCCTACAAGCCAAACAGTAGTGGAACGCTCCTTTGTTAATTCTTGAACGAGCCTGGATTAGTTTCTGGTCAAAGGATTGAGCAAGGATTGAAATTTTGATGCAGAAAATCCAAGAAAAATGTACAAAGTACCGTAATGGGAGAAGCTTTTATTTTACAGTAATCTTTTAGATAGTGGAATACAAAATAAAGTCTAGAGAACTAAGCATTTTTTGATACCCAGTTCGATTCCCCCCCTAGCAGATTTATCAAAACTTGCAAAAGACAAAACTGAACTCCACACTTTCCCAGACATTTCAAGATTGTTTGAAATTGTTTTAACTGACAATCCTGGTACATGTTTAGAAACGACTTTCCCATCCCATTTTTTTTGCCTTTTTTTCTTCACTGAGTTCCTTGAACTTTCCTGTTGTGTTGGTCAGTCAAACGACTGGTGTCAATCACATCCTTTCTATGCTGGAAAACAGATCTTCAAGTTAAAAAAAAAACCTTCCACAGTCTTAAACTTGCTGAAACATGTAGCCGTGTCGTGATTTGGAGAACTTCTGAATTTTCTCTTTGTTGGTTTAGACTTTTACCTTACTGCTTATTGTGATCTTTAAGTCTTGACGTTTTTTTAGTTTACTTTTCAGTTCTCATTATACTTTTGGAATTTTCCTTATCAGGTCATTCTTTAGTTTCCCAGTTTATTGGAGGGTTGTTTGCTTGGAGTTTGTTTCTGTTAGACATTTTCTTTAGTACTTGTTCAGCTTTGTTCATGTTTACTACTCTCTCTGGCACTCTGCTATCCAGCTCATTCAGTTCACCTGTCTTGTTGCTGGACCGGTCCGTTTTTGATCATGGCACGCCTGACCAAGTTCATGCCTGCTTTTTTTTGTTCATGATTCATGCCTCATCCTCCTCGCGTCTGCCCTGTAAGCTTTTTTGTTTTTATTTTGAGTCGTTTCACTCACTGGCCTCCTGCATTCAGGGTGTTACTCCTGAGTCCAAACCTGACAAGCTGATTGTATGTATTTGACCCAGTCGAATAATTATTTCACCCTGGAAAAGGTGTGGCCCATGATGTGTTAACAGAGCCCCCTCACTGGAGCCTTTATCTATGCTGTTCTTCCAGAGACACTACTGCAGAACTGATGCTTAGATATCCATGGGTACGTTCTGTAATGCTGGGTCTCGTTTATCTGGGCCCGGTGGAACCGCAGTGTCCAAAAGGTCAGATTCCTGTAGGAGATTTGTAACTACTCAGTGTATCCAAAATCACTCCTGGCCGAGGTCACTTTCATCTTCTCCCAACTCCAAAGAAATGTGTCAGAATGATAAAGATGAGAGTGTGCAACCAGAAGGTTTAACTGATATGCCGTGACCTTCCCTTCCTACGGGACGAGTGGCCCTAAATTATCCCAGCACATGTTACCTGAAGATTTACCATCCCACCCTGTCAGACGGCAGCTGAGAACCCCGACAGCCACCACTCGGCGCTTCTCCTTAACATCTATCTTCCGCTTCCCCGCAGGCTCGGAGCGGGACACGCGCCGAGCCGCTTTGATGTCCGCAGGTACTTGGAGACGGAGGCAGCAGCCAGATGTCAGACGACGAGACACAAAAGACAGACGTGCTCTGCTGAAAATAAGCGTCTTCTGCTGGCTGGTTACATAAGGACCCTCTAACTGCTGTTTCCATGGTGACATGATTCTGTGGCCTGACGTGCTATTGGCTGCTTGCTGCTGAGGAACCAGCCTATTGCATGCGGGTGTACCCTCAGAGCTCATGCAGTGAAACTATCAGGGAGTAAAGTGAAGGAACGGTAAAAATACAGAAGTGTGTGAGTGAACGCCGGCTGCTTAAAAGGGAAGAGAGCAAATACACATTTGATGGATAAAAAATGGCATAAATGGGTCTCTTATTTGGAAATCCATTGTAGAGGAGCGACCAAACAGCCCTGAATCTGTTGTGAATGGTAAATCTGGCTTCGGACAGGTCTTACCTTGGGTGTGAACATGTGTCGAATGCCGTCGATGGAGCCCTTCAGCAGCAGAGCCCGAGTCAGGAAGCAGATCAGGACAACGTAAGGAAACAAGGAGCTGAAGTACATGACCTGCAAGAAGGAGAGACGTCTTCTTTAGTTCTTGTCAGAAAAAAAAGGATGTCAGAATAGATTATGCATGAGTCTTTGAGAAACTCTAAGAATAAATGTTGTTTGGAGTGATTGCCTGAATAACTGGGCAGACCTTTTTTACATTAATTCAAATGCAGACAGTGTTAAAGACTCCAGTTTCCAGCTGAAAGGTGAGATGTATGGTGAGGGTTTGGTTTGGTTAGTTGCAGGTGACCAAAGGGCCTTCCAGGTGTAATCATCATGTGGCTTCATCTGATGACTTTGAAGTAAGACAATAATAGTAGTAATTATGAAGATGCCCTGTGTTTCTAGAGCCTGGTAGGAATGGGCTGGTTACTGGTACCAAGGTATAAGAAGGTTGTAAACAGTAACGGCTTTGAAACCAAAACTGAAAATGTGCGTCAAATCATTCTTGTGGGTTTTAGAGGGACAGTGTGTAACTAATTTGACTTTTAATTAGCAAAAATCAAGTGTTGCTTTTATAAATACATATTCTGGCAAAATCTAATAACCTCACATCAAAAATGAAAGCGTTCTGATAACTTGGAATTAGTAGTTTATGAATAAATAGCTGGCAGTGCATCCACTGGGAGGCGCTATGTTGCGCTATTTCTTGCGTCGCTATTTCGGATTACAGTAGCCGAAAGGGGACAAACTTGTTAGTCATACGTGTTTTCCCTATCTGTCTTCTATATGAAGACACGCTGTAGATGGAGGAGGAGTATAAACAAGCAAAGACGACCGTAGATCATTCTATTTGCTGGTTTCTGTTGAAATGGAGGACCATCCATACTCTATGCCCAGCAAGAGGATGGAGAAAGTAACCAAGAAAAGAAAAAGAAGTAATAACTGGGAGAAAACAAAAGGCTATAATAGCTATTATTAACAGGTGGAGACAATTCATGAGGGAGCAGTGAAGAAAGCTACTGAACTTTTACCTTGCTTAAGCGCATGGGAGAATACCCCACTTGGCTAACCGTTAGCTACTAGCAGCGCTAAGGTTAGCACCTGCATTTGCAGCCTTTTTTATATTTATAAAAAAACAAAAATTAAGATTATAAAGCTGATTTCACACCAGTCTCCTGTCTTGGCCTGTATGTTGATGTATTAAACGTGTGCTGCATACACATTAATAAAAGAATAAGGGTTTGCGGCACAACCAGGCTCGGAAAGTGTTTGAAACGTGGGTTGCTTTTAAAGCGCTTCCTCTCTGAGTAGTGCATGTACACTGGGATCAAGAGTGTGGAATTAAGTGTTTCATCAGGTCTGGGAATATTACTTTGGTCGGTCTCTTTTCTGATTTTACTTTCTTTTTTAAAATTTAACTATCAACTTACCATCTGGGTATGAAATTCAAATGCTCAATGCATGCCCCCACCTCTTCAGATAATTATAACTTGCATTAGTCAGGAGGCAAGTCTTGTCCTTATGTTTTTTAGGTTTAAGCATGCAGCTTGGCAGGCGAGTGGACCATCTGTATTGCATAGCATTAAAGGAGAAGTCCGGTCAACAAGGAAAAAAATCAGGGGACCATTAGCTATAACTAAAACTAATACGTTCATGGTTATTTAATGAATTTAGCTTTAATCAATAAGAAAATAAAAACATAAATTGTCGTCTGGATCACTGTGTATGGGGGCGGCCATTACTGCCCAAATATGGGCAGTAAGGGCCACCTGACATCACATCCTGTGACGTGGAAAAGCGGAGAGCGGACAGCATTTCTCCGCACTTTCCAAGCAAAGTCAATAGGAGCTGTTCTACACAGCTGCGATCATCAACAATTTTTTCGGATTTCCAGAGGACATCACCATTGACATTCGCGGGAGCTATTGTTAAAGCAACAATGCTCATATGCATGGCAGTTGGATGTTCCAATACATCGGGTAAAAGTGGAAAAAACATTATTTTTTTCACCTTTCCGATTCATCATCCACCATGGGCTGTTTTGCAGGATTACGTACTTGAAGAGAGAGGATTTTCCATCGTGCTTCTGGCCAGAGAGAAACGTCATATGCAGCCAACATTTGGAAGAAGAATGTCTTCAAGATGACATGAGAGCGAGGATTTTCGGTATGTTTTTCTTTTTCATAATGTAGAATTTGCCGGAACATTTCTGTACCGACCAGAGCAGCGGAGGGATACAACACACTTGGAAAGGATGCTCACTGTTGTGAAGCCCACTTATTTTATGCAACTTTGGTCTTGTTTTTTTTTATTTCATGAATTGTGGGGTTGCAGTTTTTCTGGGCTTGTTTCTGAAAGTGAAGTTGATTGTTTTGGTTCTAAACTAAGTGACGCCGAAATATCCCTCCGCCTCATAACGCGCTGCAGCTCCTCCTCACAGCAGCAGAGAGTAAACTCAGAAGGAGCCGCTCTGCCTGTGTTTTCTGCAGTTTACGGTTGCAATAACTGATGATAACTGCTGAAAGTAGATTATACGGTGCAGATCACCATTTTGAGCAGAGATTGGTTCTAAAGATGAGTTTTATACTCATCTTGTAACATTGCAGAACCCAACCCATAAACCATACTTTAATGCTTATTTGTTGTCTTTTTATGTCTCTAATACTAAATGTAAAATTAGTATTACTTTAAATGCTTAATACCATGTCTATCTTTGTTTAAGAGGTTAAAAAATATATTTCGGCATGAATACGGGTATTTATTTACAAGGGGACAGATAGGGCATCGGGACTTGCTCTACAGCCGATACCGCACCGTTACGTCACAAACTGGGAGGTGGCAGTACTGTTCTTCACCAAGATGGGGGCCCCCATAAAAAATGAAAATTACTCTTAATTAAAAAAAGCTTATCATTTATTGAACAGTATATAATAATTTTATATTTAAAGTACTTTCAGCAGTTTTAATTCTGATTTTGACCGGACTTCTCCTTTAAATTAAATTATTTTATTATTGGGTTGCTGCTGCGATTCAAGTCAGCTTTGTTGATTTTGTAGCATTGGCGCTCATGCAGCAGAATATTTGTCCCAATATAAACATGGCACCCAAGTTTCTGTGCTGATCAAATTCTGTATTCTAAAGTGGCAAAAGCATTGCAAAGCATTGTAAAGATATTACTTTCCTAAGCCATCAAGTCTTCCTCTACCATTGGAATGAAAGGCAAATATGAAAAACTGTATTATTTTGCCTTGTGGGCTGCCACATTTTGTATGCCAGGATCATTAACAAAGTTAGGGACGGGTTTTCATAAACACTTTACCGATTCTTTCTGCACTCAGACATTTTTATGTGGTTCTTGACCAAGACTAGTCGACCCAGATCTCAAATCTGATGGTCCTGTTTGATCAGAGAAGGAGGGACTTAAAGACTTAAAACGGGGTGGAGGGGCTGAGTCATCAGCCCAGCACACGGTGACACATGGATTTACAGGATGGGCTGTAAGGGTGTGGCTGCAGACTCTTTGAGGTGGTGTCTGGTTGAGTCATAGGCACTGTTAGATGATTCAGAAACATTACGTCTGTTGCTTGGTGGTCCATGTGTATAGTACGTCTGATGGAGATGGTGCCGTCGTAAATTAATTCTCTTAATGTGTTAAATATAAAGCATTTATTTAATTTTAGATCCGAGGTACACGTATCCTGACCTTTAGTATATGCACTAGCGGCTTTACATGTGCTACACTATTAATGTTCTTAGGCACTGAATTAATATAGTACTTTTCTAGTCACACTGAATACTCCATGCACTTTACACTATACACACAGTCACACTTACACATTCATACACCAATACGTAGATTGATAGGCAAATAGGCGCTAACTTGGGGCTCTCTGCTTTGTCCAGGGACCTATCAAGATGTGACAGGAGGAAGCTGGAACAAAACCCACAATGGGGCAGGCACATTATGTCAAGTTCAAAACAGGATTTGGACCAGCACGAAGACTTTTCTTGTTTTCTTCACCGTTTCCAGGCTGCAGCTCTCATCAGAACTTTTCTGATGAAGCCCTCCCAGGGCTGTGCTTTTGTTGTAGCTCACAGCTGCAGCCTCGGTTGGACTCAGCTCAAAGCCAAACAGCTTTGGGCTCCAGACCATCGACTTTAGGTTGTGTAAAGAAGACGCCTATACAGTTAAAGATTACATGTGCTGCCAAACAGCAGCTGCATCTTGTAAAGGTCAAGTTCTGCGAATCCCACCCTTATCTTCATACGTGGATCGTTTTCCCATGACGACGTGTAAACATTTTTGCTACACACTAGAAGTAGCCACAATTCTAAAATGAGTCTAAAATGTTCAATTATTTATTATAACCCACAATGCTGCAGATTATTACTCCAATTGTATGATATAATAGGCCAAAGGTGGCCCCCACCACCGTCTCAAGCAACACAAGTCCCTTTCTTTGGCCAAAGTCCTCACCAAGCCAAAATGGAGCGTATTACCATAGCAAAGAAATGCTCTGATCCCTTTTCACGCTCACAACCACACTCACGTCTGGTGCAGAAAAACTATTTTTGGCCAAGAAATTCCTCGGGCACGGCCTTTGTGCAAGCTTGGTAGGTGTGAGCATTTCTATTCTCCTGTAGCACAGGGAGCAGAAGAAAGTCGTCAGACAACTGGATCTGCAAACTGCCGGGAATGAAAACTCTGTCCACACTGATATGGAGATAGGTTTTGGTGAAGGAAAACAGGTATTTTTAAGTTAAGGAAGTGGGGATCTTTTTTAAAACCGTGCGTGGACTTGATTTTTTTTTACTGAGTTTTTTTTCAAGCCAAAGTAGCCATTTTGGTATTTTTCCACATTTATTTTGGTTTGTACTGGCTCTGCTTCAGTTAAACTTCAACTACAAGCCCCCAAAAGCTGTACAACTGGAAGAAAAGTTAAACTGTCTCAGGGAAACCACATGCTAGTATTGTTTTGCAAGAATCTTCATTTAGTATTGCTTTAGCCATGCTCAGGATCTTCATCTACTGAATTGTTAACGTTGGCGCTATTGCCACGCAATATGATACAGCATCATTGGCTTGAATCAGGGCGGCGGTGTAAATGCTGTTCTTCATTTTCTCTCTCTTGACACTGTAAGCAAACTGAGATTAGACAGCGAAACATTCATCAGAACCTCCTCTTTTAAAGGCAAAGACTGTGACTGCTAAAATGAATTGTATTCATTTCAGCTGCACACTCTTGCCGTTCGTGTCTGACTTGATGTCACAGTGAATCAACTTCCGCATCAAAATGTATCCTTTGAACCCAGAAGAACCTCGTTAATGCCCGTCACCTGACTGGAGAAACTTTGCGATGATTAAGATCACGCCGTATGGAGAGATGATGAGCAGAGAGAGCCGCCTTTTTTACCGGTGGACTAATCCTTCCAGATGCTTTGTTCCACTAAGCTGAAACAACGTGAGCCAGAAATCCTTCAAAGATCACATGTAGGCTGAGAAAAATTTCGGAAACACTTTCATTAGAAAGATTTATCGAGTAACATCTCATTGGTCTCTAACAGATTCTTCAGACTGCACTAAACTGAGCTAATTCTGCCTGAGAAGACTGGCTTGACACTACAAGAAAAGACCCATTACTTCAGTCATGGCTGCCCATTTTTTGCCAGGCTCCTTTCAATTTGAAAAGTTAACTGAGCCAAATTAGCAAGATTGTAGGGCAGCTGTAGTAACCCATTTTCTCTCTTCTAACAGGTTGCTCACAGGAACGAATCTTACATCTTAGAACAGCTTCGCAGTTTCTATATTTAACTTGGATGTAATAGAAAGTCACCTCACCTTCCCAGAAGACTGGATTCCCTTGATCATGGCGAGGCACACCATGGACCAGGCAGCCAGAAGGCTCAATGTCATCTTCCAGTTGAGTCCTCCGCCCTCAGAGATGTTGTTGGAAATGTCCAGGGCCTCACGGTACCAGTAGTAAGTGGTGGCCGAACTCTTCTCGCACTCTGGCACCACATCTACGGTTAAAACCGACAACGGTCAACTCAGAGAACACCAAGAGTCGCAACTGTAGAAAAAGGAACCCAGCAAGGTCCATAACACAGGAAGGCTCCAGTCTTGATGTGGACATAGGCGCTGCCCGTTGGTACAGCGTGAAGGTTCCTGATCTAAGATTTGGACCCAGTCTGAATGGGGTTTGCATGTTCTCCTTGTGCCTAAACTGTTTTCCCCAAGGAACGCTTCAGCTGGCTTCTGATTGTTTTTTGATTGTAGGTTTTAGCATTGAAAAAAAAAAAAATCAAAAAGGTCAGACAGGATGTAGCTTTTAATTTTGCTAAATCAGACACAAATGTTTCATTTTTTTCTTTCCGTCGGACCCAGTTTCATCAGTTCTGATTTGACTCTAGATTATTTTCAGACGAATTTGTGGTTGACCTATTGACTTCGTCTGGAATCTGTTTGTGCCTAACTGCATTTGAAAAATGAACCAGTTTTTTCTCTTATGACAGGCTAAATAACCATGACATGTTTCTTAAATGTTAACTACGCTTAATAACAGTAGGAAAATTTGTGCAAACGCATTAGAATATTAATTTCTTTTTAATTTCTTTCAGAGGAGGAGAGCTTGTATGGAAATCATGATAAAACTGATTGTACATAATATTTTTCTCACATCTCCCTCCTATGGATGCAAATTGAAACCGTTTAAGAAAGCTATGTTACATAACCTTAAGTTATCAGTTCTGAACCTCTGTTTCTTACTGTGCAAAGAAAAACTATCAAGAATCAGTAACCAAATGTTATTCCTCCTGAACTCTTTCTGTGTCTTACATGTACTGGTCTTGTTCTTGACAAGTGGACATTCATGCCAAGGCAGGGGCTGCTGGAAGGACTGGGAGAAGTAGAAGAGACTCCAGCTGATGATGACATTGTAGTAGAGAGCCACAAAGAAACACACCTGTAAGCCAAGAGAACATGTTAGACATTAGACACCCAAAACATAAAAGAAAAACCTTCAAACAACACACAGTCTGCTTACCGGTATCAAGGTTAACCAAAATTATAAAAGGTTACAGTTTCAAAACTGATAAAACCTTCTGCCATACTGATCCTATGATCTGAAGTCCTTCTAATGAGATGGCAGAACAGAACAGAAAGGTCTCTGATGTCTGACTCACCACACAGCTGGCAAAGCCGATG
This sequence comes from Fundulus diaphanus, assembly GCA_037039145.1. Lineage (NCBI taxonomy): Eukaryota > Metazoa > Chordata > Actinopteri > Cyprinodontiformes > Fundulidae > Fundulus > Fundulus diaphanus. The sequence continues at coordinate 43,519,388 of CM073134.1, forward strand.
CCCCCCAGGCGAGGGCTGATATAGTTCCACACGCCGATGCTGCCCCTGCGGATACGCTGGCCCACTGCAAGCTCCAGGAAGAACAGCGGGATGCCAATCAGTATAAGCAGGATCAGATAGGGCACCAGGTACGCTCCTGCCAATCATAAATATACTACATATTAGACCAAGCACACGCAGGGATACTACGCAGTTACATAAAATACCTGTGGACATTATCATGTTTCAGTTCCTTAAAGAAACATGGGGCAACTTTAGAGACATGTTGCATTTTTCCCATCTTATCCCCCTTATGAGGTGTACAATCAAACTATTGTGGAAACTAGAAAAAAAAATACAGAAGTTTGAAATTACCCAGACTACAACTGCATTGCACTTTATAACACCTGCATTATAGTCAGAACTTATGGGACCAGGCTGATTTAACAACATCAGAACAGGCTGTAATTGTGTGGAAAAGTAAGATGAAAAGAGTCCCATCCATGTACGTGGCGTAGACTACCAGGCACACGATGGTTCAAAGGAATTTAGAGAACCATAAACTCTTTGTTTTAGAGACTCTATTATTCAAAACCAGAAATGCTTAGACGGATCAAACCTGAACTTGAAATTTTTTACACTGAACACAGATTCCTTAAAATCTAGAAAAAGGCTGATGGAAACTGTAGTGTATTCTAAACCTTTGAAGTAGGGCCTCAGTCAGGGCACCATTTGTGTCAGAGCCACCACTGGCACAGCCACAGTCTAACACGGTGGTGGTAGTGTCATGGTCTGGGGCTGATGCACCTTTTCAGGACCTGGACAAAGTGTCAGAGTTGATGGTACCATGAGTTCTGCTCTCTTGCACCGAATCCTGAAGGACAATGTCCGACCACCCGCTTGTCAAGTTAAATGAAGGGTTTGGCGTTTTCAATGTCTGGACTTAAATCTGATTGATACCTTTAATGAGTTTGATGATCTGAAACATTTAAGTGTGGCAAAAAATAAATCCTAGAGATATGTAAGGGGCAAATAGGTTTTCACAGCACCGTATGCCGTAGCTGTCCACCAAAGATTGCTTTGCCTTTAGAATCCGTTCTACTCTTATTGACCTTTGAAAGTGCTAAAAGTCATGCATTCCCGCAGCAATTTGAGGATCAGGCTGGACATCAGGGGACTGCCGGTTGGGGGTCTGGAATCAAACTCTCCGTGTCTCAGTTTCCAGACGACTACTCTCTCCAGCTGAGCCACAGCCACCCCGTCATGTCTTGTGGACAAACCACAACAACAGATGTGAACTCCGGCGGGTCGGCCGTATTATGTCTAGTTTCTACTGATCTCATTGTTTCATACGGCCGGGCGTTTATTGAAATCTTTTCCTGAGTTTTGCTTTCCCTCCCAGATTTGATCCAAGATGGGAGTAACAATACAAAAGAAATCAGCGTGTGTGTCCCATCTCTGTGTTGATTTAAGGATGTGCTCTGTACAGCCTGTTTCTGATATGAAAACAGCCCATTCTGCTTTTGCCCACACACACAGCTGATTATCGGAGGGGAACCTCTATCTGCTCTCTATTGTGCAGGAAAACGAAAGCCAGCAGTTTCCAACAGAGAAAACAGCCTAATACGTTTTATTTCCCATTTTGTTTTCTAGTTCATTCTTGCAGTACACTACAGGTTATTTTCAATTCTTGTGCATCAAGGCAAGATTTCAACCTTTTTTTTTAATCATCATGTGGAATCACGAGGCATGTGAACAGTTATCATGAATACAAGATAAAAGCATATCTAACCAACCTGTTTTGGCCAAACAGTATTAAACAACTAACAAAAAATATATTATTATTGCTTGACTCTCAAAGTTCCAACCATTGCATAATATTTCCTATCATAGCTTTTAAAAGCTAGCTAGTCCACTTTGCATACATTTGCCAATAGGCACAAGATGCAAAGAGTGTTAAAAATTATGCAAAAAATGGAATCATGGATGAAACCTAGAAGGCTTATATGCTCATACCAGGAAAAAAAAACAAGGAAAAGTGCAAAATTCGACTATTTTTGCACACGTTGACAAGATACCTGCGTCATATCTTAGGTATACTGTATGGCTATTCATTGATTTGGTTGTCATTTGAGTGGAAGAGTGCTGATTGTATGAAGTATCACTATTATTAAAAGAAATATGATTAATGGGGAGTAATTAATCAACACAATCGCCTCTGATTATTTAGATTGTTTTAACAGCTATGCACCACTAGATTAAATGCAAGAGGCAGACATTCACAAACAGATGTGCAATACTTTTTAAAAATGGAATATTAATTATGAGAAGAGGAAATAAATGGTTCATTAAATAAACATTCCTCTTTTGAACCTGGGGCAGCCATATTGGATTTAAGGTTGACGTAGCGTCTATACCTGCACACTTTAATTTTCCCAATTCCATCCGGGATGTTTCAGCTACTCTTTCCAACTTTGACTTTGGAAATTTTGATTGTTCAGAAAAAAAAAAAAGGAACAAACCATTATTTGTAGTGATGTTGATATTGATAATTGCAACAACAACAAAAACAGGTATAAGCTAAAGAAAAGTAATTGAATTGCTTGTGACTGAAAACATGTATCATGTGTGACCTCACATAGTCCCCAGATAGAAACCAGGGGCACAAAGTTAGGAACATAAAAACTGTAAGATGTGGAAATATAACTGAATCTAGCCCAGCACTATTCTGTCAGTGGAAAAACAGGTTTTTGCTCAGTCTACTCTTAACCTCTGAACCACACGTTGACCCTCAAACTATCCTGTCAAGGGGGTCAGACAGAGGGAACCCAGCTCTCTGTAAAAACACTACAAACTCACTAAGGCCCAGAGGAAAATGGGAATACAGGATCTCCCACAGGGACTTGCACCAAGCCCCAGATCTGCCATTTTAATCAAATTATAGATGAGCACAGCAGGTTCCCAGGAGTCGTTTAAAGCTGACTTGAAAAAAGGACAGAGTCTGGAGAAACACACAAGAGGCAGAACTAGGAATGTGCACCTAACCTGACCTAAAAATATTTAGCAACCTATCCAGAGTGTACCCCTACCCGCTGACGGCTGGAAATCGGCACCAACCCCCAGAGGATCAGGGATGTATAGCGAATAGATGGATGGCATATCGAACTTTTCAGGGGACCTATATTTTATCAAAGCTTTGCTAATTTTTGGTATGTAAAAATCTTAGTCTTCTTCCTGTTGCACCTGTGCATGAAAATAAAACGGATTTTGCCATTCCATGAAATTAGTTGTGAAAGAATTAGGAAAACCAATCAAATACTCTAGAGAAAGAAAGTTATTTAATTGCCCTGAAACAAACTTACCACTGTTTTAGAGAATAAACACGAGACCTATACAAAAAAGCATTTTTCTAGCTGAAAAAGAGGAAAGGTGATGACACCCTACCCCCAATAGCTAAACCTAAGCTCACAGGCTAAAATCACTTCACTGAGGTGGGTATCTACCAGTCTGAGGAAGGTCTGTCCTACTCCGCACTTCCAGCAGCGAGACATTTAATGGGTTTCCTGCTTGTGCAGCATAGCATGTCAACAATCGCGATCTTGGGTTTGACTCGGCCCAGGTGATGTTGCAGTGAAGCACTCCCAAACCATGGCCTTTGCAGCTCTACGCCTCACAGCTGGTAGAAGCTTCTTTTGTGTTGTATTTGGTTTAGGTCAAACAGGTCTTCTGCTCTGGTGTCCAGATAATTACATTTTAGACCCTTCTTTCAATATAACATCATTCTAGACATTGTACTCTCTGTCTATACTTACTCTGGTAAACTATAGCTTGGCCTTCATGTTTCTCTTCAAGAGCAAATGTTTCCTTTTGTACGCCTCCTATAAAGGTGTCACATGTGCAGTCTCTTTAGGGTTGTAGACACTAGCAAGATCCTCCTGTAGGTCCCATGATGACAATTTAGAGTTTTCAGAGACTTCCTTTAGCATCTTGCGGGCTGCTTTCAAGGTGTTGGCAATTATGTTTGAATGTCTTCTACTTGTTCTACCAGTTCCCATACGGTAAAGTGGTTGATTTCAAATTCTTTTGAGACCTCTTGTAACCCCTTACCAGACTTATAAAGGCATTTCTAAAGGCCTCACCTGGCTTTTTTGATCTTACCATAGTGTTCATCCTCACTTCAACGGTCAGGAGCACACCGAATTTAATGTCTGAGGTTAAACAGGGAAACCCTCTTGACGTGATATGCCTTGGCGTAATTGTAGGGATCTCCTAATTTGTACCTCACCAAACATTGCCTTTTTTTATTCTATTTTGAAAAATTCATGAATGTTTCTGTAATGTTAAATTGATATTACATTTCCATGTGAATTCCAGATGACTGTATCTAGCAGAGCAGGAAAACCTATTAAACTAGATCAGTAACTGTTGTTTTCTTTGTCCAGAAAGCTCACCGCCACATCATCTTTCTCAGTGACAACACACCCAGACAGAGAGTCTGTCTCCTCGCAGACGAACCTGTCTGTGTCAGTTGCATTTAATCAGCTTTCATGAAGCAGGATGCAGCTTTGTATAATCTCCAGGTGGGAAATGCATGCAGCCTCTTCCCACCTTTCTAGGACACATAATACATGCAGGGCCTGTGTGAGGAGATGTGTAAATGTGGTTATTGTTAAGACAAAGGCAGGTGATTTCAGGATGACTTTACTGATTTTTCTGCATGTTGCATCTCAGAAGGTAAAGCGATCCGTCCTTAAGGTCAGCAGACACGTTTGTAATGTGGACTCTATCTGGCACATGCTAATTCCATCAATCTCACATGTTTTAAAAAAGCAAAAAGTGGTCCACTTTGATTTATTTCCAGGCACATCTCACAAAACGTTAACGCGTAGAAATAAAAGCAAAGTGGCTACAAACAGCTGAGCACATGTTTGTCCTTGGTTTATTTCTTCTAAATGTCATCCCAGCTCCACCTCGTGCCCGCTGTGTGGCTTGTTGGAGCGTTTTGTAACATTTTGGTTGAGAAAACCAGGCTGAAACGAGAGTGTTGGTGATTTGCAGTTATTCAAATGCTGTTTATATGATCGCCCCCCTTTATTTTCTAATGCAGGCTGAAAAATCGAATTACGTCGAGTTCAGATGAAAGAGAGCGTCCGCCTTTAACTTTAGATTATTTTATCCACTCATTCTTCCGAATTTTGTATCTTCAAGGAGGAAATTCAAAGTAAGAACCATAAATGTGTCACTATCAGCCTAGACACTGTTTTCCGTACCAGATAGCTCATTTCAAAATGCACCTTTCTGACACAAAATATGAAACTAAATGAAACGGCATCACTATTTACTGTACAGCTGATCATGTGTCATCTCAAACTACAATAGCAGTTGCTGAAAGCAAAGTATGTATATATATATATATATATATATATATATATATATATATATATATATATATATATATATATATATATATATATATATATATATATATATATTTTTTTTTTTTTTAAACAAAAAAGGCATTTGTAATGAGAATATGTGAAATAGATGCAGAAACATTTGAGTGAGCGCTCTAACTTCCCCCACAGATCCTCTATGAAGAAAACATGGGTGCAATTAATCCACGTGAATAGAGAGGACTTCATTTCGCCTACAAAAAAAAACATCTTTGCAAAATAGGGTTTATGAAATTATTTGATTGTAGGCTTCAAGGGAAGTAACAACCGTGGCCTGTGGAACAGGTAGACAGGAGTTTGTGCGTTGACAGATGGCTCTCACGGTGATTAGCGAATAAAATGTTAAAGTTAAAGGAAATCATTGTCTTCTTGGGGGTTTTCCTTTTTATGTTGATGTCCGTGGCTTGCTTTGTCAAAATAAAACAATATCTAAATGTTTCACCTGCAAGGTTTTACCCATTAAAATTAGCTGGAACTGCAACTTATTTTTTTTCCTTAGTGTTTGAGCCAAATGATTGTAGGACACTGAGCAGGACAGAAGCCTCGACCCGACACTGTTCTGCAGGTAAACCCTCACCAGTAAAAGCCACACTGATTCCCTGCTGATATTTGAGACTTTCAGCTGCTTCCATCCACTGCTGCTGTTTTACAAAACCAATGTGCGATCCTGATTATTGACATTACTATTGTGAGCTACGAGCCAGGAAAGTTAAAAGTTCCCTCCAGTCTGACCCTTTAGCCTCAGCTCGTTCTCCTCAGACAGCCTTCCTGTAAAACAGGCAATAATTACTGACTTTCCAGTGGCTCCAAATAACACCTCCAAGTGTCTAATTTGGCTAATCTGTTGTCTGACTTACATCATACTTTGTCATTATATTGCCCAGCTGGATTCTGGTGGGGATCCGTGGCTACGGTTCCATGCCATGATTTTCTAATCAAAGAGCACTTTCCACAAAGAACCTACTATTTCTAAAACCGCTCGTGCTTGTCGCGAGCTTCAATCCGGCTGAAGTGACATACAGACTTTGGCCTTTTCAAAGCAGACGCAAACATTTCATAATTGAATTTTGGTAAATACCCTTATGGCTTTCCAGGGGACAGAGAAACAGACAGGGGGACGTGCGAGGGTGAAAGAGCTGCAGCTCTTGGCAACGTGGAGCCGTAAAGAATGATGAACATTTTATCTGCTGCAGAGTGTGGTAATGTGCAGAAACGGGCACCGGGATCTGAAAAAGCCTGAGTTGGCATGTAAGTACAGCTAAGGGACAGATAACTGTGATGCACAGTCAGACTGTGGAGAAATTTGGTTTTCGTTAATTCCTACAAGTCCTCAAGATTGTCGCGGTTAGATTAAATAAACTGGTCTTATGTGTGAATATTTTCCAGCAATGAACAAATATTGCCCCCTGTTGTGAAGCTTCTAATGTGTTTCTATTACTGCTGTTCAGTACGGGTGGGAGGAAGCCATACCCTCCCACAGCAACGCTGGAAATGAGGCCTGCTGAGAGTAACTCACCGCCTCCGTTCTTCTGACACAGGTAGGGGAACCTCCACACGTTGCCCAGGCCTACAGAGAAGCCAACCTGGGCCAGGATGTACTGGAGCTTGCTGTTCCAGGCCGGGCGCTCCTCCTCCTCGCCGTCCGAGGCTCCTTCCTCCACATCGCAGTCCTTGCCTTCGCCTTCGGGGCTGTCGACAATCAGCGAGCTCTTCTTGAAGGAATCGTCGCAGGCGTCCTCATTGGAAAGCAGGTCCCTGACAGACTCCGTGACATCGTCGTCAAGCTCTCTCTTGACGGCCTTGCTGTTTTTGGGCATTTGATAAAGCAAGCACGGGCGGGGGGGGGGAGTGGAACGTCTATTTTCTTAAGTCCTGGGTGGGCTTTAATGGCAGTGCCTGCGACTGGTAAGGTCCCCTTCAAAAGAACTTTGAGTTCAAGGGGGAGGGGGGGGGCGTTTGAAATCAACGGCCCAGGGGAGTTCAGAGAGTCTGTGAAGGTTGAGTGGTTAGTAAGTACTTTATTTCTTCATTATCACCAAATGTCTGTTGGGCAAAAAGAGAAACAGCATGAACAGTAAATCACAGGGAAAATAAAAGCCTTTCCAGTCATTCTCATCTCACTTTATAAATACCAGCAAGACTACTTCCCCTTTAGCTGCACGTCTTGCATGTTAATGAAAACGTAGAAAATCTGGCCAGTCCAAAGTTTGCATACAGTCATCGTTGGGATAAACATAATCATTATTTTATTTTAAACTGGTAGTTTCCTGGCCCAGACCTCCGAGACCACACAGGAGCTATAGACACTGTACCAGCTGTCAAGCATGGTGGCGGTAAATGAAGAAGGCCTCCTACTAAATTCGTCTGTCAATGTCGTAAATTTTAGGTGTCAGTAAATTTTCAGTTTATCGCTCAGGCCTACTTTACAGTCTAAAAAAACCCTAGTCAATGACAAAAAAAAGCAGCCAATTTAAGTGAAGTCTACTATTTCTGCCCCTGCCCCACCTGCTGCTGTGCACTGCCAGTCAGATGGCTGAAAGCAAGATACACAACCTTTGTCTTGCCTAAAAGTTAGACCAAATTGGCTGTTTGGAAATATGCAAAAAAAAAAAACTCTTATTTCCACTCCAATTAAAGCTGTAGTTGGTAATCCTATTCAGAAACACTTTTTGTTATACTGGGTAAAATCATCCTTCCATCCTGAAAGTGGATAATACATTATGTATTCAGAAAAAGGAGGTTAAAAAAAGTTGATCTCTGTGGGACCTGCAGGCCTGTAAAAACCCTGACCAATCCCTGTGAATCAGTCCCACTGGCAGGGATTTTACCTGCGCGCTTATAGTGTTAGCCGGTTAGCTTAGCGGTTAGCTTTTTTGTTAGTCGTTCATTGTCGCTCCGCAGCTCACACGTATACTCTGAACATGGCTCAAGAGTCGCAAGTCACAAGACGCTAACAAGTTTATGAGAAGAAGAGGAAGACCTCAGTAGAAAGAAATAAAACTTGATTTGGGAGATTTTCTTCACACGATCCCCCTGAGGACCCGAAGAGCAGCTAAGACGGTCTTGGGCATGCGCAGTCATTCAAAAAGGGACTTTCTCGCCGACTCTACCTTTAAGGTTTGGCCGTTTTAACACAAGGCACAAGCAGCATAAGATGTGAAAATTCAGGCATGACAGTGGCAAAAACACATAGACAGCTACACACTTGATTAGTGTTAAGAATAACCAGCTGACTGCACCTATGCAGATAGCCTGACTAATAAATACGCTAAAATCACTTTGTAATACTGATGTTGCTGACGTTACACAATAGGCACTCGAAAGTACTGTATAAACAATTTTTTTATATGTATGCTTAGGTCTGTGAATCCAATCTAAATAATAAATAAAAGCAAAATGTAACAGAATCACAAGTATAATAGTCAATACACTATAATTTTATACTATTATTTTAGCGGCTGTAGAAATGATTGTAGCTCTTCTGTTTGTATAAAATAAAAAAGGTCAGAGTATGTGTTACAGATTGTGTGTGTGTAAATTCCATGAGTGTGTTTTTTGTTTTTGTTTCACCCCAGATGATCATAACCGAGATCTCCATCCTCATGCCCTCATGAATACAGTGTGATTTGGGATGCAGCCCTCCCATGGAAATCACGTGGGCATCGATGAATGGGGATCTTTTTGTTCTCAGACACGGTTCTGGGAAATCCAAAGGCCTGGAGGGTGCTTTGGACCAGGACAGGTGGAGCTATCACGTTTTTAGCCTCCTGAATATTCGCGGAGACAAAGCTCAACCCAAACATCTTCTTTCTGCCGCCCCTTGACAGAAGAGGACCCCCCCCCCCCTTCCATCCTTCATTTCCGAACGAGCGTCATTTCTGATCATTGCGGGCCAGAGCCTTGCAGGGTGTGCGCGCAGCCCGGCCGGCCGGCCCCGCTGGCATCCAGACGTGGGGAAGGTGCGCAGCCTCCGCGTCTGGAGCATCCCTGCTTTCGGTTTTAAAGGAGACGCCGCCACTTCTAACATTTAATGCGCGTCCGTTTATTGTCACCTGTTAAAGGCTTCTTCTAAATAAAAAAAAAATGACAGTGGGGGTCCTGAGCGGAGCACGCTTTTCCTGCCGACCTATACCGCAGGATTAAATGGCGATTAGATTAACGCTCCCAGATTAGCCGTTGAAGAAGGGAGGAAAGGGGCGCCGGTGATCACAGCAAAAAAAAAAAAAAAAAAAAAAAAGAAAAAAAAAAAGAAGAAAAAAAGACGATTATAATTTTTTATTATAGGAGAACAGAACCGGGATGTTAAAACGCAGTTCGTGTAAACATGACCAGGCAGTTTAGGTGAAAATCCAACACACAAAGAAGGGGAAATACAACGCCTATTTCAGTTTCTTCACTCCCCCAAACGGCATAAGAAATGCGGCCAGGGAAAGAGATTTAAAATATAAATGAACCCAAATATGAATAAAAGCCCCGGTGATGCCATGTGCGCTCGATCGCGGGTCCTCTCCGGCACAATTTGTTCTGGAAAGAATTGGCATAAATTAAAGCTGCGCGCGCTTCATGACATCCATGTGAGATGTTTCATCATTTTACCGGCCCGCTCCATCCTGCTGCACTGGTACCTCACCCAGCCCACTCACACTCACACACACACACACACACACACACGCGCGCGCGCACACACACGTACACGCGCGCACATCCTCAGATGCCTTTGTCCTAAAACCCACCATCACCTGCGGAGAAAAAAATGAAATACAATTTCAAAAACCTTATGGTCTTACCTGAGCGTAACAGCACCTTTTCTGACAGGCTGCGTTTCAAGGGATGAAGTTGTGAGCAGACATGCACGGGGAAGACATCATCACTCGCTTCGGTCCGACCGGTGTATGTTGCCTCATCCGACTTCAGCGCTCAATTTCTATAAAGCTCGCCGCCGCGAATGGTGGCGGCTTAAAGGGGGGGGGCGCCCTCAACGCCCAAACAACGACGCTCACCCGCGAGCCAGTCTCGATTGCTTTATTTATATCCACTTTAATGTGCGGGTTTGTTTGGCAACAGACGCATTTTTCACTCGTTTCTACATGTAGAATTCAATAAAATATGCGTCTTTGTCCTCAAGTGTCCCCCTTTGGTGTTGGGCGGATTGGTTGAACCCACGAGACTACTACTAGACTCAGCGAGGGGAAGTAGGCTGGCACGCGGATGACATGCAATGTGGCTATGTTTATAAAAACGCTGTATCCCCCACGATGGCGGCAGATTCCTTTGGCCATCCCTGTGAATTATTCACGCGTTGATCTGTCTCTATGAGAATTAAAGACCATAATTTGTGGTTTACTCAGAAAAAAAAACGTGGTTTTCGCTCGTGGTCGGAAGAAAACAGCCCGTCATCCACCGACTCAATATCCCAGCATGTCGCGATGGAACAAGTGCAGAAAGCCCAAAGCGATGGAACTCCATTCAAATCGTACGACGCATTTTAATAAGACAGAAATCAAGAAATCACAGACACCAAGATGATACCTGGTAGCCTAAACTGAACTAACTCTCTTCATCGATGATATTTCAAAATAAAACGTGTCAGCGTTAGGACGTCAGAAAATCAATAAAGAAATAATAACATTCGAGGGTACTGAATGTTAACCATTGAAAATATAAGAAAATTAATCCAGTTTGATGTTCGGTGGTGGTTGAATTCTATTAAAGCTTTGTTTTGATAATAAAACCTAAAAATAAATGTAATCAGAATTTAACCTATGATTGGATGCCTTACGTAGCAGAGAGTAAGGATCCATATCTGTTTTGGTGATGTTTCATCCAGAAACTACGAATAAAAAAAAGTGTTTTTTTCTTCATTTTTAAATATGAAATATTTATCAGGAATATAAATGTATATATAAATGCATATACATATTATTTACAATCATTCACAAATAGATGAGCAACATTAACATTCTTCACGTTTTCTAATAATGAAACAAAACTGCTGGCCAAAGTGAAACTTTTTTTATTCTTATCGTCTACTGACCGCTGGAGGTTCTGTTTTTTCTGCATGACTCAAACTTTTTACCGCAAGTAAATTTTTTTGATTAACAAAAACATATCAAATAAACACTAAAACAACTAAAATTCTCTTGAAACTGGACAAGGCTAAGTATATGAAACAAAAAAGTAAATCTTTAAAGTCACTGTGCGCCCAAGCAGGGGCATAGCTATGGGTGGGCCTGGCTGGGCCTAGGTACAATCACTTTGTTTCAGAGCCCACCCAATGTAGTGGCTTTTTCTTACATTTTATTTTATTTAATATTTTTATTATTATTTTTTAGGGTGTCACTTAATGTCATCACAAAAATCATCATAAAATAAAATTAATCAGAATAAAATTTTAATTTATGTTTGTCCAAAAGATGAAAACAGCAAGCTTCATGTTCTAGTTCTCAGTAAACCGGCAGCACAAATGCACATTTTAGCGCCGCGGGACTGGATGAAGCCAAAATGGTGGAAGCATCCCATTCGTTGAGAAACTGTCAGCATGTGAAGGAGAGAAACAGAAGACTGGGGTAGGTCATTTATGGGGTAGGTGCGCCGGGGGGCTGCTGCATCTCCATGCGCTTGAATTCAGGTACACATACTCAATTTAGTGACACGATAATGTCGGTCTTGTAACATTGGGAGCTTCAGCACAGACCCCTCATTCCTCTTCCTCGCTCTTAAAATAGCGCTTTACGATTTGTATTTATGCATTTTCCCCACTATGTTTATCCCTCGCGCACAGAGCAGAAATGAAAAGAAGAATTATTTCCGTTCCCCTCACCATCTCAACCAGATATCATTGAACATAAATTATGCTGGGACCTGGCAATCAGTTCCCAAATAGCCTATTGTTTTTATAAAGCTATCCAGGCTGTGTAGAACAGTGAGACGCAGTGAAGCGCAGAGCCTAAAGGGCTGCACCTCTACAGAATTTGGAGTTACGATACATAAATAAGTGCTCTTTCCTGTAGGCTTAAGACTAATACTACTGGGTTAAAGGCGAAGCAGGAGTCCATGCCTCACTGGATCCACTTGGAGCACAAACATAAAACATCTGCTCGGAGAACAATTACGCACTTAGACTGTTGATGGAGATGGGAAGGATCCTGTAGAGAAGGTGAGTATTTTTTTAAAGGTTTTCAGATTCAATATTTGTGGAATGGATTCTTGTTTGACAAAATGGCAGTGGAGGAATGAGTATTTGGAGGGTGGACATGCATGTGATTCATTCATGCTAGGGTCTGGGGAGCAGATCTAGGAGGGACCAATCAGGGGAGCGGTAACCTTCTGGAATGAACCCAGAGGTGCAAACAGATTACATCTATGTTGCCTCCCTACTTCATTGCTGGATCAAATCTGAATTTAATAACGTCAATCAAGCAATTAGGATTCCATGTTGAGATATTCTTTTTATAGAGCACGACGGTCCTGGCACATGTAGGCAACCAGCCGCTTTACACTCTATTAGGTACACCGGTTCAACTGATCATTAACGCAAATTTCTAATCAGCCAATCACATGGCAGCAACTCAATGCATTTAGGCATGTAGACATGGTCAAGACGATCTGCTGTAGTTTAAACTGAGCATCAGAATTGGAAAAGGTGATTTCAGTGACTTTGAACGTGGCATGGTTGTTGGTGCCAGACGCGCTGAAACTGCTGATCTACTGGGATTTTCACGCACAACCATCTCTAGGGTTTACAGAGAATGTTCCGAAAAAGAGAGAATATCCAGTACGCTGCAGTTCTGTAGGCGAAAATGCCTTGTTGATGCCAGAGGTCAGATGAGATTGGCCAGACTGGTTCGAGCAGATAGAAAGGCAACAGTGACTCAAATAACCACTCATTACAACCAAGGTTTGCTGAAGAGCATCTCTGAACGCACAACACGTCAATCCTTCAGGGAGGTGGGCTAAAGCAGCAGAAGACCACACCGGGTGCCGCTCCTGTCAGCTAAGAACAGGAAACTGAGGCTACAGTTCGCACAAGCTCACCAAAATTGGACAATGGAAGACTGGAAAAAACGTTGCCTGGTCTGATGAGTCTCGATTTCTGCTGTGACATACAGATGGTGGGGTCAGAATTTGGCATCAACAACATGAAAGCATGGATCCATCCTGCCTTGTATTACACCACCATCAGGCTGCTGATGGTGGTGTCATGGTGTGGGGGATATTTTCTTGGCACACTTTGGGGAACTTCGTTGCAATTGAGCACTGTGTCAACTCCACAGCCTACCTGAGTATTGTTGCTGACCATGTCCATCCCTTTATGACCACAGTGTACCCATCTTCTGATGGCTACTTCCAGCAGGATAACGCACCATGTCATAAAGCACAAGTCATCTCAGACTGGTTTCTTGAACATGACAATGAGTTCACTGTACTCAAGTGGCCTCCTACAGTCACCTGATCTCAATCCAATAGAGCACCTTTGGGATGTGGTGTGTTATGGCCTCTGGCCTCTTGAGATTGTGCAGGCTTGTATTAGTTATGCAGATCAGCTGTGGGAGAACACCTTCCTGATTGGCTGCCAGGAAGCTGCGACCTCATTGGACCAGCAAAGGACTGCCACGCCAATCAGACGCTGACGAGGCCCACCTGCACCATATAAAAAAAAAACAAAACTTTTGAACGTTCCTTCAGCTGTTGTTTCACCCACCTTTGGTGCTTGCTTTTGCATTGGGTTGTTTCAACCAGGGATCCGTTCTTCGTACGTCGCTAACTCAGTTAGCAGGATTTCATTGTTGACGATTTGGCATGATCTTGGATCGTTTGGTTCTTCGAAAGACATCCTGCACTTGTCATAGCAACATGTGCGCGATCTTAAGCCTGCTTGAGAGCAGGCTTATTTCATGTAAACAAGATTAGATCACGGCTGTATAAGCGGAGGAGATAGGGAAGTCTGCCGTAGCCATGTCCATTTTTACGACTGCAACCTGTTGCGGAAGGTGCAAGAATAATTTCAGAGTTTTTCGAATTAATCGCGTATTGCGCAATAGACAGGATCCTTGAGCGCAGCGCGACAGTGTAATTGTAGAGAGATTTTCTTGGTGGCTGTTATAAACAGACAAACACACCATTTAACAGTGGCTTTTAAAGAGGAAAAAGTGGTGTTGGAGCCATAAATTTAAAATATTTAAGTTATTTGTATGATGGTTTGCTTTTTATTTTTATCCTATTCAGTAAGAAGATTTGTTTGGGCCATTTTATTGTGAAGATTAGTTTACTTTGAAAGGCTTGCTTCCTGTCCAGCCGTATATTGTATCAAAAAAAACTATGGATGGATTATCTAGCCACGGAGCAATACAGTTTTACCATGTAAACTGTGGATGACTTGGAAAAGGAAAATTTTCATTTTTTATGGATAAAGATTTTTTTTTGTTAAAATTCCCAGTTTGCACATGTCCTTTAACTCCCGTGTCTAAGGAATGACACTGAAATTTGGATCTCTTGACATAACAAGTGCCTTTTTAAAATAAAGTATAATAATTAAAGGCTACCATTTTGTAGAATATTCTTGTACTTCACTTTTTTCCCCATGTTCTAGTGGGTCCTGTGGAGGCTCTGACATAAAAGAACAAAGTAAATTTGAGATTATTAAAATGCAAAAATTCATACTGTAGAAAGTGATAGAAACATCTACCATGGACAGTATTTGCACATTAATTTGTATGCTGCTTTTTGCCAGCCCTCTCTCCTGGCTTTAACAGATTTTGAGGTGTTTTAATTAATGACTCAAATTCAGTATAACCTTCCAAGCTCTTGTTCTGCTTGGGAGAAAAACTGTGGGCGTTCTTTGGCCATGCTGAACAGCCAATAGCAGCGTTGCTGATCAATGTTTCTACTATCGATACATTTCCCCTTTTAAACAAACGCATGCACGCGCAGTTGTCTCAGATAACTCAATCCAGCCATAC
Source organism: Fundulus diaphanus (assembly GCA_037039145.1). Classification (NCBI taxonomy): domain Eukaryota; kingdom Metazoa; phylum Chordata; class Actinopteri; order Cyprinodontiformes; family Fundulidae; genus Fundulus; species Fundulus diaphanus. The sequence goes on from CM073134.1 coordinate 43,534,779, forward strand.
TAATCGTAAACAACAGGTGTGTTCGAAGAACCCAATTAGCCGGATCATGATTAGCCGGATGAAATCATCTTGGATGTCTCATTTGATCTCGGATGTTTTAAGCAACGTACGAAGAACGGACCCCAGTTGTGCTTGCTTGGTTTGTTAAGCTGTTTTGCTTCGGTTTTGACTTGACTTTGTATTAGCTCGAAGCTCATGTTTGGGAGGTTTTGAGGCTCCCTTTGTGTGTACCTTTATTTTCTCTATTTGTCCTCCTGGGTGGTTTGAGTTATTTTTAACCCGACCTGTTTGAACCTTATGTATTTTCTTTTGCATTTAACATCCCCGAAACCATTACCCCTTTTCTCTGGTTGTATTAATTGAGTTAAGAGTGTTGTGGTTATTGCAAAACTCTTCCCTTGTAAATAAATCATTATATATATATATATATATATATATATATATATATATATATATATATATATATATATATATATATATATATATATATATATATATATATATATATATATATATATATATATATATATAGAGAGAGAGAGAGAGAGATATAGAGAGATATCCAGTCAAGTTAAACTTGGGAAAAAGCTCCACCTGTACGAGCGAGTGCCTGTCATTTGCCAGTGTGACAAAATACCAGCAAAAATCACAGTATAATATGAAAAATAACAATGCAAACTGTATTAAATATGTTAAATTGTTTTAATTGCAGAAAATAACTTGCACTATTTTTTTTTCTTAAAAATACTCTTCCATAGCCATTTATTGTAAAAAAATTGAATCAGTTACCTTCTAATTACTGTTTTATCAATTTTCTTTCCTTGTTGTCCATCTTCTGAAAGTGCACCCTAAAACTACTAATAAAGAGTACATATTTGTACCATGTACTACTTGGGAACAAAAATTTACCTTTCAGGCCCTCAAAAAGTACAACTATGTGCCATAAAGTCCAATTATTAGCCCTTTAGGTCCAAACTGTACCTCAGGGGACAGAAACGAACTCCTACTGTACCCTTTTTTTTTACAGTGTAGGTAAATCCAACAGTTAGCAGAGGACTTACTTGAAACTCAGAGGAGGCAGAGTAATCCAGCAGCTGAAGCACAGTTGGGGCAGGTAAACCCAACAGCTAGCAGAGGCTTGCAGCAGAGAGGTGGCAGATTAGTCCAACAGCGAGCTAAGGCCTAACTAGAAACTCAGAGGTGAGACAGGAAAATCCAGCAGCAGGCAGAGACTTAACTAGAGACACAGAGGTGGCTGGATTCCTACAGCAAGCAGGGGGGCAAACCAGGCTGACAGACGTGAAGTGAGTGGAGTCTGATGACGAACCGGCAGGGAAGAGAAGACTGAGGGAGGCTTATGTAGGGAGGCTGGCAGGTGGAGTGAGATCTGACTAATTAGTGACCAACAGGTGTGACTGATTGCTGAGGGAGTGGAGGGTGAGCTGAGTGAGAGGGGGAGGAGGAACTGAAAACTAACAGGATAAAAGCCAGACTAAAAACTTAACCATGACAGTCAGATGGGAAGCCAGGAAGTGGTGAAGGAAGAGCTGCATGATTATTCTGCAATGGAATGCTAGAAGTTTAATACAGAATGGGCAGGAGTTTAAAGGTTATATTAACAATCTAAAAAATAAACCAGAATTTATATTTGTTCAAGAAACTTGGCTGAGATCAACGTTAGATTTTGTTATTAGTGGATATAAAAGTATACGTAGGGATAGAGAGGATGGTTTAGGAGGTGGATGTGTCATATTTATCAAACAAGAAATGTCATATAGAGTATTAAAAATAGGGGAACTTTGGGAAATGATAATAATTGAAGTTTGGAGTGAAATTGGGGCTGTGAAGATAGTTAATTTTTATAATCCATGTAAAGGTTATCTTTAGAGTTATTAAGGGAGTTGACAGAAAATTTAAAGGGGAAGATTATATGTTGTGGAGATTTTAATGCACAAAGCACTTTATGGGGAAGTCAAAATGATAATAATGGAGAAGTAATTGAAGAAATGATTGATATAAATAATCTAATATGTTTAAATGATGGAAATGGTACACGAATAAATATTAGGAATGGAAGGGAGTCAGCTATTGATCTAACTTTAGTATCAGAAACAATAGCTGGTATATGTACATGGAAAGTTGAAAACGAAACAATAGGAAGCGATCATTATGTTATAGCAATAGAAGTAGGATTGAATATGGAAGAGAGTCAAAGTGTGAGGGTAGATAGATGGAAATTTAGTTATGCTGATTGGGAAAAATTTAGAATGATTACTGAAAGACATTTAAAGACAATTAATATTTCTCAAGATATAGAGGGGCTGAATCATTCTGTGTGTGAAGCCATCTTAGAAGCTGCTAAACAGTCAATTAATAAGAAAGGAGGGAAACGTAAAAAGAAAATTGTACCATGGTGGACAGAAGCATGTGGAAATGTGATTAAATCTCGAAATAAAGTATTTAAAGTATTAAAAAGAACTCATAATATACAAAATCTTATTGAATATAAAAGGCAGCAGGCAATGGTGAGAAAAACAATTAAAGATGCAAAGAAGATATATTGGAGAAAGTTTTGTAATTCAGTAGGAAGAGAAACAAAAATAGATAAAATATGGGGAATGGTTAAAAGAATGAATGGGATGAAAAAAGAGTTTGGTTATCCAGTTTTAATAGGTAATGGAATTACAGCAAAGAAGGATGATGAGAAAGCAGAAATGTTAGCTCAGCCTTTTATTAGAGTACATGGATCAGAAAATATGAGTGAAGAAGGGAGAAGAAGAAGAGAGGAGACAATAGCAGAGAATGTAGAAATATTAAGTCAAGATGATGAGAATAATAAATTAATCAATGTACCATTTACAAAAGCAGAACTAAATCGTGCGTTAAGGAAAACAAAGAGGAGAGCTTCGGGAAAAGACCAAATATGTTATATCATGATAAGTCAACTTAGTGAACCATCAAAGGAGATTTTGTTGGAATTATATAATAGAGTTTGGAAAAGAAGCTGTGGTCATACCTATACGTAAACCAGGAAAAGATAGCACAAACCCAGGAAATTATAGACCTATAGCTTTAACTTCAAATATTTGCAAAATAATGGAGAAAATGATCAATGACAGGCTGGTATATTATTTGGAAAGGAATCAATATATATCTAGATGGCAAAGTGGTTTCAGAAAAGGAAGGAAAACCATGGATCCATCTTTGTGCTTAGAACATGAAATTAGAAAAGCACAAATAAATAGAGAAAGTGTAGTGCTGTGTTCTTTGATATTGAGAAAGCATACGATATGATGTGGAGGGAAGGATTGATGATAAAACTGGTGAAGATGGATATTAAAGGTAGAATATATAGGTGGTTAAAAGATTTTTTAAGTGAAAGAAAAATACAGGTTAGAATAGGAAGGAGTTATTCTTCAAAATATTTTATTGAAAATGGAACACCTCAAGGAAGCATAATTAGTCCGTTACTTTTTTCTATAATGATTAATGATGTGTTTAAAGATATAGAAAATGGGTTTGGATGTTCTCTATTTGCAGACGATGGGGCAATTTGGCTGAGAGGTCGTAATACTGATTACGGGCGACATAGAATCTTACCTAAAACTGCTGGCTAAGGATAAGCGTAAATACAGTAAGATTGTTATTCACGCTGGCGGTAATGACACCCGGTCACGCCGATCGGAGGTCACTAAAGTTGGTGTTGCTTCGGTATGTGAGTTTGCTAAAACGATGTCGGACTCCGTAATTTTCTCTGGTCCCCTGCCTGATCTCACCAGTGATGACATGTTTAGCCGCATGTCATCATTCAACTGCTGGTTGTCTAGGTGGTGTCCTGAAAACGACGTGGGCTACATTGATAACTGGCAAACTTTCTGGGGAAAACCTGGTCTGATCCGGAGAGACGGCATCCATCCCACTTTGGATGGTGCAGCTCTTCTTTCTAGGAATCTGGCCGGATTTATTAGTTCTCCTAAATGCTGACAACCCAGGGTCCAGACCAGGAAGCAGAGCCGTAGTTTAACACACCTCTCTGCAGCTTCTGTACTGTTACCCACCCATTATCCTATTGAGACGGTGTCTTTCTCACGGCCAAAACTTAACAGATCAAAAACTGATCTAAAAGGAACAAACCATAAAAATCTAATAAAAATCAATACGGCTCACCTTGAACCAAAAAATAAAAGAATTAAATGTGGTCTATTAAATATAAGGTCTCTCCCTCCAAAGACTTTGTTAGTTAATGAATTGATTTCTGATAATCAGATTGATTTGTTTTGTCTCACAGAAACCTGGCTACAAGAGGACTACGTTAGTATAAATGAGTCAACTCCCTCCAATTATTCAAATTTCCACATTCCTAGATCTGTGGGATCTAGGAATGTGGATCTAGCAGCATATTTTTCATCATTAATTGAAGAGAATAAAAATAATCCTAGATTTCTCTTTAGTACAGTTGCCAAACTTACACAGAGTCATAGCTCCGTTGATCCATCCATTCCCTTAGCTCTTAGCAGTAATGATTTTATGGGATTCTTCATAAATAAAATTGATTCCATTAAAAATAAAATAATTGGCATCCTCCCAACCATGATTACCTCGTCCTCAGTAAGTGAGGCAGCGTTGGAGGAATCTTTAGAAACTGCGCTGTGTCTGAACTGTCTAGAAGCAGTAGAGCTTTCTGAGCTATCTAAAATATTAGCTTCATCTAAACCTTCTACCTGTATGTTAGACCCAATCCCAACCAAGTTGTTTAAGGAGATATTCCCTTTGATCAGTGGTCCTATTTTAGACATGATTAATCTATCCTTAGTAAATGGATATGTACCACAGGCTTTTAAAGTAGCTGTTATTAAACCTTTACTTAAGAAACCATCTCTTGATCAAGATGAGTTAGTAAATTACAGACCTATATCTAATCTTCTTTTCTTATCTAAAATTCTCGAGAAAGTAGTTGCTAATCAACTCTGTGAACATTTACAAAGTAATGACCTACTTGAGGAGTTTCAGTCTGGCTTCAGAGCTCATCATAGCACTGAAACGGCTCTGGTGAAGGTCACTAATGATATTCTCATGGCCTCAGATAATGGACTTGTGTCTGTACTTGTCCTGTTAGATCTCAGTGCTGCATTTGATACAGTTGATCACAATATTCTCCTACAAAGACTTGAGCATACTGTAGGGATTAAGGGGAAAGCATTAGGCTGGTTTAAATCTTATCTGTCGGACAGATTCCAGTTTGTTCATGTTAATAATAAATCTTCTTCAAGCTCTAGGGTCACCTGTGGAGTACCACAGGGTTCAGTCCTTGGACCAATTCTCTTTACTATATATATGCTTCCAATTGGCAAAATTATCAGACAGCATGGGATGAATTTCCACTGTTATGCTGATGACACTCAGCTATATTTATCCATAAATCCTGATGAATCCAATCAATTACTTCGACTGCAGTCATGTCTTGATGACATCAAAAGCTGGATGACTTTAAATTTCCTGCACTTAAATTCTGACAAGACAGAAGTTATAATCTTTGGACCAGAGTCCTCAAAAAATAAACTTCTTAATCATTCACTGAATCTGGATGGCATTAACTTGGTCTCTGGTAGTAAAGTAAAAAATCTTGGTGTTATTTTCGACCAAGACATGTCATTTAAATCCCATATTAAACAGGTTTCCAGAGTTTCCTTTTTTCACCTCCGGAATATCGCCAAAATTAGAAACATTCTGTCCAGGGGTGATGCTGAAAAACTAGTCCATGCATTTGTTACTTCAAGGCTGGACTATTGTAATTCTTTACTATCAGGAAGTCCACAAAATGCAGTTCAAAGTCTTCAGCTGATCCAAAATGCTGCAGCGAGAGTTCTGATGAAAATCAACAAGAGGGATCATATTTCTCCAATTTTAGCTTCCCTTCATTGGCTTCCTGTTAAATCAAGAATAGAATTTAAAATTCTTCTTCTAACGTATAAAGCCCTTAATAATCAAGCTCCATCATATATCAGAGCTCTGATTACCCGGTATGTTCCTAACAGAGCTCTTCGTCTCAGACTGCAGGTCTGCTGGTGGTTCCTAGAGTCTCTAAAAGTAGAATGGGAGGCAGATCCTTTAGCTATCAGGCTCCTCTCCTGTGGAACCAACTCCCAGTTTTGGTCCGTGAGGCAGACACCCTGTCTACTTTTAAGACTAATCTTAAAACTTTCCTTTTTGACAAAGCTTATAGTTAGAGTGGCTCATGTTACCCTGAGCTACCTCTATAGTTATGCTGCTATAGGCTTAGGCTACTGGAGGACATCAGGGCCTATTTTTCTCACTCTACTGATTTCTACTGTTCTCCAGTCTACTGTTCTCCAGATTTGCATTGCATTACATTGAAATGACTGTTGTCATTTCAGCTTTTAACTTTTTGTTCTCTCTCTTTTTTCTTCATAGTAGGTACACCTGGTCTGACGTTCTGTTGACTGTGAAATCATCCAGGGAGGACAGATCACCGACTATTACCATCTAATGTAGAACAGATTACTAGATCAATGTGTGCTTCTGTGCTTTTTGTCTGTCTTGTTGTGTCTCTGCTCTGTCTTCTGTAACCCCCAGTCGGTCGAGGCAGATGACCGTTCATACTGAGCCCGGTTCTGCTAGAGGTTTTTCCTTCCCGCTAACGGGTGTTTTTTTCTTTCCACTGTCGCTTCATGCTTGCTCAGTATGAGGGATTGCAGCAAAGCCATGTACAATGCAGACGACTCTCCCTGTGGCTCTACGCTTCTTCAGGAGTGAATGCTGCTTGTCGGGACTTTGATGCAATCAACTGGTTTCCTTATATAGGAAAATGTTTTGACCAATCTGTATAATCTGACCCAATCTGTATAATATGATTAAACCTAACTTGTAAAGTGCCTTGAGATGACATGTTTCATGAATTGGCGCTATATAAATAAAATTGAATTGAATTGAATTGAAAAATTGAATTATATTGTAAAGAAATTACAAAAAGCTATTAATAAGATAGAAGATTGGTCATATAAATGGGGATTCAAACTTTCAGTGGAAAAATCGAAAACTGTGTTTTTTACTCGGAAAAAAATTGATAGTATGGTGAAGGTTAAATTATATAATCAAGAGATAGAAAGGGTTAAAAATTTTTAATTTCTTGGTTTATGGTTTGATGATAGAATTACATGGGCAGTTCATATTCAGAAAATTATTGATAAGTGCAAAAAAGTTTTGAATGTTATGAGATGTTTAGTTGGTCATGAGTGGGGAGCAGACAGAACTGGTTTAAAGGCTATATATACAGGGTTAGTAAGATCAGCAATAGACTATGGCAGTGTGGTTTATGGTTCAGCAGCAAGTACATCACTTAAAAAGTTAGAGGGTATACAAACACAAGCGTTAAGGAGCATTTAAAACAACATCTATTGTAGCGTTGCAGGTTGAAACTGGAGAAATGCCACTGGAAATCAGGAGAACACAACTGTTGCTAAATTACTGGATTAGTTTGCAGGGGCATGGTCAAGATCATCCTACAAAAGAAACATTGCAGCCGTGTTGGGAAAGGGAGAGGAGACAAACAGGAAGTTTTGGATGGATAGTGGGAAAAAAACTAAAAGAACTTGAATTAGATCAAATTAAATGTAGTCCAACAGTACTGTTACCAGTAATCCCTCCCTGGATCATACCTGAAACTACAGTAGATGTGACATGGTTGGAAAAGAAAAAAGAAGGCAATATTAATCATAAACTGATACAGGAGTATGTTAATAGTTATTATAGTTATATTCAAATATATACAGATGCATCTAAAAATATGAGTGATAGGTTAGGTATTGCATTTTATGTTCCAGATTTCAATATCAAAGTAAATAGGAGAATAAATAATGAATTATCAGTATATACAGGAGAATTATTAGCAATATTATTAGCATTACAATGGATAGAGGAAGTAAGACCATTAAGATCAATTATATGTTCAGATTCAAGCTCAGCTTTAATTAGTATACAAAATCATTTTTCAGAAAGTAGATTAGACATTAATTGAAATACAGCAAATTCTATATCAAATTCAAATGATGGGTATTAGCGTTACACTTATTTGGGTACCAGCATATATAGGGATTAATGGAAATTAAATTGCAGATAAGATTGCTAAGGAAGCATAAAAAAATAGAACTATTGATATGATGATTAACTTAAGTAAGACAGAAATTAAAAGTATTATTAAACAAAGAATGAAAGAAAGGTGGCAAAAACAATGGGAAGAAGAAAGGAGAGGAAGATGGCTGTATAGGATTCAACGGAAAGTCGGAGAATTCAGGATAACAGAAGGAAACAGAAGAGAGGAAACAGTTATTTCAAGACTTAGATTCGGACACACAGGATTAAATAAAACACTATTCAAAATAGGGAAACGTATATCTGGCAAATGTGAATATTGTGGACAAGATGAAACAGTAGAACATGTAGTAATGTATTGTAAGAAATATGAAGAAGAAAGAAGGAATTTGGTGAGAGATCTTAATAAGGAGAAAATTAAATTTGATATAATAGATATTCTGCAGAAAAAATCAAAAAATAAATGTTATCAATATTTATTTAAATATTTAATAATAACAGGATTAATTAGGAGGATTTAGTATTTATAAATGAATATTATAGATATAGATATATAGATACATAAATATAAGCATATTTGGGAATATGGCCATTTTGATCCACACTCCTCATCAGTTGGTGGCGGTAATGCACACCGGAAAGCTGTTTGCTAACCGCCAATAAACTGAATAAGAAGAAGAAGAAACCATGACAGTCTTTGTTATTGTTGTGACTGTTGTATATTTTATTTGTTTATCTCCGATCAGTTGGGTATTTCTGTTCTCCTGTTACTGTTCGGAGATTTTGCGTTGTCTCTGTGTCTTTTGAAATAATTAAACCTAAAAACCTTCATAAACAAAGTGTTTTTTTTTAAAGAAAATAAAATCATCCACTCCTGTGAACACCTCCCCCTAAATTTATCAAATGCTCCAGCAATAATTTTTCAAGTTGTGTATTCTGCAGCTCCATTTTTAGGTACTCCTTTTTGATTACATTTCTATGTTTTCTTGTAAGCACACTTTGTACAGCTGGTTCACATGGAACTTTAGGGGCAGAAAGATATTTCAATTTCAGTTGCATGGCTACTGTTTTCTTTGAATTAATTTAACTTCTTTATAACAGAGGCAAGTTGTGCTCCAGAAGTGGATGTACCACCTACACCTGAATGTCCAGCACTGTTTCGTTAGGGAAACTATTATTCTGGTGCACAGTAAAAAGTATGGAAGAATTTGCAGACAAAGTATCTTTATCATCATGCTATAATAAAAGATACAAAATTCAGTTTACTCCAATCAATTACATAAATAAATAAAAAACAACCCTGTGAGGTATTACGTGTCATGATTTAGGGTTCATGCGTTTGTTTAAAAGGGGAAATGTATCGATAGTAGAAACAATGATCAGCAACGCTGCTATTGGCTGTTCAGCATGGCCAAAGAACGCCCACAGTTTTTCTCCAAATCAGAACACGAGCTTTTAATGGAAGGTTATGCCGAGTTTGAGTCATTAATTAAAACGACAGGGAACACCTCAAAGTCTGCTAAAGCCAGGAGAGACGGCTGGCAAAAAGCAGCAGACAAATTACATGCATAAGTGCTGTCCATGTTAGATGTTTCTATCACTTTCTACAGTATGTATTTTTGCATTTTGATAATTTCATATTTACTTTGTTATTTTATGTCAGAGCCTCCACGGGACCCACTAGAACATGGGGAAAAAGGTGAAGTACAAGAATATTCTACAAAATGGTAGCCTTTAATTATTATACTGTATTTTAAAAAGCAACTTCTTCCTCTTTTTTAAAAGCCACTGTTAAATGATGTATTTTCACCCTTTTTCCCCCAAAATGACACAGCGTGCCATCCGTTCGTTATATAAACGGCATCTTCAACAAAAAAATTGTATTTTGTCCGGAAAAAAAACACAATTTAAGAGGAGAAATTGAACTTCACAACTTGAAAAAGAGAAGAATTGCACTAGAGATCGAGTTGCTTCAAAAGGACCTTCAGAGTATGTTCTAATACACCATTTGACAGTAGTATTGCTGACTTTACATAACTCTCTTATTGCAGGCAAAAGATGACTTGCTGGCTTTTCTTTATAAAGAATTGTTTAAATAAAAAGACAGGAACTAAGCATTATTTGTTTCGTCTTTTATTAAACATTAAAAAATGGTGTTCCACAATTCTGTCCCGTCTTCTGCCACTAGGTGGTCCAAGGGCACTGGCTGGATATCCCTATCTCCTCCGCTTATAAAGCTGCGATCTAATCCTGTTTACATGAAATAAGCCTGCTCGCAAGCAGGTTTAAGTTTGCGCACATGTTGCTATGACAGCAAGTCCGGGATGAGTTTCGAAGAACCAAACGATCCCAGATCATGCCAAATCGTCAACAATCAAATCCAGCTAACTGAGTTAGCGACGTACGAAGAACGGGCCCCTGGTCTGTCTACGTTGAACTTTTCCAATAAACCTTTTAAACGGAACTCTGTGTTTGGCTGAATCTTGGGTTCACACCTACAATCGTTACATTAAGACTACAACTGCATGCAGGAGTTTTGGGACAGACGGCTCCACGAGAGTCAGTAGACCATACCCAACAGAAATGACGAACATAAGACACATTTACTCCAGACCAGTGAACCACTTCATTTTTATGTATTTTTTTTCTCAAAAGTGTTGGGACCCACATCACATTTCTTCACATATCGTCACCTTTACTTCAACTTAAAATATATAACTATATATAATATACAAATATTCTAAAAGGAAGGTTGGTTCAATTTATACACCTACAAGTAAATCAGTGTCAACTCAATTTTTAGATGGATGGGTGGAGCCAAATTTAATTTCAAAACTTCCTGTTTCCCTCTGGTGGATCTGTAGTGTCAAAAAAGGAGTGTTTTTTTCCATTGATTATGAATGAGCTACACATTTACCATGCACCATTCTGGTTCATCTGTCACATTACGGCTAAAGTTTCAGCTGTCTGTCCGGTGGTTTTTGAGTTCCTCTCTGAGAACACAATAATTCTCCTACACCTTTACAGATCCCATTGGTGATTATTTATCATTGATGATAAGGTCTGCTGGTAACAATGTGAGCTCCATGTTCCTTACATGGCAGTATTGAGGGAACAAAAGAAACATATAAAGCATTATAGAGTGGGTTTATGAATATAAAGTTGAGTTGAAACACAAACCATTTACTATATGATGCATACTGTTAGCAGCAGTTTAATTTTCAGAAATGTCACCTTCACCTTTTGGGTATAAAGCATATAGACAACAAAGCCTGATCACTGCATAAACATTTATCATACAGTAAGTGCTTGCACTTTAAAATACTTGAAAATTAATCTAAAACAGGTAGAAATTTTAGCTTTGCTAAATGCTGGGCGTTCAAATGTCAACAGTTTCCTAGTGGAACACTTCATCAATGTGATGTCACAAGAACATTTGCAGGACTTCACCCCAAGAACTCTGAGGTTCCTGAGTACAGCTCACACATAGATTGATAGATATTGTTATAAATCTCCAGAAAGTATCACAGTGATTTGATTTCTTTAAAAGGAATGCCTTTACACTTCGTCAGCAACATGGTGACGTCTGCTCTTGCCTCTGGAAAACAACAAGGTGAGCTTAAACTTTTTATAAAGGAAGAACAAAAATGTAAACTACAATCTGAGCATCTAGGGATGTCATTTGTTTACAGTAACTCCCCCAGAAAAAAACCAAAAAAAAAAAACCATTTCTTTCTTGTTTCATCTAAAATGGAGCAGGTTATGACAAAAACAGTTGGGTGGGACCAAAAATCCACTGATAAATAGGTTGATGTTCAGCAATGGTGGATGATCACTACTTGCAAAAGGAAGCAATTTACTTCTTACATCCTTAAATTGACATAGGCCATTTTACTTGGATTTTCATATACTCCTATAAACAATGTCCTATACACACACTGTATGTATGAAAAACACAATAAATGAATTTGCTGATCCTCTCATGATTTTATTAATGTAACATAAATTGTGGAAATCAAAATATTACTGCTTGTTTAAAGAAAATTCCCCGGAAAAACCTGAAATGTGCTGACAGTAGATCATTTGCTGTTATCTCCTATTTAAGAAATCAAATCGGTTGATTGGCTTATTTCCTTCCAAAAAACTCACTTCCTGGTAGAAAAGCTTTTTTTCCACTTGCAAAATGTTTGATGATGCAGGGATCAACAAATTCTTTTTTTTTTTTTTTTTTTTTCTTTTTTTTTTTTTTCTTTTTTTTGTGGAACTGCTGAAAAAAAAAAAAAAAAAAAAAAAAAAAAAAAAGGGATCAACAAATTCATGAAAAAATGTAATCTTTCCTTGTCACAATTGTATGTTGAATGTTTTTGGTATATTAGCCTTGTCTGATTTAGTAATTTAACGTAACAGTCATGTTTTTGGACTGTGGGAGGAAGCTGGAATACCCAGAGAGAACCCATGCATGCACAGGGAGAACATGCAAACTCCATGCAGAAAGACCCAGGGGTGTACTCGAACCGAGGACCTTCTTGCTGCAAGGCAACAGCGCTACCCACTGTTCCACTGTGCAGCCCTTATTATATTAAAACGTTTTAACCAACCTGTCTGCATGATTTGATTGAATAGACTTTGTAAAGTGTCTTGTGATGAGGCGTTGTGAATTGCCGCTATATAAATTATAATTAATTGAACCCAACTCTTTACTCTATCAGGTAATAAGAGCGTCTCCAGTGAATCCAGCAGCAATCTGACGGAATCAAGCTGCAGGAAAAGGAAGGCCAACATTGTCACTGAGTTGGACAAGAAGTTGTGCAAAGAAAATCGCAACAATGTTAACAACTATAATGTCGGTGAACCTCAAAAGGTATCGGTAGAGTTTGTCAGGGAATGGGCCAAGAGAAAGTACAGCTGTGTTAGAGGGGTACGAGAAAAGACACCCAGAAGCAGCACAACCAAGAAGGTGTTGGCCAGAAAAATCGTGATTTGCAGCAGCAGCAAGTCAAATGAAGTCTTGGTGCAGAGCAGGTCAAGGAAGGCCATTGTAGAGCCCTCCCAGAAGCGACAGCTAGTCTCTGGGCGAGAACAGGGCACCAGCAGCAGCACCAGAAATAGCAGTAGCAGCAGCAGCGAGTCAAAGGAAGAGTTGGTGCTGAATAGGTCGAGGAAGAGGAAGGCCACTGCTAAAGCAGAGCCCCCCAAGAAGCGACAGAGAGTCTCTAAACCAGAGCATGGCACCAACAGCTCATTCAGTGACCTGCACACAAGCAAATGTGAGCCAACACATTGAAATAAATGCCTAAGTGGATTCTGTGGTGTGGACACACATGCCGTACTGTTTCTGCTGAGGCTAATGGGAAGCTTTTTGGTTCCAACGGTACCACAGAAACTAATTGTATCAAATTAGGCCCATTAAACATCAACTCCTGTATGGTTTTGATGTTAAAAGTTACAATGTTCAATTTTCTGCTCAAAGGTTTCATTTGGAGCCAGAAAGCTTTAAAAAAAAACAAAGCTGCAGAAGTACACGGAGTGTTTATGATAAACAATAGCTTTATAATAAACAGTAGCCACTATTAGCAGGTGTCTGCCCTCTAAGATTATGCACCAGTTTCTATTTGTTCTATATAGAAATAAACTTCAGATAAAAAAGGTTTGTGCACAAATGTGTGAACGACAGAGTTACACTGGCAAGTATAACAAATTCTAATTTGTCTTACTTATATCTATTTAGCTTAGTTAAGCAAGTCTTGTTGCAAGAAATGCTTGCTCAATATTCACAAATACCAAGATTATAATCTAAATAATAGACTAAATAGACTAAATAAATTAGCATCTGAATCTTAGCTATTTATGTGATTAGCAGGAACTACTAGCAAAAATATTTATACCCCTTGAACCTGTCCACATGGTGGAATTATGGTTTCTCCAGGGTCTTAAAAAATCAAATTTATTATAATATGAGTTTAAAGGGGACATATCATGCTTTTCAGTTCTTCCTTTTCACATTGAAATCATTCAGTTGGGGTCCATGTAAAGTCAAATTATAATGGTTTGGTCTGAATTCCTTGTAAAATTACCCCCACATTGCCCTTTTTGCATCTGAGAGCACATCTTTTTGGTGCTGTGTCTTCTAAAGGAGGCACTTCACATCCCACCCCAGGTGGCTCCACCCCGTTCAGTCATTTTCGTAGAATGTTGGGTGATGGTGTAACGAACATCCGAACATTTTGATTTATCCACTTGCAACTTCGACATTCTTCAGCTTGGATAGAAAAAAAATGGCGGTTTCGCACAATCGGTATGCTGGATGTCCATGACCTTGTTCAGCAGTTCCACAAATACGGTGACGTAATTGTTCGAAAAACATAATAGAAAACGAAGGAAATAGAGTGGTTCAAAAAATATGACCGAAAAAGAATCTAAAGATATCTCCGCAGCAACTAGACAAAGTACATAAAACTTTTCTGCAAGTGCACAACAGAATGTATCTAAGGGCTAAAATAGGGCATCTTGCATTATATGACCCCTTTAAAGGTGTTTACGGAGTCTTTTTTGAGCCTGAAAATATTTTTTTCACCGGGCGCGATCAGAAGCTGGCAGTACTGCGAAACTATCAGAAAGCAAGATAGCGGCAATTGACGCAGCTACTGTAAGAGCCAGTAGACCGTAGCCAGTAGCTTGGTGCAACTTGTGTATTATCCTTTTTGGCATCCAGTATTTTTTTTGCTCTTTTTCACGCTTGATTGCACCATCGCTGGGCTCCATTGCTTCTCCTTGTTTACTCATTGTTAGCATATACAATATTGTACATCCGGTCACGTGGTTCTGTTATGGTAAATATACACAAAAGCACATTGGTTACTAACAAATAGAGCCAAAGCAAAGTGTAATAAAAAATATTAAAATGTGATAAGCCAACAGGGTGTGATAATTTAACCAGAAGAACTTTGTATGCAACCTGAGTGAGCTGAGCATAAGTCAGTGTGTGACTAGGTCCCTAAAAGGTTTTTAATAGTTATTAGTTTACCTAAGTAATTGTTTGTAATTCATTCTTAAATTTTAATAAAATTGGACCCTATAATGTCTTTAAAAAGTTTCAAATTTAGCTAACTTAAACTTGAAGGATTCATGAAAATAATTTTAGCCCTTCTGAAATTATTACATTCAAAATGTTTTGTGCTCTAATCTAAATTTCAACAAACAAAGGCAACCGTAGACATTTCCAACCAAGACAAAATCTAATTCAAACACTAGTTAGGCTTTATTAACCTACACTAATAATGACTGCATCTTTGGCTGTTGTTGAACATTAATAATAATAATAACGCTAATTTGACACTAGTCACTGCTTTGCTGAAATTATTATCTGTTTATACATACAGATGAATTTGAAAGAAAGTACAAGCAGCTTGGCTTGATTGGACGAGGGGGCTTCGGCTCTGTCTATGCTGGCCTACGCCTGGCAGATTCTTTACCGGTCGGTATTACATTTGGTTTTTGGCATTATGTTTGTGTTTGACTAAACATAACAGCGCATACTGAATACAATCATTGCTGGTGTCTACAGAAAGGATAAACGCTTGTGCTCATGTCTAACAGGTGGCCATCAAGTATGCTAACAGTCGGAGAGTGCAAAGGGAATTAAAAGTGAGCCAACTGGTTGCAAACTCATCGCCATCACAGTCATGTGATAGAATCCGTCTTTCACTCTACATTACACAAACTGGATGTTCTGTTTTTTTTAGGCGGGCTGTGTTCCCCTGGAGGTGGTCCTCATGCAGAGGTCTGGAGGTGGGCCGGAATCAGTTGGGAAGTTTGCCACCGTCACCCTTCTAGACTGGTACTGCATGGATCAAAAGCTGGTCCTTGTTATGGAAAGACCACAGACCTCCTTGGATCTTGCAGCATACGTCCATTTCCGAGGAGGCCGTCTGCAGGAAGATGAGGCCAGGGTATGTGTGTGTGTAGCTGGTCCTAAACTCTGGAAGGATCTACCAGTGTACATAAGGCGGGCATCCTCCCTGGCCATTTTAACATCTTTTCCCTGGCTTTTAAAACTGTGGGGTGTTGGCTTTGAGTTGATTTTATGTTGTTTTATGTCCATGTTTGAACTTCACTGGTTCTACTTGTGTTGTTATCTTGTTTTTTTTTTGTTTTTTTTTTGTTTTTTATCTGTACAGGATGCTGCGCTGGCCTCTGTGCTTATTTTAAGTGCTTTTTAAATCAATAAATGGATAGAAAAATAAAGTTGAAGTTACTGAGAGTCAAACAGGGTGGTGGCAGTGTGATGGTTTTGGGCTGCTTTGCTGCTTCTGAACCTTGATGGCCCGCTTTACCTATTGGAAGTAATAAATTGTGTGGCCATGACTCAATAACAACACCAATAAAAGGGTTTTGATTGGCCTAGTTGAATTCTGGAGTGAAATTCGAACCTAATCCTGTTTCATAACCTTATACATGTTATCATTCATGTTGAAGAAACTGCTAATGTGGCAAATTTGATCTGCTGAAAAATTCCTCCACATTGATGTATAAGAGTCATTGGCAGTTATCACAGATGCTCGATATATTGGCCCACCAGTCATTAGGTTTAACAGGTTTACCAATCGTCATTTGATTAGTGCCTTTTTGTAGTTCTGTTTTTCTAATAATAAATTGTGCTTGATGATCTGAAACATATGCGTGAGTAAAACCCACAGAAATGTCTAAGAGAGCAAATACCTTTTCATTGCCCTGCATTTTATTTCATCTCAGGAAAAGAACATGGCACATTCTTTTAATATAAAACACAATTTTTTTATTATTCTGTTTCAGGTTCTTATGAACCAGTTGGTGGACGCCTCCATGGAAATACACAGCAAAGGTGTGTTCCACCGGGACTTGAAGTTGGAGAACGCGCTTGTAGAAATTGGCTGCCCAGTGCCACGCCTCCGCATTATTGACTTTGGCTGTGGTAGTTATGAGCAGAAGACCTTCTCCCGCTTTTTTTGTGGTAAAATTTTCCCTTTACTAAACTTTTAACTCAAGCATGAGATCTTCCTTTGCAAAAAATTACATGTGACAAAAATCCATGTTTCTACACAGATGTAGACAAAAGGCCCAGTTCCACCAATTCATATAAGCTGTGCACAGCACAGCTCCACTCACTTGCAAATGTTTGAGGAGCAGTTTTTCTCAGGGCCAGCCCGGGTTCCTCCGGCTGGGCTGAGAAGCAGGGTCAAACCGAGTGGACTCGAGAGGCCTTTTGAGTGAACTCACTGCTTTTTAGTGATTGGTCGAGGGGCGTGGAGCAATGAGAAGGTTTCATCCGAGGAAGTCAAAAACTGAAGAGCGATGACATTAATATGAAGGAGCGCTATGAACAGAGAGGGTCAAACCCAAATACAATTTTATTATTTACAAACCATGAACCACGGCTAAGAGAATAAAAGGGCACTTCAGCCTTCTAAACCCTGGCACGGTATATCAGATCCGTGGATTTATCTAGGCTTTCTCCCATTTTACACAAGTCTCCATCCATCAATCAAATGCGGTACAAGGCAGCAGCTGTCTCCCTTTCAGACTCACAGCACCCAGGGGGAGCAGTGGGGTGCTTTCTTTTTTTTGTTTGTTTTTTGTGGCTCTAGTGGCTCGCTTTTTTTATTACAGTAGGCTGACAGGAAGGGGGGTGGAAAAGGGGAGAGACATGTGGCAAAGGACCGCGGGTCGGAGTCAAACCCGGGTCGACCGCGTCGAGGACTAAGGCCTCCGTACATGGGTCGCGCTACCCGCTGCGCCACCAGCGCGCCCAGTGGGGTGCTTTCACAGAGGCGCTCACTGAAAGCAGCTCAAGTTCGGCCGACTCCAGACGCTCTCTCCGCTGAGACAGCCTGGGAGTCAGCGCAAAATCAAACTGCTAAAAATAATTTCACTGCAGTTAAAATCTTTTTTATTAATGTGTTCTTCTCGCTCCTTTCATGGCCGATCTCATATAAAAGTGTAAATTTGAATTCTGTGACTGAAAACAGCCGGACAAAGCAGCAGTCTTCCCCTGGCCGCTCTAGGGGAGCTCATATTGGGCAAGGTCTGAAAGCTTGCACCGCTGAGACAGCTGGGGACCCCCGCTGGGGACCCCCACCATGGTTGAGACAAAAGATCTCATATCAAGGTGTGAATTTTAACTGAAAACAGGCTGGCGAAGGAGTGGTCTGTCCCTGGCACCCTGGAAGCTCACTCAGCTCTCCACTTCCGTCTCTCTCTCTCTCTCAAACACACAGTTTCAAAGGAGTTAGCAGAGAGGCTGTGCCTTGTTTTATTATTCAGATATAATCCAGATATTTGTCCTGGTGGATTATGCCTTTAACATGTCAAAGACAATCTTGCATAGGCTATACAGTTAAAGAAAGATATGTTTTTTTCTTTTATTTATGTTTCATTTATAATGATGTATTTTTTTTATCGTTTACCAGTTCTCGCAGATTTCTTTGAAATGTCAATGTTGCAAACAGGGCATAGGGTGGGGGGAAAGTGGCTAAAGCCACCCACGGGAGGTGTTTCTAGGATGGTCGAATCACAAAACAAGCAAAGATGAACCGAGTGGGTAGGAGCTGAGTCGGGCGGGCCAAAACGAGTAGGGTTGGTGGAACTGCTCCTGAAATCAACCAATTGATCTCATGAAGCTTCTCAGAAAGAAGCAATTCCCATAAAATCCCTTTCCAAATCATTATGTTCTAAAGTCCACTCAGACTATGTTTGTGTTCCAGGTACTCTTCCTTATGCTCCCCCAGAGTGGTTCAGATATGAAAAATACAAGCCTGTTCCCACAACAGTTTGGCAGTTGGGGGTAATGCTTTATTGCATGCTGCACAAGTTTTCGTTTGACACCAGGAGTTTCACACATGGCTGCATTAAATTCAGCAGCAACCTCTCCCAAGGTAGGTCCACAAGCAGCTACAAGAACGGTACCAGTTTCTGTCTGCCTATGCTCAGTCCTTATTCTCTTGTGTTGCCTTCTTGATTCTAGAATGCCTCGAGTTCCTCCATCTGTGTTTGGAGGTGAAGTCCAGGAAACGTGCCACCCTGGAGCAGCTCCGTGCTCATGCCTGGCTCAACTGATTGAATCCCGTCCCTCAGGGGTCCGCGTTGCTTTTGTTCCCCCTGTCACTGCATCCTCCGCCCTGTTGCAAAGACTTCTGTGAAGAACTCCATCACACATGCGCACATCAGATGAAACTTACAGACACAGCTGCAACAGATTTGCCGTACGTCTGAGGTTTCACGTTTACAACTTAACCAGACTTTTGCATGGAGCGTCTTCCTGGACATCTGAGACTTGATTTTTATTGTATATATATAATAAAACAATATTTCAGTTGCTTTCTGTGTGTGTGAATGTACGCTAGGAGAAAAACTCCAACAGTTATATCCCTGTTCGTGTTGGAAGATGATCAGACCTGCATTTTTTAAATATGTTTTTATTCTTTTGATACTTGTGTGCGCATTTTTCCAAGGTGAAGCTGTATAGACATATTTAAACCAAATTAATATAGAGGACTGCGACCGGCCACCAGCTTTCTTGCAAATAACTATCGACTTTTTAATCCTGAAACTATGGAATGAAAATACGATGGATTTTCGAAGGTCCATAAATTAGTATTCGCAAAGGCCACCATGAAACTCTGAGGTTTTTGAGCTGGTAGCTTTGTCTTGGCATGGCATGGCCAGCCATTAGCAGGAACCCTTCTGTTTTCTGACGTCCACATGGTTGTCATTTGTGTCGGGCGGTCACAAATGGCGGCTTAGTTGTTGAATTGTTCTTGAACCGACACTAACTTTGTTAAATTGATGCTGATCCGTGATCGGTCGCCACCAGTTCCTCCCTGCTTAGCATCTCATGGAAAGTGAGGACATATTGGTTTTCACTGTTACGAGGACACAGCTTAACGGTCGACGAGGGACTGTGAGAGCTGGACTGGACTGAACCGGCTGGTGATGTTCAGAGTTAGAGAAGCTAGTCGTCCAGCGACAGCTTCCTACTTTCGCAACTAAACTACCTATAACTGCTTTCTGAACACTGGCTGTGTAACGGAATATTAAATGGGAACAGTTGCAACGTAAGTAAGCATTTTTTATTTCGTTTTTATTTTTTGGTTGCAGCTTGAAGCTGTACTCTTTAATGTCCTGTTTGTATTGTCTTAAAACGTTGCTTTTGTACCCGGGGGAAAATTCATTGCATGAGGTGTCTGGGACCTGCTCTGAAAACGAGATAACACGGTGTTCTGTGAAAGGCAATGTGCAGCTCCAACCTGATCTGATTAAACAAAAGAAAACAGTCAGTGCTGAGGTAACAGTGACGTTCGCTGTGGGAACCTTGGCGGTGTATTGTGTATTCAAAGTGAGACCTCAAGGCCACATGAGGTGTTGTTGGATAGATTTGAAATGAGCAAAAGAAGAAGGGAAAGACAACTTGAGCATTTAACCCCCTTCTACCATGTTAAGTCCTGTTGGATGTGTATCTCATTTAAATTATTTTCTATCTTTTGAAGAAAACAAATGATGGCAAATTCTTCTTCAGTCATAGCTTCTCCAACTTATATTTTCAAATTTTTGCATGATTCGAACAGCATTCAGACATTCGTAACATTCACATGCTTCCCCTGTTCAAATCCCGACTTAAAACCCACCTGTTCAAGATTGCTTAGTCTGTCTGCATGATTTGATTCAATTAGACGTTGTAAAGTGCCTCATGTGTTGTGAACTATATAAATAAAATTTCATAAAAGGCACTTGTAAATGATATAATAATATGATATAATAACAACAACAACAACAACGATGACAATGATGATTAGTATTATTATTTAGTAAATCAGATCCTGAATATAAGACAATCTGAATATCAAAGCTATGAGGAAAAATGCGAAGTAACAGTAGGTTTTAAATTAAACGTGCCAATCTGGCACCCTGAAAAGAAAGAATGGTGAACCCTGGTTGGATCAACTGTCGGCTATCTACATACAATGACATGACAATTTCATTGCAATTAAGCTGCCAAACAGAATTAAAGCTAGCTTCAACTCAGATAAAGTTTCCAATTATTCACAATAGAAATCTTGAATACTTAAAGCTTGTAGAATGTGCCTCCCAGGTGGAGTAACAGCATACACTCGGTGGCAGCAGCAGCAGCATGCCGGCGCCATTTATAATAAAAATCAGTAAATTATCAAAAACCCAGGTTGTCAGGATCCCTAGGGGCTTGATTACTTGTTTTAGACCCCTGGTAATTCAGCAGTCTGTTTATGTTTTGTACCTTTTTAGTATCATTTAGTATCTGTAGATTCTTGTCATTAATTAGTTCTCGGTTCCTTATTATTTGAGTTTATTCCTGTTTTTTTTAGATCCCTCTCAACTATCGGGAATGTTTTATTGCACAATACTGCATATCTGTTTTTTTTTTTGTTTTTGTTTTTTCCCAGTGTCCTGTCTGCCAATGTGGCAATACGAATTGTTGTCTTAATGCCATAATAGTGCTCGACAGATTTTACTTTCACAAGTGGAGCAGTCAGCTTTCGTCATAGTGCTCCGCTTGATTTATGCATGTAAATAGTTTTATTGTGATTCATGCGTGGAGTATTTCAAATTATGTGGACACTACAATGGGAAAGTAGGAGAGTAAAGGAAGAACAAGAAGAGAAAGAAGAAAGAGAAGAGGTGAAAGAAAGAGGAGATAAAAGGGAGAGAACGATAAAACATCCTCAGTCCACCTCATCACCTGCAAAGAGAGATATAAAAAGAACAGCACAACCAACGGATATAGTATAACAGATACAATAAAGTAACACCTTGATACCATTGCTGAATTATATGTATTATTATTTAATCTGACATGTATAATATAATAGCTGGAAAAAAAGATAAATAAATAAATAAATTATGGGCTTTCTGTATAGAAGTGAACACTGAGTACCTGGAACCCAGCACCTGCAGGTGTCTGTGAGAGTGCACTTGTGTATGTAAAATTTATCCAGAAGAAAAATGCTCAATAATGGTTGTGAAGAACCAAAGATCCGCCTCCCCCGAGCACCGAGGCAGGCACCGGGGGACCCATAAACCCAGATCCCCAAAGGGGCCCCCAAAGCAGGGCGCCCAAGAGGGGCCAACACAGGAAATCTGCCCCCCCACCAAGGGAAGACGACCCTGAGGAAATCCCCCAGCTGCCGCAATGCCGAAGCCCCCAGGAGCCGCGGGGCGAGCCCGTGGGCTCCGCCGGCAGCCAGCTACGCTAAAGTGGAACCGGCCATGGGCCCCAGGGCCCCGAGGCCCCAGGGGCGCCCCGCCCCCCGGCGGGAGCCCCGACCGAGCTCCGGGGGGCCAGGCCCCGCGAAGCAGCCGCCAGGAATGAGCCGGCACCCACCCGGGAATCCGCCCCGAACCCGAGGACCGCCAATGCACTAGTGGGCCAAGGCGCCAGCCAGCGGAGGGGGTTAGGACGGGGGTGATGGGCTCTGCACCTAGCGGAGACTTGAGATGTTCTTGGGAGATATCAGGTTTAAGAACATTGCACAAGATTCACAACAAAGTTTAATGTATCAAGAAGCTTGAAGTGACTGAATCATCCAACACAATGGATCGTGTTTAAGTGGGACTGACTATCGGAACTCAGTGCTAGTACTGGCAAACCACAAAGACTAGCTTGCATGCTCTGATCTTAAAACAAAACAAAACAGAAAAACTGTACATGTTGTCCACGTTATTACCTGCACCCATTACTTATTGTTCTGTTGTGTGTGTCCTAAACCAGAGTATGTACTGAAAATATTTCACCACAGTAACACACCATGACAATAAAACTTCTTTATTCTTATTTTCCGGCCTACCCGTTTTCGGTTTAGTTAGTTAGGTTAATCTTCCTTATTTGGTCATCCATCCGTTTCCATATTAGATTCTGTTCTCCTCCTGCCCCTGCCAGCTCATTGCCCCCACTCTCCTTCAGCCTAATTACCTTCACTCCTTTCACCTGTGTTAATGCGCTCCACCTGCTGTTCCTTCCATGTCCGCCCCTATATAGTCAGTCTGTTCAGTCACACTCTTTGTCAGGTTATATAACCCCTATTTTCTATTCCTCCTGCCACTCTGTAAGTTTTATTGTTTGTTTGTTACATAAACCACATTACATCTCATCATGCAACTTTCTAGCTCTTGCCTGCATTTTAGTCTGCCAACAATTACCAACCAAAACATGACACGTTCAATCTCTATCTCGGAACACAAATGCTGAAACATATTCTTGCCTCACCAGTTAAAATCCCTAAAATACTAAAGGTGTTACTCTCAATGTCTCCATAGAGATGCTGAAAGCATGTTCCTTTAGCTAAAAGGTTCCAATATGGTTGGTGAATTTAACCAACGTATTATGTATATATTTTGAACCGACACGGTTCGTTACCGGATAAGCAGACACATGCACCTTACCTGAAACGCTGGAACATGCACAAGGCACTTTTGATGGATCACTACAATTTGACGTTATTTACTAATTTGCACATCACCAGGGCTCCGGCCTGTAGAAATAAGAATTATAAATGTGATTTTAGTAATATCTTTTAAGTGTTAGTGTGTAGTGTATGTGGTATGTTTTAAAGGGTTTTAGAGTGATGTAATGTGTTAATTAGTGATGTCACGTGATGTGCCGAGGCTTCGAGGCGTGTCGAGTAATGGAGGGGGCGTTTCCGTAAAGCGCGTATCGAAGCTTGCTTCATTTAGGGGAGGAGCCGAAAACGATGACGTCCGAAGCCTCGCTGCCCGGCTGTACCACGTGACTGCTTCGGGAAGTGGTTCAGATTTTGCCAGATGACCGGTTCTGAATGAATCGGTCATGGCTGCACGCTGGATCATAAAACAGTTCTGCTAACCAGATGCAGTTTAAAACGCCACTTAGTCTGCTTATAAGTTTCGTTTTATTAATTCTGCATTTTTTAACTACATGCACCGTATTTCTGTGCCTCAGCGCTTGCTCCTCTCCCCCCTCCTTTCCCTCGGAGCAGGTGCTTTTATCACCGTTCACCATTCAAAACGTGAATCACTACGTTTAATGTCCTCACATCGGTAGCAACGTGTGCCAGTTAAAGTCAATAGGAGAGTTAGTAGCTGTGTTTCATGCTCTTGTTTTTAACAACATAGAATCAGTGGCGCTTCGGTGGGCTGCTACCTCGCGCTTTATTTCAGGTGCGCACTTTTAAGGGTCATTTTAAAGAACTTGTAACATCAGGGGCTTCATCTCAGATCTGTCAGTACCCCTGTCCCCTTTATAGAAGCCCTTTACAGTATTTAGTTATGCATTTTCCCCACTGTTTATCCGTCGCACGCAGCGCACCAACGGGGGTCAAATCCGCCCACCGCACCACCGCACTGATGAGAGCAATAGAGATTTGTCTGGTCAGCGCGGCGACTGACTGAGAAACCTGTCGCTGTGAAAGGTGATGAGAATGTTATAAACTGTAACAGTCTAGAAGTGCATTGAGCTGAAAAGAGGGAGACATCAGCAGCAGGATTGTGTGTAAAGACGCAGCTGGAACCTCTGTGTGCTTCATTGTTGCTGCTGAGGGGAAATTGTTGACCATAATCCCCCCCCCCCCGCCCCCAAAATTTGCATAATCTCACTCTTAATTTTTGATCAAAATTGAGAGGTCTGATTATTACACACCATGCCATATCACATGACACTACTATTTTGGGAATAATTACACACAGAGAATACATTCAAACAATGTTTTATTATACACATGTGTATACATAATTTATGTAGACAAATGATTTCGTCCTACACCTTTTGCGAAGTCATTCCCAAGAGCCATAATAGACAAAAAATCAATGCATCACACGTGTTAAGATACAGCTGGCTGTGATTATACACCTCGCCAGTAGGTGGTGTCGTGTGCACATGAAGCTCCAAGAAATGAACCCTTTCTCGAACCAGTTGGCTCAAGTGGTTCAATGCCTCATGAGGCTTCATCTCACCATCACTAGTGTTAATTGTTTTTT
The DNA here is from genome assembly GCA_037039145.1 of Fundulus diaphanus. Taxonomy (NCBI): domain Eukaryota; kingdom Metazoa; phylum Chordata; class Actinopteri; order Cyprinodontiformes; family Fundulidae; genus Fundulus; species Fundulus diaphanus. The sequence goes on from CM073134.1 coordinate 43,559,904, forward strand.
TCTAACCTTCTTCTTGTGTTCAGGTGTCTGGCAAAAGGATTCTCCAGAGACCAGACACCTATTTGAAACCTTCCGGGCCGGACCAAGAGTGAAGAAGGCAGGGGGGAGTTGTTTACTGGTTTTAGAATTGCTTGGAGAATTATTTATTGTAATTGTGTTTGATTTAGGATTTTGTCTATTTAAATGATGAGTTTATTTCTACATAATTATTGGTGGGTTTTGAATGCACGAATTTTACGTTGGTTTCAAAAGAACTAATGTTTGTACACCTCTAGTGGTTTTAAGTGGTTTTACCTTGTTGGGTGTGGCCCCTTTAAAAAGCCAAGTAGTTCATTCATGGTGAGAGTTGAGTTTGGAGTGTCACCTGCTGTCTGCTGCTCTCTGCTACTTCTTAAACCATGGCTGCTTAACCCCCATGCACTTTTTGATTGCACTTTTTGGATTTTTGAGTTGAAAATAAATGACACGGAAACTGAGGACCTCAAAGCTGCTTGACCTTTATTTTTCGTCGGTACCAACACTGTTTATTCCACCACATGTGTCAACCTGACCACACTGATACACATGGTGGGATGGTCTTGACAGGTGGCTGGGTTTAAATGTGATGTTTCCAAATAAAGATACAGAAATGCTGCTGTGTACAGAAAATATGACCTGCAGAAGAGAATAAACTGGGAAAGGACAAATAATAAAATTCTATAACATAACCTGAGGATACTCAGTCATTAAAAATGTTTAAAACCCTCCCACTACAAAACCTCAGCTGGACTTAATTCTGGTTACAGATTCTAAAAAGAAGGTGCTGTTTGGAAAATCTTTGTAAGGGGTGGGGGATGTTGGTGGGTGTGGCGAGAGGGGCTCGCCCAAGGCGCCGTTCATGTGAGAAGCACCACTGATTGTAACAGGAAGCAACTGAGGGAGCATGAAGAACATTTTACATTTTTGCTAAAGGTCAAACTTCTATGCTTGAGAAATGAACCAACTAACAACCGTCATGTCGTGGCGGCGAAGCCAGTGCTTTATTCCAGCTGGCTGCTTTAGCAGCTGTTAAGCACTTTTCTGTAAATTGTAGATGCTCAGCCAGTTGAGAGCTGGCCCTCTGTAGTTCGCCTCTGCTAACTGAGATCCATTCGGACTCTGTACAGTGGATTTCTGTTCGCCGTGTCCCCACACAGACACTCTGTACAAATTGTGACATTATTTGTAGACTTGCGGAACTCTGTGCTTTTGTGAAGCGTACAAAGAGGGCCACGCTTCTTTTGGCCCCTGGTGATCAGTGTTACCATTAATGGGCCGGGGAGTGGGGAGGGAGGATCCTGCACTCACCATGTGATTATGGATTTAGCCGCAAGTTAACACTAAAAAAAAAGTTTCTACACATAATAGAAGTGGCCAAGTGATTAGAAAAGCAAAGCTGTCCACTGCTGCTCCTTTATTGAGAGAACCTCTAATTGCAGCAATCCCACAGTCATTAGAATCAGATTTAAGGGTTCTGAGCGTGGTCTGGCAGCTTAGTGCTAACTTTGAAAGGCAATCCAAATCTGTTTATGGATATCTATGTCCAGCTGAGTAACTGCTTTTGTCAACCCATTGTGGGATAAGTAATCTCACTCAGGATGTTGAATATGAACCAGATGAACTGTACGGGTCTGAGCTACTGCTGCTGACAGAGCTTTGAAAAGGTTTCTTTTTTTAACAGTATGCTGTCCAGACAGCTTTTGGAATCAGGATGGTGGGTCTGGTTGCCTTGCAGCACCAGTGGCAGATTGTTTCTATACAAGAGGGGAAAGCATTCTCCTCGTTGCACATTGTATAGTATATTAAAGGGGAGATATTATGGAAAATCCACTTTTTTAGCCCTTAAATACCTTTTGTTGTGTACTTGGAGTCTCTAGGAGTGCGGAAAATGTGCATGTAGTCTGTCCAGGTGTGGCATTGACTTTTGGGTCATATTTTTCAAGCCGTTCATTTTTCTCTGTTTTCTATTACGTTTTAATGAACAATTGCGTCACAGTATTTGCTGCAGAGCTGCTAAACAAGGCCATGGACTTCTCGCTAACTAATTATGCGAATCTGCCATTTTTATTTTTCTGATTTTGTAGTCCAAGCTGAAGGATGCCAAAGCTACAAGTCCGTCATTCGGTTGTTCCTACAACCCCAGCTTACTACAGAAATGGTTGAAGGGGGTGGAGTAGAACCCTCTGTGACCTGGAGGGGGGCAGGGTGTGAAGTGACTCCTTTGGATTTAAAGAGACAGCACAAAGACGAGTTGCTATCAGACGCACCTCAGAACAGGGGTAAAAGAGGGGTTGTGGGGCTATAATAAAAAGGAGTTCAGACCAAAGCATTGCAGTTTCACCTAATATAGACAACAACGGAAAGATTTCAATGTGAAAAGGAAGAACTGAACATTTGTGACCACACGACAGGCCACACCAGGTTTCAGGCAACAGACTGGGTGGGCCACAACAGGTAGGGACAAACCTGAACATAAATGACCAGACAGAATGAAAAAAACAACAACAACAGAGGAGCAGGTGAAACTGGGGAGAAAAAAAGCAATAGTTACAATAGCAATAATATTAATAGTACTGCTACTCTAATTAAGCTATAGTAATAATAATAATAGTAATAATAATAAAACCTAAAGAATAAATTGCATCTGCTGCACCCACAAATGTACCACCGCAATTTATATTATACTATCAAACACTTTAGCTTTTTAAAAACAAATATTGTATTCAGAAAATATTGTAACATGAAACTTATGAAAACTCGGCTCTGAATTAATCAAATACAAATAAAGAACTCAGTACACTCTATAAAATGCATCCACTGAGGTGAAGGGAGAATGATTGTTCAGGTAATGTGTTTCAATATGTGTTTCAATATGCATATACCTCAGCAGTGTTGCTCCACTCAAAACCTCCAGTTGATTTTTTAGCCCACTGCAGGTAGTTCATGTTAAAGGACCAATCATTATGCACCCAATCTCTGAGCTTTGGGCATTTGTGAAGCTACTTTACTCCACTGACTCTGGAGGTTAGTGAAGGTTAGAAGGAATACTCCTCCACCCGGACTGGAGTCCGCTGCAACATCTCATGTAAGAAAAGGCAAGCATTTTTTCAGGAAATGTTGGGCCAGTAGCTACATCATGTATTACGGTTAGGGAGTGCACAAACACTGTCATCCCCTGTCTTTCTGATGCTGCTCAACACTGCATGCTGAGGGGAAGAGAGGTTTGTGCTCACTGAGGATCAAGTCTGGGCAGAATACTTACAGGAACCCAAAATAAAAGGCCATGAGGTACCAGAACAGTTTAGCAGGGAATTGATGACAGAGAGGGTCTTTTTTGATAAAAGATATTGATAAAAGAAGAAAAAAAATTTCTCCTTTGATCATCTGGGGCAACAGGGTAGGTGCTTGAGCCGCACTAGAACATAGTCTGTGAACATGTACATAGGTTATGTTTGCTTGTGCTTGGAAAGGTTAAATGAAGAAACTAAGACCATGAAGAAAAAACAACTTATATAGCAGCAGGTAAAAGGAAATCTGATTGGAGAATAATTAGACAAATAATGCGATTTATGGACAGCTTCTCAACTCATGCACATAACGTGCGTAAATCGGGTTAAGCACAATCGCCTTTGTTCTTGGAAGCATGTAATGTGGCTCAGTGCATGGAGATGTTTTTTTCTAACTTTGGAATTTAAAATGTCAGCTTGTAATTGCGATCTCCTCCCTGACTGAGTGGACCAGATTGAGCTTGCAAATGAGGCTGGGGTACTACTCATGCCCTTTGAACTGTTTCACATTTCGTCATATGTTCATCATTTTGATGGGATTTTCTGTGACCAACACAAAGCTGTGAAGTGAAAGAAATATGATTTTCAATTCTCATAAAAGCTCCGAGAGATTGAAGAAAGAGTGCCAGTGAATATTAATTCTCATGCATTGCTCCATGGTGTCAATTGGACTTTGACTAGGCCATTCTCTACTTTGATCCAAACCATGCCTCTTTGGCTCTGGCTGTGTTTAGTTTTGTTGTCCTGTTGAAAGATAGCAACCAGTCCTTTCCAGGATCGGAATCAGGGCCGGTTTTAGACGTGTCTATGCTCCAACCCAGCATGCTTACATTGTGTCCCCAGCATGTCTTTAAATTCTGCAGGGATCTGGCAATGAACCGTCATTTGTTTCAGTTGGTTTGAACCAGGGAAAGATGTAGAACATGCAGGATAGAGCCCTTGAGGACTGACTTTAGACCCTACTGCTCTATCAAGTTGTCTATCTTCCTATCAAGCTTCTCTTTCCCCCTATGATGACCCTGCCAACACCATGCTTTACAATGGGGGGTGACACATCCTGGGCGATGGGCAAAAGGTTTTCCTCTACATGGCTTGTGGCAAACTTTAGACTGTAGTTGTAGATCGGGTTTAGACAACACATATAACGCGCCTTGCACTGTGTTCGCTGTCAAATTATTTTCTCCCAACGAGCCTCTTGGCTGCTTCTCAGATCATTGCTTCCCTTGTCTGCCTGTTAGTTTAGGTAGACAGCCATGTTTTGAGAAGCTGGCTGTTGTGCCATATTGCTATCTTGAAAAAAGGGATGTTCTAAGTTTGGGATGTCCTTCAATACCTAAGGCCTAAAACCTTAATACCTAAAACCTACGGCTGCTTTAAACTTTGAGTCTCTTTAAAACTTTATCTCCTACCTTTCTGGTGTGTTCGTGGTGCTTTTTGTTCATTAATGCTCTCTAATGAACCGCTGAGGTCTTTACAGAACAGCTGGAATTTGACTGAGATTAAAATGCACACATGTGGTCCCATTTACCACTTATTTGGCTGCTGCAGGTCTTGAGTTGTCTTGGACCTTATTTTAGGGGTATCAGAATAAGTGGTGCTGAAAAACATGCATCCCATGTCCCCTTTTGGTGCTTAAGCCATGAATCTTTTTCTTTCCACTTCAAAATGATGCATTAGTTTGTGTTAGTTATCACATAATATCCTGGTAAAATATAACTGAGTTTGTAGCTGTAGCGTGAAAATAAAAGCATTCATGGCACCATATATGTTAAGGCATTCAATTTTTGTTGATGACTTTTTATGGATCACTGACATTTGCAGACTCTGCATCTACCGAGCATGCAAAGTACCGTGCACTGTGCAGAACCTTAAAGCTGGAGGTACATTGGGGTCAAATTTGACTCCTAATCCCCTCTTTCGTCAAACCCTCCAGATGGAAATGATGGGCTTAATATGCCCAATGATAGTGGCTACAGATGAGTAACAGAAAACCCTTGGCAGAGTCAACATACGGCTGCTATCCAAGCTGCTGCTGCCCTTTGGCTTGAGAAGCCATTGACTGGTGTAATCTGCTGTGTGAATCTGCAGTTTGGCCCTGTCTGGCTTCTGTCTGGGTTCCGTGCACTTGGACAAAAGCGAGGGACACCTTGCCCACCGACAAAGGCCCTGGCTCTAATTGGAGCAGACAAGGCTTGCTGATGGAGGCTTTTTGGGCAATTGAACTTGTTCAATAATTCTTAGAGGATCTAATGAAACATAAGGGACACACAGTTGGACTCCAACAACAGCAGCAGCACTGAACTGTCCTGTATCTGCCCATCAACTGCGGGACTGAAGCTGTGCTCTGACCCGTACCGCCCTTTAACAAAAATACGCCTCTGCCGAACCTTTGAAGACTCCGAAGGTGTTTGACACTGGGGCGCACACAGACTTTAGATGTTCCTCTCGTTGTCATAGCGAAACACGGATCGGGCCTTGAAAGCAAAACCGAGTTTGAGCTGACTTTCTTCTGTTGTGTTGTTTTCATCTATGCACGTCATGAGCCCAGGCAACAGGCTTTGTGTGTTTCCAGACCGAACACTCTGAAAGGGACAAGCTGTTCTTTAAAAAAAAAAAAACTCTCCAAGGAAGGAGACTGAGCCTGTTTTAGGGAGCTGCGGCAGCCGTGCACAGTATAACCTGTGTGGGCCATTGGAATCTCCTCAAAGGGAAGGAGGGGAGCACCAGTGCAGAGCTCTCACCACAGGAGAGGAACAGGTCTTTGTGATCACAAATACCACGGGAAAAAGTGAGCATTGTTCCCACCCTTGTGAATTTTTGTTCTTCTATTCCTGTGATTCGCCCACAAGGACTCGGCCTCCCTGACCCTGCTTGAGTTTCACAAAAATGCCTACACAAGTCACTGACCCTGCGTTTCATCCTTACTAAGTAACTCGTTTATTTCACATTGCTTGTTTTGCCGAAACACAGTGGGCCCCATGGTTGCAGGCAGCCCTGATGGAAATACGCAAGAAGCTCGAAAACAAATTCTTTTTTTTTTTTTATTGAAGCTGCAAAATGTCCTGTAGTAAAACTAAGAAAAATCCAACCTCTAGCTGGAGTAAAAAAGGGCCAATTCTTGGAGCCGCTCTTCAAAACGAAAAAGAGAGGCAAACATGCCATTTTAAGTATATCGCATGTCTGTCAGTCTTCACTGGACAGGAGATGGCTACATCTTGTCAATATTTAAAGTCATAATAACAGTTAAAGCGTTTAAAACTACCGGAACAGTGAGAAAGAAGGCAGACTGAGGACTGAGGTTTTATTCTGCCACCATACATGGGGAGTGGGATGGTAGGTCCAGTGGTTCCCAACCCTGGTCCTCAGGGACCCCTGCCCTAGGTGTCTCCTAGCTGCCACACTCCTGACTTAAATGAATGGACAATTAAGTGGCTTCTGCAGCACCTGATGGCACGCAGAGGAGGTTGTGCAATCATTTGAATCAGGTGAGCTGGAAGAGAGACACAAAAACCTGCAGGCCAGGGGTCCCTGAGGACCAGGGTTGGGAACCACCGTGGTGGAGGATGACAAAAAAAATGCAGTATTGAACTGCAGCAACAGTGCCATCTTGGGGTCACAGAGTCTCCATTACAAACAATCGGACACTATCGACATTGTAAACTGTTGTTGGGAATGCATGGCAGGATAAAAAAGCATTTCTGTCCTACCATCACAAATGTAATCATGCAAAGTTACATAATATGGGACAAATATGTGTAAACGTACCGTTAAGTGTAGGGGGGAAGGTCTGTGATGCTGGGAATGTTGTTAGAGCACATGGCCTCGTGAACTAAACAGAAATGCGTTGCCTCTTCTAGTTCACTGAAAATGGGTCATCACTGAGGTTTTCGGCAGGATAATGATTCAAAACATACGGCAAGATCAACATATGGCAACACACACAAGCAACCTTCTACCCTGGCTGTTAGTTTTCAGACCTAAATCTGAGAACTAACGAAGAGAGCATTACAGAAGACCCAAAGCTGAATGATAAGAGGAGTGGTCACAGATCCCTCCCCAACATGATCCAACTTTATGGAATCTAATAAAAGAAGCTGGCAAAAGGACCATGTATGTTCAAAGTAAAAAAAAGAATCAGTAAAAGTTGTATTTTCTAAAATGTTCAGTGTGGGAGAATGTTTTATTTCAAGGCTTTCTTTACATCTTTATCAGGATTTGAGGGTAAAACCGTAGAATGATTTTAGGATGCTTCTGACATTTTAATAAATCAGCAAGAGAACACCCACCTCACAAATCCTTTTGCATTATGTGTTAAATGATCTATGGACATCAAATAAACATGAAAACACTAATTCATTCTCACCCAAAGTAGCTCTGGAACATGAGAGTCTGTCCAAGTCAGCCTAGAGGTCGTTGTTTAGGGCTATAACCCAGGGGTCACCAACATGGTGCCCATAGGCACCAAGGAGCCCCTGAGGACAACCATGTGGTGCCCACGAGAATGTTCTAAAAAAAAAAAAAGCACAATCCACCAGTGAGCTGCATCTAAAACTTTCTTTTATTCCATTACTCTTCCTGTTTATTCAACTTTGCATTTATATTGATTAAAAATGACAATATCTAAAACAAAGCATGAAAAACAAACATTTAAGGTGAACTCTGAATCTTCAAGTTCAAAGGTCAGTACTGGTAGCCCATTGTATGACACAACACCAATGAAGTAGCTCAATTTCAAAAAGGTTGGTGACTCCTGCTATAGCCTTAAACATCGCCCTCTAGCGGCAATAAACGGAGAGACACTTTCAGGGCTCTCAATGAAAGTGGGTCCACATGAAAAAGTACTAAATTAAAATATTTAAAAATCAAATTTCGAGCCTTGACATTTTAACCCCCCCCCCCCCAAAAAAAATATTACAGCTCAAAAATGAGAAATACTTCTGTAAAACTTTTTATATTAATCTAGTAAGCCACATGAGTATTTTAAATGTATCATCTTAATAGCAAAGCACTTTCACACATGAAATATTTTTTCTTCATTCTATATGATTTATAATCTATCTTTCAACAAATTATTTATGGGTGTAATTTAAATTCATGTCACGTGATTTAACTAATCTTTTAAATCTTTATTTCTTTGGCACGGATCCCCTATAGATTTCAGAGGACTGTGAGAACTGGTCCTCACCTCATTTACTGCAGATGAAAAAACAAAAGTTATGACTGAACTGAATTGAATCAATTGTACGGCTTCCCACTGCCTGTGAAGCAGATGGAGCGCCATAAATGTGAGAAATAAAACAAAAATCCTCCCAGCAGCAGCCCGCCTGGACTGGGTGAAAACTGAAAGGAAGGAACCATTTCCAAACGATAAAACTGCATGTTTTTCAGCTCGGAACAAGTAATTCAATTTCCCTCCGAACAGCCCGTTACGCTGAAGCTGGACGTCGCAAACGCGAGGTGACGTAGCTCATAGCGTCGTTTCCGTGGAAACCATCTTAGCGCGTGGAACGCAGAAGTATTGCGAAGCGTCATTTTTTGCCGTAATATTTATCGACAACTCTACTGAACATAACTCAAGTAGGAGTTAAGTAATGGCGGCGGCGTTGTTACAATGACAGCGTGAAGCAGTCTTAATGGAGCTCAATTTAATGTTCTGTGAAACGGAGGACGGTGAAGGGAACCCGGCCATCTTTTCACACAGCGACCCCGACCCGGTAGGCAGATCTGCAACCTGCGGCTACGGAACCACAGGGGCTCTTTGGACCTTCCACAATGGCCCTTAGTAACTTTGCCTAGCAAAAGTGACATAGAACCATATAGAAAATGTAGATTCATTAACAAATGCAGGCTTTAGCCGTTTTCCAGCATTTAATTAATATACTATTATATTGAATTTCCCATGCGGAATATGACTCTAAACGTGTCTGTAAGATAATTTTTTTGTCTTTAGTTTGGAAACTGTGCTTTAAAACTCCATACACAATTTCCACATATATCAACATCCAATAGAACAAAATGTGTCTGTCCTCTTTTTGCAAAGGTTTTGCCTTTCTGCATTTTATTAAAGGTAGGTATAAAATGGTTAGATCTTTTTAATGACAAAAGCTGTCCTATATTAGAACTTGATTCATTATTATAAGTTGTATTTTTTTCTAAAGGTCATGTAACATTTGCTCTAAAGGATTTTGTTTAGCTGGACTGAGGGCAAAAATGACTCTTTGGATTGTAAAAGTTGCAGATCCCTGATCCAAAATGAAACCCTCTACAAGCCAGTCGTGGCCGACATCAGATTAACGAAGCGCAGAACCTCGCAGAGGGATTCACGGCTCTTGAGACGTTTCACAACAACTTGACTGGGATTTATGGGATAGACCAGCACAAAGCAACGCATGACTGTGAGCTGAAAGGGAGACCTGGCATTATTTTCTAAATACTTCACAAAACAAATGGGGAAAAGATGTCACGTCCACATACGCCCCTGAATAAAAATAAAAACCCTGCAGCTAATCGCCTTCAGAGGTAATAGAGACTGATGATCCCACCAGACAGACAGGTCAGAGATGGAGATGTGCAAAGGTTTAAAGCTGTTAATACCTATTATGAATAGCTCACAGAGGAAAAGCCCCTTATAAGGGAACCACCCAATGGACCCAGGGAAAAAAAAAAAAACTCAAGAAAGAACAATTTACCTATTGCTGAATCGGCTACTTCAGGACTCCATTTAGTTTTTAACTAAACATCACAAAACAACTGCGTTGAATCGTTTTTTTAGTTATTCCAGCTCTCTCAGAGCTCCCAGTAGGAAAGCAATAGTAAAAGTATTAAATCCCAACAATTCTTGAGGTTTACCAACATAATTCCATAGAGTTTTTAAATGTTTTTATTTTTTTTTATCATTGTCACCATAAATCTGAATCCTATTGACAAGGAAACAAACTTCGGCATAACCATAACCGGTACAATAACTGCCCTGCCGTATTGGCAGGAAATTAACAACAAAACCAAACTAAGCCGTATTTCTTTCCTCCCACATTATAAAATACTATTATGTATTAGTCTGTCACACACAGTTAGGATAGGAGACGCTAAAGTTGAACCGGGGTAACAGACGATGTGAACGCTGGACTGAAGGAGTGCAGAAGTTTGTGAAGGAAACAAAAAAAAAATGTTTCCAGGAGTTTTTGTTAGAAACCTCTGATTAGATCTGCCGCTTGTATAGAGAAGTCATCGCAGGGATAAAGGGCCTCTCTGTTTGGTGTCCAGGCGCCGGGGGACATTCCAGCTTCTCTAGCCAGCTACTTTGAGACGTCAGAAAGCCGAGCAGCAGCCTGTGAGAGACTGATCCTGGAGCAGCTGGAAGGTATAGTTGATGGCAGATTGATCAGTAATCTCGTTCTGGTGTAGCAGCAATGGTGGCCCCTGCAGTAGACTGATACCTGCTCTCATTCAACTGAATCTCAGAGTCCAGAGATGGCACGGCGAAACTGCAAACTCAGCTAAGTAAAGGCGTAAGGAAGTCCAGGAAAAAGGTAAGTGCCACCTTGCTGTTTAATCTGAAGTATAATTCAATGACATCCGAAGATCGACTAACATGATTTAACAAAGTTTTTATTTTTTTTTAAATGCAGATTACTGGTGATTCAGGTGATGACAAGAGCAACACTGACGGTAGGTTCAGGGTTGCGTGAGAAAAAAAATGAAATGAGAATGTGTGAGGCAGAGCTGAACATCACAGCTGTGAATCAGTGATAAAACGTTTATGTTTGTCTCTTAACGGCATTTGAAAGCATGTTTTGGGTTTAACGTGTTTCAGATGAGGTTTCACAGTCTGGACGAGCCAGAAAATCGTTAGTGATCAGATTCTGGGCCGTTTGTCCCTGTCACGGGGCACAAACCGGATGCAGTGGAAACCCAGAGATTCATTTCACCTTTCCGTGGTTTAAGAGCTGCCGAGCAGTGCACTGTGCAACTTTGCTTCAGATCAACCTCTTGTGAACAATCGCCACAAGAGGTCCCTGTTGTCTTCTTTTTGTTCTGCCCTAAGATGGCAGATGGGATGCACACAGTGCACCACACTGCTGGTCATCAGCCTAAACAGTGCCTGAATAAATAATGACAGTTGCAGTGTGTATATTCCTCCTTATGTGTTGATTTCAAGGAGGTTTACCAGTTTAGCAGTGGAAAGTCTACGAATATGAGAACTTATCGATCCTCTGGATCCAGATGAGCTCGGGAATACTGTTTTACTGCCAGATTCCCAATTCTACTGCTCTGATTGCTGCCCCACCTGTAGAATCAGGAAATACCTTAAACAACGAGAAGCTGGGAACAGGTAGGCTGAAAAATATCTCATAAAGCAACACATCTAGAGAAATTCAAGAACACATGAGGAGAAAATTGATCAACAAAAGAAAAGGATTACCAAGCCATCCCTAAGGCTTCGGGTCTCCATGTTAGAACTCCATACAATGTTGCTGATTTAAAACAATTCTGCAAAGAGCAGTAGGTAGAAATCCCTCCTGTGAAAGACTCATTGCCAATTACTGCATATCATGGTAGTAGTTTCCCCCCACTAAGGCCGGCATAGCCAGTTATTAGGCTTAGGGGGCAATTACTTTTTCACTTAGGGTAAGGGGGGATTGATTTTGACCATTTTTATCCTTGCAATGGTTAAAAAACAGACTGTGTGTGTTTTCTTGTTATCTTTATCTCACATGAAAATTAGTTTGATGAACTGAAAAAAAGATAAACATCGGTGTCGCTACATTTAATGCGCTGTTCGCCGATGACTATGCAGAGAACGAGGAGGATTTTGCGGCAAACATCAGGGAGCATCAGGCCGAGCGAAGCAACTCTCAGACGCAGGAAACGGAGACGAGGCGACGGAGAGAGATGGACTTCCAGGAAGAGCTGAGGAGGAACATGGAGGCAGAGAAGGTAAGTCCTTCCTTGAGTGTCAGTCTGATCAGGCAGAGCGGAGCAGAGAAGAAAAGGCATTTTAGTCACTATGTCAGCGTTGACTCTCTAACCTGGTGGGTGTGTTGGTTTACGTCCGGATTGTTTAAAATGAACCCTTCGGCCCCCAGCGTCGGCAGATGGAGCTGGAGCTCAGACAGAGAAACGCTCAGGAAAAACTGGACCAGGAGCTGCTGCTTCGCCAGGTGGGTCTTAAAGTCTGATGTTTCAAAGAAAGCGACTCGTTGCATTAGACATGTTGTAGAACATTATTTCATGTCAATGGTCTGCATCACTATGGCAACACTAAACATGGATCTTAGGTCGGCAGAGAACTTTTTGCCGTCATGTTCCCCTTTTCCACACAGAGCGGTGGAAGCTTTGCTAATCGCTACTTTTTAAAAATAACTAGACTATAAAATGCTAAGAGATGATTTTTACACGTTTCCTTCCAAGCATTCACAGCCAGGTTTACTCTTGAGCCACTTACAAATATCCTGAGCTAAACTTTCTTAAAGACGTAAAAAAACTTTACACGCTTGGAGATAATTCTCCTGACCTCCCAGGTGGCTAACGTTTTGTTCCAGTAGCCTCCACTCTTCATGGTTTGCGTGGCATGTCCTCACCCTCCAAAGGTTCCACACATCCAGCCTTAAATTTGTGTTCATGTGTCACAATGAACATTTTTAATTCTAATATTAAATCTGAAAAGAAATAAAAGTAACTAAACAATATTTTTTAGCTTGATCAGTAAGTCCAGGAGCTTTTAACTCATAATCCAACACTTCTGTTCTCGCTGTGGTTTAAATAAAAGCTTTTAAACTTAGTCATGGGTGATGAGGCCTGAGGAGGATCCATGTGTGTGTTTCCTCTCGGCGGGATGGGAGGTGAAATAAATCTGACAAGCTGGCATGTCATGATCCGAGGAGCTGTGTGTTTTGATTATTTCGGGTTGTGATATTTCTTCAGCTTTGCCGCTTTAGGTGTTGTGTATTTGGTTCCCTTATTGTTGTAAGACCCTTGGTTATTTGGCTTTTGATTCGATGGAATTGTTAATTCCGTTTTAATTCCTCCGTTCATGAGTTATTTCCCATCAGCTCCTCAGTTCAGGCCTCTGTTCAGCAGTGCTGTGGTGATTGGACTAATCTGGCTCCCATGTCACTGATCACCTCCCCAGCAGGTAAAAGCCCTTTATTCATCCACGGATACCTCTGTTTCCCTGCCTTGGCAGTTCGTCCGGAGGGGATTATGCTGTTTTCTGGACTTTGTTGTTATGTTTCATTTTCTCCATGATCAAACTGTCAGTCTGTGCGCATTGGGGTTCTCTAATAGAGAACTGCAGCCATCCCTGGTATCTTGGGGGTCATTTTGTTGGCGTAGAAAACATTAGACATTGTTTTACTTTACGGCAACAAACATTCCTTGTTGGTTTGGTGTGAAGCAAATTAGAAGTATGCAGAAAAGCACCCCAGCCCCACTATTGAGTGGAGGATCTGAGATGCTGTGGACCTAAAAGGCTCTGAGAACCTTTATAGAGGGTGTGGGATCACAAACCTGTTGAAACACCAAGGCACTGTGTGTAAAAATGAGGTGGACTCTACCAGAAACCTGAAAATGGGTCATCGTTAGGTCAGAGAACTGGTAGCCAGACACACAATGAAGCTTGCCCCTTGGTGATTTCTGGGGTGCCCATAGATATATTTTGAGGGATTGATTGAGCTGCACCTAAAAACTCAGATTCTGTTTGAGGAACATCAGGTCTCCCAAAACTGAGTTTCTAAAATGTTTGTTTTCTGCTTTTTTTTTTTTTAAGGAGTTCTTGTGTCTTCTTCGATTAAGTAGGATTGTTTATTATTCTCATGCAGTTTGTAACATGATAGACCAACGAGTGGCACTGCTAACTTTGCCAATTAAATAACCGCTGCTTCTTTGCCAGGAGCTCATTGGTAACTTCAAAAAGCAAGTGGAGCAGGAGAGGGTGATGATCGAAGAAGAGAAAAAAAGGAGAAAATTGGAGGAAGTCAAGATGAAGGAAGAGAAGAGGAAAAAAGACAAAGAGGAAAAGAAAAAATGCAACAAAATCGGAGAGGATGGAAGAAATGGGGAGAGGGAAGAAATGAGAAGACTGGTAGAACAGGAAGTGGGGAAAAAGAGGAAAGAGACAGAGAAGGGAGAGGTGAACAGAAAGGAGGAAAATAAGAGGAAAGAGGAGAAGGGATGTTTTACAGTAAATGGGAAGATAATGATGATGGACGGTGAAGAGAGAAAAATGGATGAGACAAAGCTTGGAGATGAGCCGGAAACAATGGAAGAGAAGGATGATGGAGAAAAGAGAAGAGAGGAAGATTTAAGAATTGGTTCTCTGAGTAAAGTTCAGGCGAAGCAAGAAGAGAAGGAGGGAGGAGAAGAGGTTCAACTACAGAGGAAGACATTTAAGAATGAAATGTACCACAAAGAATGTGAAGAGAAGAGAAAGATAGATGAGAGGAAGAGTCGTTTAGAAATATGTCTTCGGAGAAGGAAAGAGGAGAAGAGAAGAGACAAAGAGATGGAAGGCCAGGGGTTAGAGACAGCTACACAGAAAGAAGAAGGGGAACAAAGAAGCACAGAAGAAGAAAACAAAGTTCCGCAAGAACGGAGAGGAAGGAAAAGATATGAAAGAGAGAATAGAGAAATAGAGGGTTTGGAAAAAGCAGAGGATGAAGAGAAGAGGCAGGAAGAGTTGAAGGATGACAACCAGAGAAATGATGATGGGACAACAGGTGCAGAAGTGGACAAGTTGAAAACGGAAACAGGAGAACAGGTAGAAACGAGGGGGAGAGGAGCAGAGGATGGAGGAGGAACAGAGGGGAAGAAAGACGCATTAAAAGAGGAGCAGCCGATTGACCACAATCATCTGGAGGAGAACAAGGGAGGAAGTCACAGTTCAAGATCTCTACAGAATTCAGAGAAAACTGGGCCTCGGGCCTCCTTAGTGTCTGACCCATCAGTCAGCGAGGCAACATCAACCCCCCCAGCTACACAGCAACATGGGCCAGACGAGAACATCTGGGGCACCTCTGCAATAGAAACCGCTGACCAGACGCATTCAGTGCCAAAGCCGTCCGCCTCGTGCTGCTCTCTGCCTGCTTCCCTTCATGCGCGCACAGAGCAGAAGAGGCTGTCCTGGATGGAGCGCTGCGCGCCCTGGTCCGAATTGTCCCTGCAGAACAAGAGGAAGCAGAAGGGTTCCTTCCAGAGCCGCAGGAGGCCGAGGAGGGCGGCCGGAGTTAGCAGCCTGGCCCCGCTTTGCCCACGCGCTCTGCTCCAGTCCACAGGCAGACGATCCCTGCAGGAGGTAACGCTGACATTTTGATGCAAAGGTTTCCTTTCATCTAAATCAGTTGATTTATGTAGCACCTCCACCTGAAAACCTACATATCCGCGGTGCTTCCCAGAGAGTTAAAAGATGCGGGAAAAGTCAGTTTACTTCAACCATTCCTTGTAAAAAGTGAAACATTGTGTAAGTCCCAGAAAACTCACGCATTTCAGACATTTCAGGTTTATTTTGATTTATTTAGATGATTCTGGCTTCCAGCTAACGGAAACTGAAATTAGGATTCACAGGCGATTTGGAGTAAAGAATATGACACCAGACCCATAAAAAAGATTTTAAATACTGAATAAAACATGCATTGTGCAGTAAATGCACTAAAGACTTCTTTTTGCATGGGTCAGGGCATTAATGCAGCGTGGCATGGAGGTGGTTCTGCTGAGGTGGTAATAATGTTATTTGACCTCATCTGGATTGTTGGCTCAGGCGTCTCTGGTCTTCCTGTTGACAGTCCCCCCAGATTCTCTCCGGGGTTTAGGTCAGTAAAGATTACACAGGGATACCATGGCTATTGAAGCAGTTATCCTGAATATCCCCACTGTGGGACAATACCGGATCCTCTGTTAGTGCTTTGGCAGGTCCTTCTGCAGAATGAAGTCTCCACACAGCTGGAAAGCATGAAGAGCTCTAAACTTTCCTCAAAGAAGGCTGTGCTGAATTTGGACTTTACAGAACCCAGTGGACCAACACCAGCAGACGGATTGGTTTCTAAACGAAATACTAAATGCACTTTAATGTAAAGAGAGGACTTGATACCCCTGAGCCGTAGTAGATCAGTCCTTGTTGTCCTTTGCTTTTGACTTTGTCTCAGCAGCTTTCTTGGCGATGACCTTTTGTGACTTGCCCTCCTAGTGGAGCGTGTCGGTGACTCTCTGCTTGACAGCTGTCATGTCAGCATTTCCACCCCTGAGTGCGTAGGCAGTATCGTGTTGCTCTCATGTAAAAGTACAATGGTCTGACAAATGTATCGTTCAGTTCTCATCCGCTGTGAGCCATAATCATTACAGCTATAAGAAATGGCAGCTTGAAATACACCACTCTGTGCACACAAATCTATACAATCGATTGAAACTGGATCAAAGCGTTTAGGCAGGAAGTGATTATTTAGGGGATCTAAGACCAAGTTTTTGTTAGCTGAATCCTTAAGCCCTGAAACCTCTCATCCTCCCCGTCAGGTCACCACAGTCACATTGGAGGACTTGCCGGCCTGCGGCCTGTCTACTCTTGCCCAGTGTAAGCGACTGCAGCGCCTCACCCTCAGACGCTGTGGCCTCAGGTCTTTGGAAGGCATCAGCCAGTTGCAGGAGCTCTGCTACGTGGATTTAGAGGTGGATTCAGAATCCAGACATCACAAGTTACACCTAACAAAGGACTTTGTTTGTAACAGATTGTGTTTGGACATTTTGGCGTTGCAGGAAAACGACATATCATCCCTGGACTGTGAGAACATGGGCAGTTTGAGAGTTCTTCGACTCGCCCACAACAAGCTGACGTCCATCCACGGTTTAAGCGGCGCTGATAGTTTGGACGTTCTCGACCTCTCTCACAACTCAATCACTCGCATTGGTGAGAGCAGGAGAACTAGAGCTGTGTTTGTGCTCAAATATCCACAAGAGGGCAGGATTTCCTTTCTTTTCTGCTGCCTGTAGCATTTGTTTTACAACTTAAAGGGAATCATGAACCCATTGTGGCCCAGCAGATAGCAGCAGTGCTGCCACAGGATAGGGAACGTGCGGTTTGTTTGGTGAACAGTACCCTTACCGAGCTGTTTTTCTTTGTCTGAAGAATTAGCTCTTGATTTTCTTCATTGTTTCTAGCTGGTCTAGAGTCTGTGAGGAGGCTGCAGAGGCTTTCAGTGGACCACAACCAGCTGATTAGTACCAAAGGGCTTAGGGATGTGTATACTCTCCTCCACCTGGACTGCTCTCACAACCACCTGGCAAAGGTTGAGGGTCTGGAGAACAGTGCTCTTCTCCACACTCTGGATCTAAGATCCAACAGCCTTACTGAGGTAAGAAAAGGCCCGCTGATGAAAACAAGCCGTGCAATCAAGAGATTTTCCATTCAATCCAAAAATATTTTATTAACACCTTATTAATCCCAAAGGGAAATCTTCCTGTTGCATAAATTGTTCTTCTTTAAGCTTTTATGCATGATTATGGTTTATTTATATAGGACATTTCACAGATAAAAATCACAAAGGGCTTCAAAAAGGGAGTCTTAACATTAACCATGTATTAAAACAAACACAATATTCAAATAAATACTGAGGAAAGGCTCCTTTCAGTTGTTTCTTGAGCGAGTGAAGATTCTGAAGAACTGAAAAAAAGACGAAGCTGGTATCTGAGGGCTGAAGTTTGATGGAGTTCACCGTGCAGGGCTGGGAAAGTCAAAGTCAGGATTTTAAAATGGACTCTAAAATGAAAGCGTAAACCTTGCAAATACAGTATGCTCCACAAATATGTGGACAGAGACATTTTCCTAATTTTGGTTCTGTGCATTACTGCAATGAATTTTGAACAAAACATTTCAGATGCAGTTGAAGTTCAGACTTTCAGCTTTAATCCAGTAAGTTGAACAAAATGATCGCAGAAAAATGTGAGGACATCTTTTAAACACCATCTCGTTTCAGGGTCTCAAAAGCAATTGGACAAATAAATAATTGTAAATAAAATGTTCATGTCTAATACTTGGTTAAAAAGCCTTTGTTGTCAATGACTGACGGAAGTCCTGAACTTATGGACGTCACCTGACGCTGCATTTCCTCCTTTACCGCAGCCGTTTTCAGTTGCTGTTTGCTTGTGGGCCTTTCTGTCTGAAGTCTTTAATAAGTGAAATGCATGCTCAATGGGGTTGAAATCAGGTGACTGCCTTAGTCATTCAAGAATATTCCACTAATAAACTGCTGGGTTGCTTTGGCTTTATGTTTTAGGGTCATTGTCCATCTGTCTTATGAAACAGCAACCAATCAGTTTGGCTGGATTTGAGCAGACCGTCTGTCTGTGGATAGCTCAGAATGAATCTGGCGGCTCCTGTCCTGTGTCACATCATCATTGAACACTGGTGACCCGGTGCCTCTGGCAGCCGTGCTTGTCCGAGCCATCACACTGCCTCCACCGTGTTTTACAGATGATGTTCTATGCTTTGGATCATGGGCTCCACCACGCCTTCGACATACTTTTTTCTTTCCATTAATCTGGCTAGAGGTTGATCTTTGTTTTATCTATCCAAAGAATGTTCTTCCAGAACTGTGCTCAATTTTTCAGATGTTTTTAGCAAAGTCCAATCTAGCCTTTTCATTCTTGAGGCTTACTGGTGTAGTGGCTTCCACTGTGCCGGCAACCCTCTGTATTTACTTCCATGCAGTCTTCTCTTTATGGTAGATGTAGGTATTGAGACGCCTACCTCCTGGGGAGTGATGTTGACTTGGTTGGCTGTTTGGAAGTGGTTTCTCTTCACCATGCAAATAATTCGGTGATTATCCACTGCTGCTGTCTTCTGTGGGCGTCCAGGCGTTTTTGCATTGATGGGTTCACTAGTTCTTTCTTTATTTCATTCTGTTGACAATTTTTCCAGATGTTTCCCCAAGTCCCTTTTTGAATAACTGCGCATGCACAACACCGTCTTACCTTGCTCTTCCGCTCTTCAAATCCACTCTGGTCTTTTTACTTTCTACTGAGTCCTTCCTCTTCTGCTCATAAACATGAACACAGTTCACTTCTTGCAACTCTCAGCCATGTTTACAGTACACGGTGAGAGCAGCGGAGCATCAAGGAACAGTGAACAGCTAACCTAGCCGCTAAGCTAACCGGATACATAAACACTAGAAGTGCGCATTTGCAGCCAGCAAACAAACTCAGAAGGAACGAGCACGGATACTGGCGTTACGTGAGCGCGTCAGAATGATTCTCATGTGGGACAACCAGTAGATAAGGCGATACCCCCAGAACTTGAGGAACAGAGTATAGTAACAGTATATAATGTCGACGGGTGAGAGCAAGAATAAAACTCTATCAAATCCATGCCCTATGGACTGAACGGCAGAGATTGGTAAGAGTTTTTACAGGCGTGCATGCAGCTCCCACAGAGAACAATTTTTTAACCTCCTTTTTGATAATACTTAGTGTATTAACTACTTTCATGATGGAAGGACGGTTATAGCCAGCATTACAAAAGTGTTTCTGAACAGGATTACCAACTATAGCTTTAAAGAAGGGCTTCTTTAACCTGCATGGTCAGCTCTTTAGACCAAGTTTTCTTCCCAGCAAATTCTTCCAATCGCAAACACCACACTTCAAATCAACTTGGGGCTTTTTATCTGCCTAATTGAGGGTGACAAAACAAAGGAACTGATCACACCTGCCCATGAAATGGCCTTTGAGTGAATTTTCTAATTACTCTTGGTCCCTTTAAAAGTGGGGTGACGCATTATAAGGAGCTGAAAGTCCTACACCCATCATCCAATTTGGGTGTGGACAGCCTCAAATGGAAGCTGAAAGGCTAGGCTTTATGTCCATGTTCATAACATAACCATAACTTGAATATGTTTCAGGAAACAGGAAAATAAACAACAACATTTGTGTCAGTGTCCAAATACATATGGAGCTGACTGAGACACCTGTGGTGTAGGGTGAGATTTTTACAGCATGCACACCTCAGGGAGGAAACCGTTTCCCATTGACTGGACATACATATTAGACCTGGGAAACGCTTTCACTGCACCACTAACTCTTGAGTTTCTTTTGACTTTGCTATTACTCTCCCCTCTGCCTTCTCTCGTCATCAAAATCTACCACTGCTCAAGTGTCTGCGTAGGAATTAAAATTCCTCTCGGTTAATGAGATTATATCCAGGGCGGTTAAAGAAAAATAATGCATGCAAACATGAAGATCTACTCTGGTTCTCAGCTCACTATAATGCAAGACTGGCTCTGAGAGCCTCCCTGGCAGCCCGTGCTGATGACAGTCACCACAGCAGGAATAAAGCAGCTGACACTGATGGATGGGGTCAGCCAGGCGCTGCTCGACCAGCCCCAGCAGCAGCAGCGCAAAGTTAGTCTAACCTCGCCGTTCGGCTGCTGTGAACTGACAGCTTGTTTCTCTATCAGCCCCCCAGCCTGAACAACCAGGTTCTCCTCAGAGAGCTGCTTCTGGACGATAACGCCATCTCTTCCCTCCAAGGCCTCGCTGACTGCTGGCTTCCTCTGCTGCAGCATCTTGCTGTCCCCCAAAACAGGTTTATAGTTCTTTTCTATATTTCTAACTTAGATTTGTGTTTGTCCAAGGCATTTTAGAACGAAACAATTATATATGCTGTAAAAATAGACACCTGTAACAACAACAAAGACACTTGCTTCAACTATGAACTACTCTTCTTTTTTTTTTACATGTCATATTGATACTGGATGTGAAGCCTTTAAAAATACATAGATTGATGCTAACCATCTATTTTAAAAGCATTGTAATTGTTCTCTTTGCTTCAAAGAATAACCCAGCTGCCCTCCATGACTGACTTTGTATCTCTTAAAAAATTGGATCTGAGCTTCAACTGCCTGTCAGGTAAAAGTTTTCCTGGGTTAACGTTAACTGTTGTTTTCCTCATTTCTTCGGTTTTGCTAATGTACTGATTTAATGCTTCTTTCTGGTTAAGCAAGTAAAGTCAGCATTTTATTTGTAGAATATTGAATTCATATGTGCCTGCCGCAGCAGCTCAGCCACGCTTTCAACACTTTAACCCACCTGCTTTAACTTGGGAGGATCTTTCTCATTCCAGGAAAACACCTTTGACCCGACTGACTGATAGCCGTTGGGTACTATTTGGCTAGAATTCTGCTGTTTGGTACAAATATGCTAACATTGCAACCTGTGGTGTTTTTAAAATGTCTTCCTGTAATGGAGTTGACTTTGTTCTGCTGTGTTTGATCAGACTGGGCAGGTTTGCCTCTGGATCCGTCAAACTTGCAACATTTGTCTCGCTGACCAAAAGGTTTAAACTTTTAATCTACGGCTATTTAAGGCTGCAAAGGGACATTTTGGTAGCTGTAGCATCTTTTTCATCATCTGTGATTTGGTGACGTATCTAGAGGTGCTTAGAGACATGACTTAATGTAGTTAGTACCTACCTCTGATCATATGTACTCAGCAAAATTGGTCGGTTCCTGTATTTTACTTCTGATTTCAATTGGAAAATATACAGATGGACATTTTGTCCTGTTACATCCAAAAGGTAAATGGGTAAATGATACATGATTTGCCATTGTTTCCCAATATATGTCTGAAAATAGTCTGTCCATTTGTTTTCAGCCCCTTTAAGTCAATTTGCTGAAACCACTTACTTGTACAGCAACAAGTCTTTAGGGGTATGTCTTTCAGCTTTGCACATCTAGAGGCAGAACTTTTTATGTTTAATGTTTTTTTTTATTTATTTAACTTTATTGTGAGAATCAGAAAAGTCCTAAAATTAGGAGAATGAAGCAGTCATTTTATGAGATCTCTTACAAAAACAAAAAAACAAATAAAAAACACATTACTGAACGTTAGAGAAGATATTGATCTCAATAAGTTGGCATTTTGCTTTATACACTTAGGGTCTTTTCATATAGTTTCGTAAACAGTGGTGTGCATTTCTGATCTAAATTAGCTTTTTTAGGGTAGAATAATTATACAGCATCTCTAAAAATCGAGGCTCAAGACTTCTGGAGGAATGTCTGAATGTCCAGCGCTCTGTATCGTCTTCGGTAAACGCCAAACATCTCCCCACTATTAAGCATGGAGATAGAGGGGTGATGATTTGGCCTTTTTCCACAGAAACTGGAAAAGTCAGCGTATAATTATCCAAATGCTATGCACAGTTTCAAATATAATCCACTACAAATGTTTGGATGATTTTTCTCTTTGTTCCTATACACATGGCTGTCACTGTTTAAACAGATTTTTTTTTTTTTAAATGCCTACTCAGTACCGGGATATGTATTCCCATGATATGTTTATGTGATCTCCACATAGTCAAAAAGCTTAAAAAGGAAAGCAGAAACTTGTTTGAATTTAAATGGCTGTCTTTCGTAGAGCTACGAGATGTGTGTGAGAGTCTGGCGGGTTGTCTGTTTCTTCAAGAAGTTCATCTGACTGGAAATCCGCTTCAGCAGGAGACTGACTGGAGGTAAGATAAAGTTTTAGTGGAAGAATAGGAAGAGAAGTGTTTTTTTTATGCCTAAATATATCACATAAATTGTGCCTCAGTGGCTGGTTATAGTGCATACTGTGTCCCGTTTTCCTTTGCAGCGGCCGCTTTCACATTCAGATGAAACGACTGGGAAAAAAAAAGAGTTCCTAAACTCTGAGAAAAAGTTTCAACTTCCTGCTCTCCACTTGTCTTGATTGATGTTCAAAGAGCACACCATTGAAAAGCTGATATTTGTCCATCAAATTCTTTTATTGGCTGAAAAGGTGGCAACATTCCAGGAGAACATAGGCCTTCCTGTTCCCTTCCCCGGATTAGCCCTGTGATCCAGTTTAGCCAATGAGATTACTGGGAGGTTCCCCACACATCTGTGCGTCCTCTACGTGGCTCCACACAAAGGGGGTAGAGTTCCCAAAATATCGATACAATAGACAGATCATTTATGTTTGATCAAATATTTAGTCATTCATTTAAAGCTGCTAAACATTTCACACATGCTTTGACAGTTGCAGGGAGCTGATCTAAAAAAAATAGGTCAACTTGACAGCTTGTGTCCCTCCTGCCTTCGTTGGGCCTCCTGTTGAGCAAGGGAAGCTGGCACAGTATTAATTACAAATAATCGCGGTTCACACCGACACAACAAGGTGATGAGAATCTTAGTAACCGTATTAATCCCCATATAAAGTCCCTTTCAAAGTTGCCGAGATTTAAGAGCGTCTCTCTGTGTTTGTTAGTCTTAAAATCAGCAACGTCATGAGCAGGCACTGGCCAGCAGGAGATTCTCACTGTATGATAACCCTGTGTAGAAATACTGAAAAATCACTGCATTTACACAAAGCCTTCAATGAAAATGCATAACATGATCTTATTTCGGATATTTAAAAAATGATTGCAGCAAGTGTTCCTGTCATAAACACAGGCGGTAACTATTCTATTCATGTGTTGTTATTATAGATTTACTACCCACTTAGTACAGTATATTGCATTATTCAAGTGCCTGTTGTCAGAATGTATACCCACTGAGCTTTTTATAGGAAGCACAACAAATCCATATCTGCTGGTTAGCTAGGTCACACAACTCCACCGCTGCCTCTGCAAGTGTACTGCCTCAAACACTTTGTTGGCACAAAAGTGTCATCAGCTGGGGACCACCAGTCACAGTTACTACTTTAACCCCAATATATCTCATGGTGGCAGAGCGATAGCAGGGGTTTCTCCCATCCACCCCCTGCTGATGCCCTAGGAGTTATTTGGCCCCAGACTCAGACTTCCTCATGAGCCGCAGCCAGAAGCTGCCTTTCTCTGCCTCCTCAGCCAGACCTTTAAGGGCTTTCTGCTGCTCCTGTGCATCCCACGTTACCCATCAGGCAAAGAGTTGAAGCCCCTGCATCCCGCTTCGACAGGGTACATGATGGCTTTCCAGCCTGTAACCCTACACCCTGCTGCCAGGTTTTTGTACTTGGTACCCTTCAGCTTGTTGGCTGCCTCCATCCCCTCCTCCCACGGGATCGTGAGCTCCACCAGCAAGATGGTCCTGCGTGGCTCTGACCAAATGGTAAGGTCTGTCAGGAGTGATGTTTCCACTATTTCCTTTGGTTGTCTACCAAGCTCGGCCCTCATGGTCCATTCGCTGCCAGGTGAGAGGAGTCTCTGGCAGGGAAACTGATGTTCTCTGGTCTTTTCAAGCAGGATAGGAAGTCTTGCTGCAGCGGGTGATCTGTCGTTAGCCTTCTTCTCTGCTTGCCTCTGCCACCTCTGGAAGCTTTTTCAGCACAAGATCGTGTTGCCACCTGTAGCGGCCTTGAGACGGCGCTGTCTTGCAGCCTCATGAATCAGAGTGATACGTTGTGCTCCTTTAGTATTTAAGTGATGCCTTTCTATGTTTTTTTGCCGTTTTTTATTTATTTATCTGTATGTGGGGAGTGGGAAAACATCAGCCAGCTAACCAGCATTGTGCAGAGGCAGGTGGGGGAGGGGCAGCAATACCCTTTGATTTTAGGAAAAAGCGTTGTAATCTCAACAAAAATGACTTTAAACTCTAAAAACGGCACGATGGAACGTTTTAGCAGTTTTGAAGCTTTTTAAAACTTGATACCATAACCAGCCCATATTTAATCGTAGTTGTGAATCATCATGTGACATTCATTTCACAATACACTACTCTATCTATACTCTAGTGCCGTAGACTTGTTGGCTGGGACTTCAGTCTTATAAACAGTGGCATAGTTTAAGATTCCCCTGGTTCAAGTTCTGTAAATCAAAACATATTACAGAGATTAAACAATTGGCTAAATAATATTTGCAGTCGTAGTTATATTGTCTACTGTTTTGCCAAACAGGGATAGGTAGATTGGAATAGATAGATAGATAGATAGATAGATAGATAGATAGATAGATAGATAGATAGATACCTAAATTATAGTATTGAATTGAGTTTATTTAGATGTTTTTGCCATTTATAATGCATTTAAAATGTACAATAAGCTTTTGTTTTTTTTAGTTTAAGACACTTGTTTATTGAGTTATGTCAATTTATGAAGAATATCTCTTTTTTAGATTAATTGATTAATCGAAAAACAATAATTGATAGATCAATTGATTACTAAAATAATTGATAGCTGCAGTTCTAAAATATAATATACTTCTAACATCTTCTTGGGGCGACTGTGGCTTGATGGGTTGAGTAGTCGTCTGGCAAGGTTGTTGGTTCGATTCCAGCTTCCCCTTGCCACATGTCGATGTTCCCCTGGGCAAGGCACTTAACCCCAAGTTACCTACCGAGCTGCGTCTGGGTGTATAAATGTGTGCACGTTAGTGAGAGCGATTGGGTGAATGTGGCTCTAGTGTACAGCGCTTTGGGTGGTCAGCATGACTGGAAAAGCGCTATATAAGTTCAGTCCATTTACCATTCTTCTCTCATTGTTAGACTAGACACTTCTGGTTTATCAAAAATAAAAGAACTTCCTGTCCTTTTCATTAAGAATTTTTAGATTCTGTTTTCTAACTCACTACATGATGCCTTGCTCATGATTTTGTAATTTATTACCTACCTTGGGACGTGTTTTCTGTTCAGACTTGACTGCAATGGTTTGAGATGTAGATTTAAAACTGTGTTTGTAAAAATCGATAAATTCCTCTTATTCAGGCAGAGGTGAAGAAAAGGCCCCCAACCCCCAATTGTGCAGTAGATAGTGAAGGAGTGGACAATATAGTATTAACAGAGTCATAACAAATACACCAAGCACTTACATAAACATAAATTTACGTTTTTACTACTAGGGAGGTAAATATTACACATCATTAGCAATTTAAAGCATCTCATGACAGTTTTTGCATTTTAAAGGATAATGTTCACGTGTTAAATGAGGGCTATGGGTAAACAGTATAGGATTTGGACTCCTAACCTAGAGCAATGTCATGTCATTGGCAGACTAAGGTGAGACTATTTATATCCATCACTAGAGACTTCACTTGGTCTCTGGGTGCAAGACTTGAAACTTGACCTGATTGTAAGAAAAATTACCTGTGAACATTTCAGCAACTTGAAAATAAATTCTACATTTTTATTTTGTAGATTATACTTCAGTAAATATTTATCTGACCAGATTAACTCTCAAGCGAGATTACTTTTGGAGACTTTTTCTTTCCTAATACCTAATTTAAAAATTACCTCAATGCTTCCCTGAACTTTATTTAACCTTAGCTGCCATCTATGATAGTAACCCTCAGTTGGTTCACACTCAAGCCCTGGCCCTTTCATCCCACGCCAGTGATAACACCAGCTAAATTAAAGCAGCAAAAGCCAGGCGCTAGGAATTACAGGCCGTGTTGGCAGCCCTGGGTGCAGGAGATGGAGCTGATGAAAACATTTATTAATCAGCACCACTTGAAGAGATTTGGAGGAAGTCTTCACTGAATGAAATACGGCCTTGTGCCCATGTGGGCTTGGGAAGGACCATGAAGGAATCTGAGCAACCTGCGTTGTTGCTTTCACAAACTACAATGAGTTAATTTCAGATTGCAGCCGATTTTCAGTTTAGGGGACACTGAAAAAGCTTCTGAATTATGAAAAAAACATTGACAAATAACCCCTTTAGATTTAGTTTAACTGAAGAGTTTATAAGAAACCCAGAAAGGTGATCATCTCATCAGAAACTTATCAGATCTTCTTGTCTTCCACAAGTTTCTCACGCATGTGAAACAGTGGTGTGCATTTCTGATCCAATTACACTCCCCACCTCAATGAGGTCATGCAACGACTAAAAAGGTCCTATTTGGGTTTGGAGCTTCATTTGACGACAACGGGCCAGACTACATGCCCACAGGGCTGGAATCTAATCCCCATTTTTGCCGAGAGAGACCGAAGGGACCACATCTAAACTGAAACTCCCTGACAGTAAACAGAGCTTGTCTTCTGCGGTCACGTCTTTCTGTCAGAGTCGTGGGAGGGTTGCGAAAACACTACATGCTGACGGTCTGTGTTTGAGCTTAAAATGTCAAGATCATGGAATCTGTTGGTGAAGTACACAAAATTTAAGCCCAAAAGGATTGATGCCATGGGCAGATTTAGGTTTAAAGGGGAAATAAAAAGTGTTTTGAAGTTGACATTACTTAAAAGTTAAAGCATGAAATAAAAAACAATTGTCCTAACGTGATTAGAATTATAACTCATTGAAAAACAAAACTTCTGGTGTGTTTGGCATTTTCTGTGACCATTTGGATGTGTGACGCAAGTTGTGCCACCGAGGATTAATGGCATACAGCGATTCAACAGCGATTCACTAGCAGGGGATGAGTACAGGTTTAACACGGTTCAGTTCGTTGAAATTAATTGATTGAACCGGCCCAAATATACCACTGGAGTTACATTTTTCAGTTTCCCAAAAGAGAAAACAAACGTCCGCAGACTTGGATTTGGAAGCTCCGACGTGAGAACTACTATAAACTCGAGTGACCGCTGGTGCAGCCGCCCAATGCAGGTTGATTAGCCACACGCCAAAGAAGCAGGCCCTTTAGCCTGGAGCTGTCCCGACTATTTTCATTTTGTAAAAGAAAAACAGACGGAGAGAAGCACATCAACAGCAAACAAGAGGGAAAAATGAAGTGCATACATCAAGCAAGAACGCACTCGTATCATCCAGGCATGACTATACGTGTTTATAAATAGTTATTTTCACACAACACCTGTTGCACAACACTGGTTATAGTATATTATACGAATCAGCTACATACACACGTATACTCCCCAAACAAAATCGTGTGTAGTGTGCTATGAATGCAACATATAAGTAACGAAACAAAGAACCACCCAAACATATTTATAAACATATCAGCTGCTCCATGATAATGGACCGTATGCTAATCTATGAAAAATACTAGTGTTGCTTTCCAAATCCCCTGGATCCAAATTCCAATCAATGCACTAAACCCACAGATTGTACATTATAATGGATCTAATTGGTTCTCACCATTCCACAGTCCCAACTCGGTCATTAGGCGCGTCATTTTGTCGGCCATGATGGTGCTTGCCCTCAGAATCCCAGTCTGAAGGGTTATCGCTTGATTCCTGAGATCCAGCTCTTGGTTCAGGTTCCTACTGGTATGGTTGAATACCCATTACTCCCTCAAAATCTTTCGGCATTTCCTTGTATTCTAAAAATTATTGACAGAAACTCTGAAAACAAGTTATTGAAGTTGAAGGCTAGAGAAAAACGGTTCCCTGGTATGTTTAGTGAAAGTTTTTCACTAAATGATATTGCAGCTATCTCAATTTCTCCTTTAAGTTAGGCTTTCATATAAACCAACATATTTCTACTGACTGGAAGTAGTATTTAGATATTTAAATGGCCCGGCTAGGCTTGAACCTGACAGAATATCTTCAGAGACGGCAACAGTGTAGGGTGGTGGCAAGATTTGGAGCGGATCTTTAAAGATAAATCGTTAAAATGGCAGTAGAAACATGCAAGAAGCTGCTCAACAACCATTAGACAATTTAGATTTCTGTAATCCCAACAAAGATTTTTCTAGCAATTATTGACTAGGGTATGAAACATTTTCAACACGCTATATTTTATTATTAAAATGTAAATATAAAGCAGTCACAGATACTTCGTTTAGGGTGTTTTATCATCCATTGAAAGTTTCCTGTCTCATTTCCTAGAAACAAACTTCTTGGTTAAATGAAAACAATGTTAAATCTAAGTCCACTCCGGGTATGAAGGCTTTGGGGCTTATATTCTTATAACGGCTCGTTCTAAGAGTAAATGATGGATTTGAAACAAACCTCATGAAAGGTTATTAGGACAGTTAGCAGCTTACCTGGAGTCAACAACTCTTTTGGCATCTTCGTTTAGGAGGCAGGATTCAAAAACATGTTTTAATATGCTTTAGAGAATCGGTTTGGCTAAAGCTCCCCTCCTAATGTAAAATAAATAAATAAATAAAAGGTTTTAGTGGTGACAAAGCATGCATTTTTTGCTAGTTTTACTGTGTCTATTCCCTGGTGTCCTGTAGAGTTCCCAGCTCTGTGTTTTCCCACTGATCACTGCCCACATTTGGTCAGTTTTCAGTTGCCTGGAGCTCTGGGTCTGCTTCTGGGGCAGATTCTAGAGATTTTTCTCTGCCTGCCCAGCCTTAACTTGGGCAAAAGTTACCTCTCCTAAGGACCCTAAGCTACTTATGTTTCTCCTCTAGTTCATTTATGTTTTTGTTAATCCAACTAGAGAAATGCAAATGCTTTATCAGCTTGAGATAGCAAATAGAAGAAAACTGAATATATATTTCACATTTATCCAGTTTTCTGCTGTTCACCCCAATATGAAGTGCACTGTCCTGATAATCAAGATTGAAAGCAGCTCAAACAGAATTGCGAGTATAGCTGACTTTTTCATTTTATTGTTTTTCTCTTTCAGATCCAAATTGCAGAGAGCAGTGCCAGGGCTGAGGGCCTTTGACAGCCAGCAGACACACTCCTTGCTCTCTTCTCTGGCTTCTCAACTGCTCAGCCTGGCCCCAGACACGTTCCTTATGCTCTGTCAAGTGCAGCTTCAGCAGACTCAGGATTTACATCAGCGCCTCAGCAGCGAGCTCAGGTAACAGCAGAAGAGACTGTTTAGGACAAACAGCACAACGTCATCAGCCGACATTTGATTGGTTTTCATTTTGGTATTTTGAGGCTGGAATTTCTAACTAAACATTTCATTGAGAACAGTAGAAAGTGGTAAATCCTATAGGATAGTGGTGGTTGGTGAAAATACAGCGGCTACCTGAAGCAAGCTGTGGGTTCATGCTCATAGGATTGTACAGTGGGTAAAAAGAAAGTACACCCCTGATTAAGTCTAGGCCATTGCATATTTCATTCTTCACTTTTAAAAAGAATATGACAGCAGCACCTTGAAAAATGCAAAGTTGGATCTGATTTCTGGAACAATGTCCTTTGGGTAGGTGAGACCTACCCAAAGGACATTGTTCCAATGTCCTTTGGGTAGGTGAGACCATAGGAGAGATGCTTGGCCACGTTTGGAAAAAACGAAACAGTTGTAGAGGGGGGATGATTTGGGCTTGTTTGCAGGGGTAACAACTCCTTAAAGGTGTTACCTTAAGGCAAGGCAAGGCAAGGCAAGGCACATTTATTTGTATAGCACAATTCAGTACAGAGACAATGCAAAGTGCTTTACATGATTAAAATACAGGAAAATAAAACATAATATAAGCAAGTAGTAATAAAATGTAGAAACAAAATAGAACATCAAGTTGAACTAATGCTGTTTCAGTAGAACAGTTTAACTAGAACAGTCAAAAACAGTCCTAAACAAATGTGTTTTTAATCTTGATTTAAAAGAACTCAGGCTTTCCGCACTTTTACAGTTTTCTGGAAGTTTGTTCCAGATATGTGGACCGTAGGAACTAAATGCTGCTTCTCCTTGTTTAGTTCTGGTTCTAGGTATGCAGAGAAGGCTGGAGCCAGAAGACCTTAGTGGTCTGGATGGTTGATACACTGATAACAAGTCTGTGATGTATTTAGGTGCTAAGCCATTCAGGGATTTATAAACTAACAGAAGTATTTTAAAGTCTATTCTCTGAGATACAGGGAGCCAGTGTAAGGACTTTAGAACTGGGGTGATGTGTTCTACTTTCTTAGTCTTAGTGAGGGGCTATTTCACAAGCTACTTAATTATAGGGTGCATATCATTTACTACATTGCTCTCTAATAATATTAATTATAATAATAATAACATTTATACATTTGTTGGTTGCAGAATGGAAGCGTGTCCACATCAGCAGTAATTACACAGATTACAGCTAAAAGACCGATGACTATTTGCATAAGTGTTGCATATGCAATCATTTTATTCCATTAGAAAATCCTACGCTTTTTGGAATAAGCTTTGCTATTTTTGTTGTAAATAGAGATCGTTAAGCATAAATTAAATAACTTTTTTAAATATTCACAATAAAATTAACAGTTTTTTTTAAATATCAGATGCGGACCACTCTTTTTTCACCAAATAAGGAAGCCGATTGGTCATGTCAACATTTAATTTGAAATGTGTTAATCCCAACCAAATAGATGCATTCTGCTTGTAATGACAAGGAGCGCACATGCTTTCCTTGGGCTCCAAGAAGCTTTGGAGTGGATCTAGACGGAGTCACCGCGGCTGTAGTATGCTTTGCTTTTCACGGACTCACAGAGGCGGTCTAGAACAGAACGGACGCGTACCGGAGAGGAAGATGTAGAGTTACGGGGTAACAGTATTCTAAGATGTGGATTGCGAAGTAAAATGTAATTTTGATGCAGAGTTTCTTGTAAAATTTGGATACTTTTCAGTTTGATTCATTTACCTTAATTTAGTGTTTATCTAAACCTAGCACAAGAAAAAAACTAAGGAAATGGCATTTGAGGGTGGCAAATAAGCTAAGAATGTGTTGGGCCCATTAAAAAACCTACAAAGTCTCTGGCAAAACTAAAAATCGTTTGCGACTGACTCATGTTTGATGTTATTCGACTAGATGAAGTTTGAGGAAACAAGAATTTTTTGGATTATAAGTCACACTGTTTTTTTCATAGTTTGGCTGATCCTATGACTTATAGTGAGGTGTGACGTATATCAAATATTTAACAAGTTTTTAAATGGTAATTCAGACTTAACCTGACAACAGCCAGCTGTATGTCGCTCCGCCTAGCTCCACTCACATACATCTGGGACACCGCCATAGGAATTGCCTTTACAGAAGGCTGGGCCTTATCAAAAATTCTTGCATATGATTGGATAAGCCACTTGTCTGTCATCTTTATCAACGTGCTATTTCAACCACTCACACCGAAGCTAACCCGTGACGCTGATGATAGCGACGCAGAAAAAAAAAAAATAATAATAATAATGTGTTTGCGGCTCTAGTGGCATGCGTTTTATTGACAGTGAGCTGACAGGAAGAGGGGGGAAGACAGGCGGCAAAGCGCCGCGGGTCGGAGTCGATTCCGGGGCGACCGCGTTGAGGACTATAGGCCTCCTAACATAGTTAGCGCTAACCGCTCCGGGGCGCTTCCGCGTCCGCCGCGGACGCGCCCCGGAAAACAAAACTTGCCAAATCCGGTCGGGAGAAGGGCGAAAACATGGTTTCCACCAACAAAAGCCTTCAGAGCCGTTCTCTGATGTTCTTTTAATGAAACAATATTAGGTAGATTGGACAACACGGAAGAAATAGCAGCATCAATGCTAACGCTTGCTTCCTCGACGAGCCGCCATTGCTATCAAAACAGTCTCACGTCATGGTCGCGTCTCCACTACGTCACATCTATGAAACTCCAGCCCTGCGTCCTGATTGGCCAGACCATAAAATTGGTTGGAGAAATCATTCTCTATCGGCGGTGTCCCAGATGTATGTGAGTGGAGCTAGGCGGAGCGACATACAGCTGGCTGTTGTCAGGTTAATTCAGACTGACCAACATGAACCAAGGAGTAAACATTACCGTCTATAGCCACAAGAGGGTGATCTAGGCTTGTGAAAACTATATGCTGCTCCTGTATCACTTAAAAATGAATTGAAACATTAACTTGTAGACGACAAAGACTGAACACATGTTTGTATGTTCCGCTGTTTCAGTCTGCATTCACGCAGCGGAGTGTTGCATGGTGCACCTCGAAGGGGGTCCCAGACCGTGACAGAACCCTGTTGGGGTGTCCATGAAGCAAATAACAGTTAACTTTAGCTTATGTTGTCTCGGGGGTTTACACCTTCACTGACGCACGTTCAAGAGCTTTATTGACCTTCCTATGTTGCTCTCGAACGTCCGTGTCGTACTGTTAGCTTAACTCCTCATGCTGGTCACCAGCTTGGTCACACATTACTACAGGATGGCATCTCAGTCTTCAACCAGCAGTTATTACAAGTCCGCCGAGGGGGCTTCATTCCCCCTGAAATGCAGTTGATCCCACAAGTGTTCAATGCGGTTAAGGTCCGGATCGCAGGCAGGCCATGCTTTCCTCTCCTCTCCTCTCCCAAATTCTGGAGGTGGTCTTTGATACACCTCACTCTGTGGGGGTGCGCGCTGACATCTCTGAGGGTAGAGTTTGATCTGTCAGAGTGGAGATATGAGATGCCACTGTTTGCAGAGTCTCATCTCGTATCCCTCTGCATTGGGGTTGTGTCCAATGATGGCAAGCCTTGTTTTTCTGCCTGCTCCGTTATAATGCCTCTAACAAAAGCTGTTTGGCATTTGCAGAGAGGGTTTGGGAAAGTTTTTCATACTGAATCCACTTATGCAGCTATGTTGCTCAACCTTCAAATGTGCTTACAAATGTTTCACTGTTCAAGAGAAAATAAACAGATTTACCAACAGTATGCAATTTATTGCCAAGAGGCACCATTACAACAAAGAAAATTTGGACCAAACAAACATCTTACTTTTTTCTAAGTGTGTTAAGAAATGATGCTGTCCTGCACTTCCAGGGCCACATGCAGGATATTCTATTTTTAATCTGACCTGCAGTTTCCCATGGTAAATCATTAGTATTTCTTTCTGCTGGAACTTCAGAAGATACGGTTTGTGAGCCAGAACCGGCTGAATAGGCTAAAATAGAAATCGGAAGGAAAAAAAAAGATCAAACTCCAAAAGCTATTGCAGAACAGGATAGCGGGTTTCTCGTC
Source organism: Fundulus diaphanus (assembly GCA_037039145.1). NCBI lineage: Eukaryota > Metazoa > Chordata > Actinopteri > Cyprinodontiformes > Fundulidae > Fundulus > Fundulus diaphanus. The sequence continues at coordinate 43,593,864 of CM073134.1, forward strand.
TGTTGACAGGCACTTGTTTGGCACTTTCTTATATCTTGAGCTGATCAACCAGCCGGACATCAAGCAGTGAGGAATGCTTTCTATTCCCTTGTTATGTCTGAGCCACGAGGCGCAGTGAGCCTAAAGACAACGTCCACCTATTTTCACAAGTCCTTCAGTGTCACCGAACCCTGCGCACGTAGATACCCCAATGCAGGGAGGACCACCAGCACTTGAAGCGCTGGTCAGCTTTCTGCTTATCTTCCTGACCTTTCCCAATTACGCCGCACAAAAGATGAAACGTGGCGGCGGCCACTCTAACGGGTCACACCGAGGACTCCTATGGCTTGGGGGGGGGGGGGGGGGGGGGGGGGTAGTGTGGCGCTCTCCTAGTTTCACCCCTCACTGTGTACCCTCTACCCCTCTGGCCTCTGAACAATGAACCACTTTTTTTGGGGGGGGGGGAGCTTTGCATGAACCGACACAGCCATTTAACCCCTGGCCTGACCTCGTGTCAGACTGAAGTTTAGGGGAGGTGAGAGGGGGTGCCACACGCCATTTCACTGGTGACTGTAAGGTAGGAAGATTTTAGAGGTATTATTTACAGCTTGCATTGCAGCATCCAGGGTAAATGTCGTGTGTTGTGCTTCTAACGAATGACTTTGTCTTTACACAGCTGCTGCTGATTTTTCTCTGTAATTCACAAACAAAACAGTGGGGATCTAAATGTGACAGTCTTTGTTTGCACGGATTTCTTTCAATGTTCAACTAAAGCTTACAACAATTGCCTCATCTGTGGGATTTAGCGAATTAAGCTGCGGATGCGCGGTCCTACCCATCAGAAGGAAACCCTCCTCTTGACCATGGTTAGTTAAAAATGGACTGCTGAGCTATAAAGGCCTGTAATTATGTGTGTAGTCCCAATCTCCTGGATCTGGGATGTTTTTACCTTAAATTATAGTTATAAATTAGCGTTTGCCTAGTTAAACCATGTGTTAAGGCAACAGGAAACTGCACAAATTCCTTGCAGAAAAATCAACATTTCCACATTTTACTCCATTACACTCAGCCTTGTGATGTGACGGAGTATACAGAGCCAAGTAAAAAGATTCCTTTGATAACTTTTTCACATTTTGCTAGGAACACACAGGACATATAATTGTGCCACATAAGTAAAAGGATACATTGACTGGGCCAGTCTAACACATGAACATGCCATGATCTAACCTGGTTCCATTGTTGCTCTGGCTGTATGTGGATCGTTGTCCTTCTGTAAGAGGCTTTGCAGCTTCTTCCAGGTTTCTTTCCCAGTGTTCAGCTCCAATCATCTTTCCTTCAACTCTCAGCTGCTTTCCCTGTCCCTGATGGAGGAAAACAGCCCCACACCATGATGCTGGCTCCGCTATCTTTCAAGTTTGGCACGGTGGGCTCAGAGGGACGACTATGTTCAGCACACATGGTGTTTTGCATGAACAGCAAAAAGTTCTGACACATTTACTAATTAGATTACTTTTTTATTTGTTGACAAAACACAACCATGTAACATTTTTCCTACAATCCACACTTTGGGTTGTTCTAACACATAAGGTTTAAAAGTTTGTTTTCAAAACCTGGCATTATGTGTAAAAGGGTTATAAATAATTTTTCAAGGCAATGTAGCTGATTTTCAAAGACAGGTAAGCAGTAACGATTTTTGTATACTCATAGGGTCAATAAGAGAACAAATTCCTTAATGTATACCCGTTTCTGCTTCCTTATATCCACATTGTGCGTTCATTGTGACCTTGGATTGAACTGGCAGGTACAAGGAGGAAGGATCATGGGGGTCACAGTCCTCCGTGACCCCCTGACTCAGTTCTCGCTTGGCCCACTGAGAGTGAAGAGCTGGACCTTTGTGGAGACGAAGCTATTCGCCTAAAGACTACGGGGCTCCCAGACAGACAGACAGAGTGTGTGTCTGACGCCTCGGGGTTGAAGCCAGGGGAGGGGAGCAGAGCAACAGAGCAAAGCATTGCTAATAGATTCATTAAGTTTCTTATTGAGGAGGCTTTGTAGTGGGTTTATCCCCAATGAAAGAGACATTTTCAGCTCATGCAGGCAGCCAAGTCTTTTGTATTCTCTGTAATACACCCACACTTACCTGTGTGTGTGTGTGTGTGTGTGTGTGTGGGGGGGGTTCACACACTTAACCTCCCACTACTGGTGAAAGCAGCTTTCTTAACGATGTTAGTAATCCTTTTTAAAGAGGAATTTATCATATTTTTACAGAGCTACGGGCTAAAAAGTATGTCATAACTTTATTTTGGGGGAGTTTGGAGCAAATAATAATTTGAAGAAGAAATGGTAGAAAGTTAGGGACTCTATCTGCTGAAGTTCAGTTGGGGGATGTCTATGATGTAAAAATCTCAGTCAGCATGATGCAGTCAGGAGATGCAGTATCACTGATCAAGAGATAATATAATTGATCAGAAAAGATGATCAAAGGAATTGCTTGTATCAATAGTGTTTGATTTGATTTGCAAAGCAGCTATCTCATTCCTTATCTAGTTCTTTGGGTTAGAGATAGGGCTGCACAGTTTTTTGAAAATCGAGCAAATATGATATTAATGGTAAATATTGTAATGACAATTGCAATGAATGAGCTTTTTCATCCCTGGTCTCTCTCTCATTTGGGTTTCCAACATTCTTTGTGGCATCTAGCATCTTGGACAATGCAATCTTTGTCAATCTTTGTCGATCTACTGATCGATCTACATCAAGCAGGAAAGGTATAAGCCAACATTCCAAACATTTCTGATATCATACTTTTTCCCCATAACTTTTATTTAACCAGGAAATGACTCATTGATATCAGAGATCTCTTACACGTCCTACCAGGCCATATCAGGCAGCAGCATAAAAACACAACAGAAATGGTAAAATATTGCTTTTATGGCGATCAAAAAGCTATCACAATAGAAAACAGGTCTAAAACAGCATCAGGGGCTAACATAATTACTAAAATTGAACAAATGTTGTCTGTTTTAGGCCTCAAAAGGAAAGCAAGACGTATTTCTAAAAATAAAATAAAATCCAACTTGAATTTTAAACATTTTTCTAATTGCTTTACAGGAAGTTTTATGGGAAAATGCTATAGCATGGCGAGAGCTTGTTCGAGTTTAGCTGAACCAGGGGGAGGCAGCAAGGCATCCCTGATGTTTAGATGTGGGTGATCATATTAATCAAGATGACAATGCATTTTGTTAAAATATTAATGAGAACAATTTGTAAATTTGTCAAAAAGGGCAACGCCCTGTGGGCACCGTGTAAGGCGGGGTCCGGGGCAGTTTGGAGGAATGCGCCTAACGGCTGCGACGAAATGGCAGCGGCTGACTGGCTGTGTTCCTTGGCAACACAAGGCCTCAGTCAATCGTTCCCCCAAAATGTTTGTTTATGTATGTGATGGACGGTTGTACTGGAACTGAAATTTCGATTACAATGCAAATTGTAGTTGACAATAAAGATTGATTGATTGATTGATTGATTCCAATATCCACATTAGCTATATCAAAATAACAAAGGGCTGTTTTGAGTGCAATAATATTTCAGGTAAGCATATGATTCTACACTATTCAATTCAGTTCAACTCAATTTTATTTATATAGCGCCAACTCACAACACATGTCATCTCAAGGCACTTTACAAAGTCAAATTCAATCAAATCATACAGACTGGTCAAAAGGTTTCCTATCTAAGGAAACCCAGCAGAATGCATTCACTCCTCCTGAAAGAGCATAGGGCCACAGTGGACAGTCGTCTGCATTGTCCATGGCTTTGCAGCAATCCCTCATACGGAGCAAGCATGAGGCGACAGTGGAGAGGAAAACTCTCCTTTAAAGGCATACTATGCAACATTTTTCAGTTAATTAATGTGTTCCAAACCGTTTTGGATGATTAAATTAATAATTTCAGGTCGAAAAAGGAGCGGAGCATCCAGCTGCAGCCGGGCAAGAGCAGTTCTCAACACACCCACTATAGAACCATCCTCTTCCGACTAAGAGCCCGAAGAGATATGCGAACTGGCTGCCGACAGGTGTGAGCCGGAGTCAAACTGATCTTGGAAATCAGTGCCAGATGCTGCCAGGGATATAGCATCGTCCTCTAAGGCAGAGAGCCCTGAACCCATGCTCTGCCCTGGGTCAGGGTCTCCAACCAGGCCAGCGCCACGCCCGTCCCTAAGGGACTCGAGCAGCGCTTTCATCTCCTCCAGCTCAGAAGTGAGATGGGCCACCTGCCCAGATAAGCCCTCCGAATCCGTGGAGCTCCTCTTGGTCCTCTTCCTGGGAGGCCCCACAGCCTCAGGAGCCATACGCTTCACAGGCTGGCTGGCGCCCTTACAGTCAGCCAAACGAGCAGTCCGTAGGTACAGGGGCAGGACAGAACAATTGGGGCAGGCCGCATCAGTTAAGGCCTCTCTTAGGTGATCCGGTTCCAAACAAGAGGGACACAGATCATGCCCATCCTCCAACTGGAGAGGGGCCAAACAAGCTCTGCAGCATGGCACGTCCAGCATCTTACGCTCACAGGACTAGGTCAGGTCGAGCTGAAATCGCCACTTTTGACACTAGTAGACGAGCGAATAGGCCAGGAAACCCGGTCGAGCAGAAAACGCTACCAGGGGTTCCCCAGCAGCGCAAAAAGCTGCAAGGAGCACTATGATGGAAGCCGAACACGGCTGCACAATAATGAAGAAGGCAAGCCTGAAAACGGACGCAATTAAAAAATATAGGTAAGCCGTACACGGCTGCACAGTAAATTGGAAAGGCAAGCCCAAAAACGGCTGCACAGTGAATGAAAAGAAAGGCAAGCCCGAAAAACGGCTTTGATTAACGAATATAGGCAAGCCGAACACGGCAAGCAACAAGTTGGTCGGAGTCGCCAACCACCAGCAAAAGGGTAGTCGATGCGGGGAGCGAACGCGTCCTGTTCTCGCTCTCTGTCGATCAAAGGAAACAACTTACCAACAAAGAATAAAGTTGTATGAAGAGTAGCTTGCACAGCCTCTGGAGGGCGAGATGATCCTCGCAGCTCCGACCGTAGTCTCGAGGCTACCAGCGACAAGCAATAATCAGTGACTTACCACCTGCACAACCTGCATGCGAGAAGATGAAAAGGGACTCAACTGTTGTTGTCACGTGACTATATGGACTTCCGGGGTCACCGGGGGTCACACGTGACCATGTTGGTATAAGATTCTCGACCTGTGCATGCCCAACAGTGATCATTCAGTGCTTTAAGCACCGCCTCTGGCGGTCAGTAGGGATGAAATAGAACCTCCACCAGAACCAGGCTCAGTGTGAACGGTCATCTGCCTCGACCAACTGGGGGTTAGAGAAGACAGAGCAGAGACACAAAAAGCACAGAAGCACACATTGATCCAGGAATCCTTTCTACGTTATATTGTAATAGCAGATGATCTGCCTCCCCTAGATGATGTCACAGCTAACAGAACGCCAGACCAAGTGTACCTACTATGAAGAAAAAAATGACAGAGAACAAAAGTTAAAAGTTGAAATAACAACAAACAATGCAAATTTGAGAACAGTAGAAGAACTCAGCAGAGTGAGAGAAATAGACCCTGATGTCCTCCAGCAGACTAAGCCTGTAGCAGCATAACTATATAGGTAGCTCAGGGTAACATGAGCCACTCTAACTATAAGCTTTGTCAAAAATGAAAGTTTTAAGCCTAGTCTTGAAAGTAGACAGGGTGTCTGCCTCACGGACCAAAACTGGGAGTTGGTTCCACAGGAGAGGAGCCTGATAACTAAAGGATCTGCCTCCCATTCAACTTTAATTAATTACTTGCTTAATATCAAGGAGGATTTGCTAAAATGTCTAACTAAATTCAGATGAATTTTCATGGGATTTCTTAGTAAACATCCCCAGTGCACATTTTAACCAGTTTCTTTGTGCTTTCCTTTTCTTTTTTTACAGAAATGCGTCATCATCTCTGGATGCTATGAAAAGCTGCTGCCATCACTTTGCTCTGGCTTTGCAACTAGCCGAGGACCAGAGATTCGCTCATGAATATGGCGACACAGCTGCGTCTGAGCAACACACGGATGCAGGCCAAACAATTGCTGAGAAATCCCTGGACTTGGATAGTAGAAGCTTGGAGAAGCTCACAGATTCCCTGAAAAGCGAGTCCCATGTCAGACGACCTCCCGACAACCCGGGCAGGGAACAGTACGGACACAATCACTGCCATTTTGAAGACGCAGCAGATGAAAAGGGACAAGACACATTTGGTGGTGTTACAGCTGGCCAGAGGTCTAAAACAGAGTCAAGCGATGCCAGATGTTTTGTTCACTTTTGCCCTTCGAAAGGAGAAAGAATCTCCACCAGACTGGACAACTTGGCCAGGAAAAAGTATATAACTTAATGTTGACATCCACTTCAGGAAATTTAAAGCAGTTTACTAAAGACCACCTGATATAATGTACAAAAGTGAAGGGGTTACGGCACACTATCAACTCTTTATGAAGAAATGTTCACATATCAATATCAAATCTCATTTTTTAAATAATTTTAGACAGCCAGTCAATAACAGCTAATTTTACACATTTTGGCAGGAAATATCTTCCGTGTGCTGCTTCCTGTATCCCTCTACTAGCTCTGACATCAGACTGAGGAAGGTTTGCGTCACTCCTCACTCTAAGGAATTTTTGCAACGTTTGAGGAGTTTCTTGCGTGTTCAGCCTGTTTCGAGTAAATTGTAGCATCTCAATGATAACAAGATCTGGGCTTTGACGCAGCCCACAACTTTCAGTCTCAGCCAGTCCTCAGTGGGTCCAGTAGTGTTTCAGGTTACAATTCTTTGGTGGTGATTGTTTCCTCAAGCATCCTCTGAAATACAATAGATTTTATGGTCTTTTTCTGTTAGCATCTTGTGGTCTGAACTTGCTCGCACAGCCAGACCTGGACATGCTGAGAGTTGTTTTTGATGTTCATCACCACTAGCGCACTTGTCATTGAATGGAATGGCTAATAATTTTTTTTCTTCATATTTTGACTCATCGGTAGCCTTTATTCACAGTAATCAGATAGGACACGGATAGAGAGAAGAAGCAGCAACGCTTCCAAGGTTGAGAATTTAACCCCAGACCGCTGTGTCGAGGTGTTATAGCGTCTGCCTATGAGGCGCTTTATGTCATGCCCCACTCTTCATCATAAAGGCTTCAGAAAACGTTCTATCTTACCTCGTGATTTTTCTCTGGGACTGCAAAAGTTTTCTTTCAGTCTCAGTTCAAAGGTAAATGACTCGTACTTGTATAGCGTTTTATCAAGTCCGACGACCCCAAAGCGCTTTACACTACAGTCACACCCTGACGGTGATGAGCCACATTGTAGCTACATCTGCCCTGGGGCAGGCTGCCAGCCACCAGGCCCTCTCACCATCACCAGCAGGCAATGCGGGGGACATGTCTTGCCCAATGACACAACGAGTGAGACGGTCAGAGCAGTCGAACCGGCAACCCACCAGTTACAGGACAAATTCCTTAACACCCGTGCCAGTGTCGCCCCAGGGTAAAACTCCTTTAAAGATGATGAGTAACCATGTTCTTTTCATCTGCTCCTGATTTGAGATGCCAGTGTGTAATCTCAGCTGCTGTAAGTGCAAATAATTGTTTGTTTTTTTTGGAAATTTTTAGAAATGACATTATCTTTCAGTATTGCTAAAACTGATGTTAACTGTCCACATGTTCAAACATGTTAACAGAACCACACAGGCTGTTACGGGGGTGGGGGATCTGTTTTCTCCCATCACCATACGTGATAAACTTTTATGGCACAGAACTGAACACAGCTGGAAGAAAGCAAACACTCCACAGTTTCTATCGTTGGCTTCATAGCAGCTGAACCTTTTTATTAGTTTCTGCTGCAGACTATTTGTCATCATTGGAGCCTCCTCTGTTTGATTTACAGTGAGAGATGTTGAAGATCTCCTTCATTTTTACACACCGCCTTATCAGTAACACTCCGCTATCTTTGCGAGGGCAATAGATCTTTAATTGGAGGCTTTGCTCGGGACGAGCCTAATCTCTCAAGAGTCCAGCACACCACATGCCTGCTTGTAAAGAAACGAAACAATATTTTGAAAGGTGGCCGCTGATGTGACTTACTTAGTGTATTTGTTTGTTGTCGATTGAGCAGCGCAGCGGCCACCGTGCTTCAGAGGACGTGGAGGACATACAGGCACCGACGTGGATACGCTACGGCCTCTTCCACTGCAGACTCTGGAGGAGAAAGGGAAGGACATGCAGAAAAGCCGCTCTTTAAGCTTTTCATTGAGGGGAGCACTGCCGGCCGAGACCATGCAGCAACTGTCATACAGGTGAGACCTTCCTCTCAGTCTGGTTTACCTGGCTACCTGCCCAAGACGCAACGTTAGGGAGCATTGAGCTATTCCTAAACCTGAGAATCCCAAGCTGAGCCTCTGCCCACCTGAAGATGTTGTGATGTCAGGCTCATGATCTGAGTGAGTGAGCAGTGCCAGGCTTAAGTATTTGTACATCTGCTCACATTACAGCAACATCATTGGAACATAGTTGGATTTTATGCAACTCAAAGTGGTGCATAATTGTGAAGTGGAAGGAAAAAGGGTACACGATTTAAAATGTCTTGACATATCCACAGCCAAAAAAGTTGCCTGTACATTTGCATTCAGCCCTTTTAACGGTAGAGCCATCTGCCACTGGAGTTGTAAGGTCTCTGCCTCCACCTCTGACCATCTTCCCTGTCCCTCATGAGGCAAAACCTGCCCCAGCCAGCACTATGTTTCTTTGTGGCAATGGCGTGTTCATGTTTTGTTTTTTTTTCTCCACACCTGGCGTTTTTCCTGCAGGTCAAATAGTTCAGTTTTGTTCTCTTCTAAGATGTGTTAATAACTTTTGCCCATTACAACTAGATCAGTAGAGATTTAAAGAATGTTCCTCAAGTGCTATGTATCTCTACAGCTCCTCCAGAGTTACCTCAGGATTCTTGGCTGGCTTCTCTGGCTGGCTCTGTTTGCCCTGCCCGTGGCTTTAGGTGGAAGATAGGTTTGCAGTTGTGCCAGAATCTTTCTGATTTCAGATGATGGTTTGAGTGGTGCTTTTGTTTTATAAGGTAACCTTGGTTAAAATTTCCCCAGAACTTCATGTCGGACCTGTGAAATGTGTTCCTTGGTCTTCCTAGGTCAAATTTTAATGTGGTGAAATGACAACTATGACTCGTCGTCATACGACTTTCTGCTTGTCTAGGCAAAGAAAATACAGCAAGTTCAATATGTTTGTAGATGTTCAGTGGGCATGAAAACTTTTGCAAGGCACTATGTTTTCAATCAAACTCAACCACACTGCAATGCCTGTGAAACGCTCGTGGAGGTTATGAAGAGAGCTGTGGATTAGTAATTAATGATCTTTGCTGAAGTCACTTTCACACATTGGATTTATGTAACTGCTCGTGTGCAACCCCGATCATCAATCTACAGGCCCCCAGCGTGCCCGGGACTTTTACTTGGCTGATCCTCTTCACTGAGGTGTAAGCTGCTGCTCTGAAAAACATGCTACTCACCACCTCGCTGATATTCACGCTCAACACAAGCAGTGTTTGATGAGTCCTTTAGGATTCTCCAGAGAAGGAAGTGGGGGGTAGGAGAGGGAGGCAACAGTATGTAGGTGTGTGGTTGTGTGTGTGTGTGTGTTGGATGGGTACAGAGTGATTAATCAGATTCCAAAGACGTGCGGTAGTAAGAGCTCTAGAATTCCTGTGAGGCTCCACTTAGAGCGAAGTGTGCCCCCCCAGCTCCGTTGGGAATTTGAGGATTTAGAGGCGCGCTGGAGCTCCATTTGTCTCCGAGCAGCGCGGAGTCATGCAGAGTTCAGACGGCAGAACATTCAGCAATTAAAAAAGGGCCTAACATGTTTTATCTCTCTAATGGGATAACATGCAGTATTTACGTTTGGGCTGTGATTCATAGACGGTGCTCTGCCTTTCCTTTCTCCGCGTACCTCTAGGCATTTTGGAGGGGCTGCGCTCTGAGGAGGAGGCTCGCATCTGCTCTCGATGCTTTAGCGCGCGCCGACACCGGAGAAGAGGACACCTTGGAGGAAGTGGATGTGGAGGAATTTGTCGTGGATGAGGTAGCCTAACTAAGGTTGTGTTTACTGCACTTTTACGGTTTGGTTGTTTGCCACATTTTACCTCAATGTAACGAAAACAAACAAAGTTAAAAACCACTAGCCCTAACCCTAAAAATGCAAATATGTACAGAGACATTTCCGGAGACAAACACACAAGAACTCATTCACAAACCATTTTGAGTCTGCTTCTCAATCTAAATCATCTGCAAAACTGTTTGGTGTTTACACCACATGGCGTACCGCAGATAGTCCTGGTCAGACGTTCACACCTGGAGGTCAGTCATGCTGTGGTTTTAATGATCCATTTCAGCCGCTACATTTCCAAGGTAGGATGGTGATACAACAAACAGCTTCAATAGGTTGTCAAAGCAAGACTTTTGTGCGCAAGTTTGAGTTACTATTGTTACTGAAAATGGACACATTGCCAAAATTATCCACAACTCAGGCTCAACTATGTTCATATGTCAAAAATATTATGTTACTTCTATGAACATGAATTTTAACTTTATGAAATGTTTGAAACAAAGGCTTTAATGGGGCTCGGGTCCTCCCTTGCTGCTACAACAGCTTCAGCTCTTCCGGGGAAGGTGTCAACTGGGCTAATAAGTGAGTTCATATGACTATCTGAGCATTCTTCCAGAAGAGAAAAATGAGAGGAACACTCATTTTGGGCAGGAAGGTCTGGCTGTGGAGGCCAGTCAAGTTCTTCCATCCCAAACTGGGTCACTCATGTCTTTACAGACCTTGCTTTGTGCAATGGTGCACAGTCATGTTGGAACTGAACGGCCAATCTCCAAACTGTCCCCAGAGGTATGATTCGTTATCTGGTGCTTTACACACAACGTACGCTTCTCACTGCAGTCCGTGATGTAAGGCGTGGATGCAGCTTCTCTGCCATGGAAACCCATGCCATGAAGTTCTCTATGCGCTGCTCTTGGACTAATCTGAAAGCCACATAAAGTTTGAAGGTCTGTAGCAATCGACGCTGCATATAGTTGGTGACCTCTCTGCACTACGTGTTTAATGGTGCGTTCACACCAAACGTGGTGTCTGTGAACTTTCCGCCTGCACCGCGCGGTGTTGGCCGCTGTGCATTTCGCATGCACAAATGGTGACACCAGCTTCAACGCACTTTGACGTCATCAAATAGAGGAGGAGCTTCTATCCCCTGCTCTGTTCAACTCAAGAGGCCGAACCAGGATTTTACTGAGTGAGTCACGATGGTGCATTTAATGGGGAAAGCTAAAGAGCGGTGCCGGCATCCCCGCGGGTCCAGATCTTCCAGAGATGCTCCCAGTATGAGGAGTCCGGGAGCTCAGCTGGATCGCTTCCCAAGGTGCTTTTGTCTGTCCAGGATCCGAAACTAATCCAGCTTGGGGGACGGATCCCCCGCACAACGGAGGTAATGTAAGTGGGAGATCAGAGCAAGTGGGCGGGCAGAGAGAGCACGTGTGGAGATGCGGTGGCGGGCCGTGCCCCGCTATGGAGCTCAGACAGAAGCACCGGGAGAGCGAGCAGAGCAAGAGACCGACCTGCCCGCAGTAGTGGAGGCTGGCCAGGCCAGTTCTGGAGCTACAGGAGGAAGACGATTGATGAAGGATTTCACCGTCCTTTTAAAGGCTAAATTAAAACTGCTTTTCTCAAAGCCACCCACAAACCTCTAAAGAGCATTCCTTCATCCCATGTCAACATCAAATTTTCTATCTCCCATTTTGACTGAAAAAAACTTTTGTTTCCCCTGCGGTCCTTCACCGTGTTTCACAACAATCAGTATCTGATTGGTTGCTGCGATTTGACAGAAAAATTTGGAAATCTGAACCTCAGCGAAAGTCACCGCTTTGCTTGTTCCGGGTGGACCGTATCGACCGCACCTCTCTAAGCGCGCGGATCTCACCGCGGGCCGCTTCACCTTCACCGCTCCTGATTGCAACTTTTGCAAAGGGATAATATGTAAATCCACCGCTTCAACCGTGTTTGGTGTGAACACACCATAAGGATCCGCTGCCTCACTCTCTGATTTCACAGGGACTACCCAGTTGGTTCCACTTTCTTATCATGCCACTAACAGCTGACTGGGATATTTAGTAGCAGGAGAACTTCTCGACTGGCCTTATCATAAAGGCGTAATGTAGTGGTACAATAACCACGCTGAGATTAACTGAGCTCCTAAGGGCCACCCATTCTTTCAAAAGTGTTTGTAGAAATACTTTGCATGCCCAGGTTCTTGATTTGATACACTTGTGGTCATGGAAGTGATGGGAACTTTCAATTGCTTCAGGACTTGCTTCAGGAAACAGATCTTTCTAAACTTTTCATGGACCAAGACTGTCAATGAACTACCGCATTACCTGGACTGCCAATGCTCTCTGGTCCCTTGTCTGCTATGGCTGATTATATGTTGCTGTAATGTGTTTTATATCTTTATATCATAGTTTACTTTTGTTATTTGTCTTTTAAATGTTATAAATTGTATTTTACTGTGAAGCACTTTGTGACTGTTGCCAGAGAAAGTGCTGTGTAAATAAAATGTACTTACTAACTACTGAATTCACTGAGGGGTGACCCGATACATTTGGCTCAATAGTTGGGCTAAACCCACTCTGATATTTGGTTAGTGTCCATTAGAAATTTACATAGAAATCACATCATCTTAGTGGCCAAACAGGTGTCTGGCAGAATTCTGACTGATATTTCACCATTTTTTACCAGAAATGGCAGGGCTCACTTGAATTGGTTGGTTTCCTTGTGCATTCCTGACTTCGAAGCATCAGCCTCACATTTTTAACAAGGCTGACATTTTATCCAATCCTGGGACCTAACCTCAGCCTGATTTATTTCTTCCAGAATCAGTTGTAATGTGTGTTTGGGATTTTTGTCCTGTTTACAGACCCAGTTGTGTCCATTTGACAGCAGTCTTGCGGTTATGTGGAGTTGAATAATGTGTTATTATTCAGCCCACTTTGTGTGAAGCTTCAATACTACTTGCAGCTTGATGTGACCATCACTGTTCTTGGTGGTTGATACAAAGTTCTTAGGTTTAAGAAGCTCACCTTGACTCCACCAAGCATACTTGTTTTCACTGGTATCATCCAAACATAAAACCAAAAGACAGTTTTACAGGGCTCTGTTGGAAGCTGCGATTTAGTCATCCAGTTTGAAGGTGTTGATTTTAGAGCTGGGGCTTCTCCTTTTGTTGATATCCTCTCAATCCATGTTGATGCTAAGAAAATGTCACCATGGACACCCAACCTGGTGTTCCAGCATCTACTGGTTTATTACCTTGAGCCTTGGTGGTTCCTAAGCATACTGAGCAATTCAGTTTCATCGTAGGGGAACTATTTTTGTCAGATAAGTAAAACTAACCCTAACACTGAGCTTCTAGAATAGCTCTGACCTTAACCCTATTGGAAATGTATGCACTTTGTTTAAATATGCAGTCCCTGGTAGGAAACCAACCAACTGAGATGAGCTCTACCAATTTGGATCAGACAACTGGTCAAACAGTGAGCCAGATTCACAACAGAAGCTTGGTGGGCTGTAGGTGTGTAGTGAACATGTGTAGATTAGAGAAAACATGCATTACATTTAAGCTTGAGCTCTCAGCCTGTGAGTCGAATAAAATCATTTATTTTGTCTGTTGAATTATCGTCTTTCCACCCCGAGAAAAGAATGGTTTGAAAAGCTTTTGATTTTCTTCTTTACTTTGAAAAAAAGTTTTTATTTCAAAGTCCCTGTGTTGCCCTTTCTCTAATTGGCAACACAGGCTACACACACATATTGATACAGAATGTAGAGTTTTTAACAGAATGCACATCTAAGTAAGGGCTCCACATCATCCTTTTAATATCAGTGGACACATTAAGAGAAAGGATTGTTTGTAAAACAATATAATGTCGCTGTCAGGAAGAATGCTCGTAGCTCAATTTTTAGTCACTTTAGGTTGGTTTTTCTGTCTCTTTCGAACTGCTATTAATTTTCAACATGTGTGGATCCATCCATGAAACAATCAAAGCATCAATGTTTGTGACCATTGTAAAAACAACGGACCTTCTCTCAGCAGGCGGGATAGTTCATGAGAGCATTTAAACATAGGAAGCTGTACTTTAGTAATTAGCTCCTTATTTCCTTCTACAGCACACATTCTCTCATGATTAAATATTTCCCAGTATCACTGTGCAATAGTCAGTGCATTATTTTTATCCAATAATGAGAACACTTTTACAAGCCAGCAGTAGAAATGTATCACATTTAAGCAGACTTTCATTCGAGGGAAGTCCTTAGAGAGAAAAAACGTCTTTCCTGACCTGGAGCTTGAAGATGTCCCTCAGCTCTTGGGATATCTCTGCAGAACTTTGTTAGGGTTTCATAAAGAATCTTCATTCCTGATTCTAGGTAGAGCACCTCTGAACTTTTTAATTAATTTGCACTTCCAAAAGTACGTAATGGTAAAAGGTGCCAATTTCTTTTTGGCATTTGTTCAGAAAGATGATACATGGGGAGCCATTTTATATAAATATAAAGAGAGCAGAATTTTATCCTGAGTTGACCGTTGCCTGTCTCGGGTGAACGTAGAACTAATACATCTCCAATTAATATGATACATATGTTATATCTAATATTCTGTTCTACATTATGCATTTATGTCTCTATTTCTTTTCTGCTCAAAGCAAACACTGGAAGAACAGTGGACAATGACCTTCTCTGACGACCCTCCTCCCCTGCGTCATCCTGTGACAGAACAAAACTTATCTCCAACGGTAAAGCTGTGGAGCTTTCTTCAGTCATCCGACATGGTGAAAGTGGCCTGCTGTATTTTGGGCTGAGTTGTTGGTAAAAACGGATTTACAAGCTTATGTCGTGTCCACGAATATCTGAAAGGTACTTACACCACCGTGGCTAAACGCTGATCCAGGAGGAGGGAATGCTGCAAGTCAATGACTCGGAGCAATCAGCTGTTTTTTTTTTTGATAGAAAAACTTGTTAACCAATCTATCTGGATGATTCAATGGAATCGACTTTGTAAAGTGTCTTGAGATGACATGTGTTGTGAATTAGCGCTATATAAATAAAGTCAATTGCATTGATCTTTCTAGACATGTGCCTTTTACAACTTGCTTAACCCACACTAGCTCCCGCCCCCTCTCCCAAGCTAAGACTCCCCCTCCCTGATTGATCTTTAAATTTATTCGTTTGAAAAACAGGATTATTTCCCTGAGGGACTGAAGGTTGCTCAGCATCAGCAGATGTCATCTATCACGCTGGCTGAAATGTCATCCTGTTTTTTTCTTCCCCACTTTTACCTCTCGTTGGATCTTTTCTTTGGAGCATGCTCAGCACAGTACATCATGGTAGCCCGTTCGGGCCAGCTGATGTGCTGCAGCTGCTGGTGTGGCCGGCTCCAGCCTGTTGACACTGAGGTGCACATCAAAGGCGACAATGAACAATTCTTCACTTGGACGGAGAGAAAATGGGATCAGGAGAGCAATTAGGCTGTTCGTCTGACTCGCACACGAGAGTTTTATGAGTAGGAAAACTTACTTTGGTGAAATGTATCCACTAAATATTTGAAATGAAAACACACTGTAGATTTAAATGTGATTACCTATTATTGTGTGTAATTTTTGATTATTCTTAGTTACTCTAGACAGTTTTTTACATTTGCATTTATAGAGGACAGTACAATAAATTACAGTATACACCAGAATTAATTGGACCCCCTTAAGATCTGTAAAAAGACTTGAAATATATCCATAGAGCCATCTTTTATTGGTGTAGTATAATGTCACAGTGAAAAATGTGGAAAAGCCACCTTAGATTTCTGTTTATTTTACAGGTTTATAAAATAGATTTTATTACGAAATAATAATTTCTAATAAAAGGACTGTCTCCAATGTTGTTTCATCATCCAGAGGAGACAGAGATGAAAAGTAGACAGTCACCTAAAATAATATGATGACGCTGAGGTGGCGTTTGTAAGAATGTCTGTGAGTTTGACACCTGGTTAGGGTGGTGAAATGGGTTAAAGCCCTTCTTGTGCTTGAGCAACTTATGCTCTTATGTACCACCGAGGGGTCGCAGCTATCCCAGTCACACCCACAGGACAGTCATACGCCCGACTCAGAGGGGATCCCTAAGCAAAGCAAACACACAGTAGCCCCCAAGACACAGGGTTCGCCCCCAACGCTGCAATGCAAGGACTCACCTGGCAAAGCAGCAAGGCCATCTAGCAGTGAGGGGGGAGAATGTATTAAAGTGAAAAACTATTTTTATATAGCTCAGTTTACCGATGCTGCCCTTTT
Source organism: Fundulus diaphanus (assembly GCA_037039145.1). Lineage (NCBI taxonomy): Eukaryota > Metazoa > Chordata > Actinopteri > Cyprinodontiformes > Fundulidae > Fundulus > Fundulus diaphanus. The sequence continues at coordinate 43,610,305 of CM073134.1, forward strand.
GTGCCCTATCATGATCTGTCAGGTTGTACTGGAACCAAAGCAGGCCTGGGCGGCTGAGGAGCAAAGAGACTCTGTAGCAGAAAGATATTCAGCAGGAGGTTCCAGTAGGTAAGAAATGCAGTTTAGCCAGTTTACCCAATGGCTTGAACTGTCATCTTTGAGTCATCATTGGACTCAAGAAGCAAACAAAACTGAATTAAGTTCTCATCAAAGTGACTTGAAATCCTAAACACACAAATACCGACACTTACCAATCCTAAACACACAATATTAACAACAAGGATTGTTTCTGCTTTCTGGGTAGTAAAATTAAAAGTTTTAGCAATAAGGGTATTGTAAATAAAACATGACTTTTCTCTAAAACAGGCCCAGGTTAAAGAGCTGGCAAACTGCATCATTAACGAGGACCCAGACAGCAGCCTGTGTCGCACAGCGCTGCCGTTAAACAGAATTTTACTGTTATCCCAAAACAAAGCCAACATGACTCCAGAGTTTAACATCAGCATCAGTGATCAGAACAATTAGTCCTTTTAGCTTGATAAGCGAGGTTAGCAAGGCTGGCTGCAAAACAGCAGTCTCTACGTGAGAGTAAGAGTGAAAGTAAGTACACCCTTACCTTAACTGTGAGGTTTGCATAAAAATGCCATTTTTTTTCTCATCCCAACATGTTCCTCGACAGAATTGGATATTTTATATGCAGTGTTGTGTGATAGCAAAATTAAAATGTGATTATTGATTTAAAAACCTTCCAAATATTGTGATTTCTTTGTGATTTCAGCAGCATGTCTCCTGCTTCGACCTCGGTACACAGTGGTTTGTCTGACAGATCAGAGCAAATTCTGCAAGAATGGTAGCTCATCACCAGATCTCATGTCATTTGGTCAATATCACGTGTGGATTCAATGCGACTGAATTTGTATTGATATTCTGATAACTGCAGGGGCTTTGCCGACAGCCGCACCGCGCTTCTTATGCTAAAGAGAGCCCAGAAGATGAAGGCGACTAAACCACAGCAGAAAAAACATGGAAGTGAGTGGTCAAGCCACGATAAAATATAGGATTACATACCGTGCCTTGCAAAATTACTCACCCCCCTTTATTTTTTCTATATTCTGTTTTACTGAGATCATTTCTGCACACCAACACAAAATAGAGCAGCATTGTAACGTCATCTGAAAAGGTCTTTGGCCAAGATGTAAAACGCTTTGTGTGTGGGGAAAACTGACACACACATCACCCTTAACACACCGCCGCCGCCACCACAATGAGACACGGCGGTGGCGTCATCATGCTGTGGGGATTTTATTTTCAGCAAGGACTGAGACGCTGCTCAGAGTTGAGTTTGGGGGTGGAGGGTCACATTCAGGGAGGAGGACAACACTTAAACTTCAAACTGGTTAAGATCAGAGCATCTTCAAGTGCTACGTGTCCAGTCCTAAATCCGACTGAGAATCTGATCTGTGACCAGGAACCTCTACTAGCCCTGAGACATGAAAACTATTGTTCACAGATGCTCGCCATCCCATCTGACAGGAATTTTGCAGAATTGTCAGTCTCTGTATGTGTGAAGCTGGTAGAGATCAACCCCAGATGACTAAAAACAGCAGCTAAGGTTTATTCTACAAGGTTCTGTCTGTAAACATCACAGTTGTGATTTTCATTTGCTCAACGCAGTGAAGACCAGGCCCCCTCTTTCCCTTCCACTTCACAATCACGCACCTCTTTGTTACAAATCTGTGGAGGTTTGCAGTTGTAACGTGACAGAACGCGGAGAAGAACCAGGGGTGTGAATACTTTTGCAAAGCACCGTACTTTAAAGTCCCTGTTTTGTTTTTTTTTGTTTGCAGACATGTATGCTTTTATGGCTGGCCAACAGTGCCCTTGGTTTCTGACTAAGCCTTGCTTCTATAACTATAATCAAATCCCTCCATCCCTTTTTGGGCTCTTTGCTTTTCATGCCGGTGTGTTTTCTAACTATCTTGCCTGAGCAGCAGTGAACCTTTCCAGCCCATGTGCACTAATGAGCCATAACAGGCAGCAGAAGCAGGGCCTGTCGCCTCTCGTTGGGGCTTTTTTAAAAGCCGGCAAAATAAATAATAATTGTCAGGAGAGCTTCTGGCAAGTCATCTCGTGATGACTTTCATTCCACCTCATCATGACGATTGAGCGTAGCTGCAGTGAAAGTTGACCTCACCTCTGCTCTGCTCTGCTCTGCTCTGCTCCGAGACACAGCGGTCCTGACACGGATACCGTGCGTGTAGGTCATGTACAGGGAGGCTGCTCTTTGATCCTAATTGCAAATGCATGACTGAAATTGCGGCTCTCTTGTCATCTTGTGCCACCAACGCACGGGTCTATGTCGGCTGTAACTCCTAATGGCATATCCCTCAGTGGAACCAGAGCTCTGTTCTAATACTTTCCAAATCTTTCATCGTGTTTTTTTCTTTCTACTTGTTTTTGCTTCTGGTTTTAAGCCTGCTATATCCTTCCTTGTTGCTCTCTTTCACTGCGCTCTTAGATCCCTCTGGCCACGTTGCCTCCAGAGGCTGCAATTACCAAATAAGCCCGGCGGAGGCGAGGAACAGGCCGGCACGACACAGCAGACGTTGTTTAAAAGGTAGGACTTCAGATGTGCAACAGCACAGATTTTTCAGGCTTTGTGGTGTTTTTCAATTTCTTCAAAAAGACGTTTCTTCGTCTTTTTACTTTGACAATAAGCACTCTACTAATCAAAGATTTGGTCATACCCAAGGGTATGACAGAGGGCAGGTTTATGTAATATATAATGACTCACATGCAGAAGATAAATCCCTGAATATGAGGTACCCAGCAGGGCACAAACCAATCTGTCGTTTCTACCTTGGTAGCTAGTCTGTGTCTACAACAGCTGAACTATTTTAATTCGCCATAATCTTTTTTTTTATAGTCTCATTCTCCTGGATGTAAACTTTTCGTCTTCAGAGAAGGGATGAGCGATATGGGATCAGAATATTTTGGAGCATTGATTGCATCGATGCTAAAAGTGTCAATAAAAAGCGTTTTAAAATGAAACCTCACAGTCAGAGTCTCCCAGACGCAAAGACCGCTCTGAAACTTATTCTGCCATTCATCCAAAGGAGTGCTTCACCTCAGCAGCTGATGGTTCAGCTGTCTACAAGACCGGAAACAATAGTGGATTTTAGTCATATTTCAAAATGGACATGCAGCATTTACTGATGATCAGCAGTAGATAAATACTCCAAGCAGCAAAAGGAAGAATCCCAGTCATCCTGTCGCTTTTTATGGGTCATCAGCAAGAGTCCAGGGTAATAATATCAAGACAACTCATTGTTATTCTTCGTTTTTCTATGTTCTATGAAGATCAGTAGAGTATACAAGCATTCATTGGTCTATTAGATAGCGAATAATGGCAGCACAAAAGGCATCAATTGCTAATATATTATCAACTAAAAGATTTACAGCATAGCAAGAGCATGTTTTTACAATTATCGTGTTATTTACTTTGATTCAGGCCCAACACTTGTAAATTTGCGGTCCCCACTCCCAACTGTGGGAAACCCTACTCTTACAATTAGGTGAAGTTTATTTTTTGCAAGCAATCCAACATACAGTGTTTTCATGTGAATTTAAAGAATGAAATTATTTATTTCAGTCAATATTGTTTTGCAAAGTATATCCAAATATGTTATTGATCATTGTTCTACAAAAGGCTGCTCATTTATGTTCAATTGGTGTGAGCTTAACTTTGCTAGCCTCTGTATGTCTATAGTTTGAAAGTTTTTTTAATGATAGCAGCTTTCCAATGCTGACACTGGAATCGTGTGTGAGCACAACACCTCTTTTGATAAGCTCTCAGCCAACTGTCTGTAGGAGAGTGTTCCTATCTGAATGACTTAGTACATCACAACAATATCTCCCGCTGTTATCTGTCCTCTCCACCCTTGTTTTGCTAAAACATCGGACGAAGCTAGGGTTTTCAAGCATGAACTTAAACGGCTACATCAGCTGGTCATTTAACAAGAGGTCCGTGGCTAGGAGGTCATCCTGCGCTCTAGTTTAAACGCCGTGCCTTCAGTCACAATTCTGATCCGACTGAGCCGGAATCCAGTAAGGAGTGAAACTCTAACCTGCCCCATTTTTAAAAGAGATGACACCTGCCGCCTTTTTACGAGATGACCCTGCAGCCATGGCGACAGCAGTGGTAGAGGTGGGGTGACCCCCTCGCAGTGGCGTGCTTACACTCCTCCGCTCCTGACCTGTGGAAGGCACCCCCCTCCTCCGGATCCTTCCCCAGTGCCTGGGGCCTCGGCAGCCCAGCCCTGCCTGGCCCAGCCAGCACTCCCCGTCAGGGGCTAACGTTTCAGGTTTTGACTCAAGCCCCTTCTGGAGGTGATTAGCCCCAAACCCATGACAGATTCTTTCCGAGATATCTGACGCGGCATGTTTATTTTATCCAGGCTCTTTGTGTGGATGTACTGGACATGAGCAACCCACTTGAAATGGGTATCGGCTTACACGTGCAAAGAGAGACATAGAGAGAGAAGATGGTACAGAGCCTGGAGAAATCTTCTTTTAAGAGCAAAAACAGCTAGATATACATTTCCCTGTGTTATTTAATTAGCATCTTTCAGTGTGAATGCTTCATCTGATGGAGATGTTTCATGCCTCTGGGCATTTCTACTAACCACTCTTACTTTCCACCAACGCCTTCCACTCATCGCCTGCAGGCCCACAGTTCCACCCCACTCCAGCCTCCCTCTTGCAGCCAAACTCCAACCTCATCAAACATCTGTCCTGGAGTCACACGGGGCTCACAGATCTGCTTTCTTGTTTCAGCCCGGGACCCCTACCTCTTGAACACTTAACTCAGTTTCACACTTCATGTCATCAACAAAGTCAAGCTGAACCTAAACCGCTGTGTTTATCTCTGCTCCCCCGAAAGACCTCAATCTTATAACATTTACTGCCTCTCATGTGCGTTCAGTTCATGGGCTTCTATATACACTGTCTAAGGGAGCAAAATCATCTCCTCTCAGTCTGTGTTTAAGACGTGTTGGCACACTGCAGAGCGGTTAGAGCAGGGGGCCAGTCTGAGCTACTAACACACACAGACATCCAACTAAAAACACCGAGTCAGTCAAGTCTCAGACGTGCTCTCATTCATCTTCCACTTTGCATATGGCATGAAAATAGCACGCTTTAGACGCTGCCCGTAATGCACTTTGAAATTTCTCAATTAAACAGGGTGTACACGCAGACCACATTTAGATGTTTTGATGGAGTTGGAGGTCATGCTTTTCTGGTTTATCTCAATCATAGTCAAGGTGAAAAAAATGGATTTCTTTAAACTGGTCTGTGATGTATTTTGATTTCAGTGCGTAAAATCTAGCCCAGAGAACGGATGTTGGCAGCTCAGAACTATGTTGTTTTTTTGACTAGAACTGCTGAGATTTTAATGCCTTGGAAAATGCAGTTGCCTTTTTTTTCACAATTTGTCATGTTACAACCACAGACTTCACAGTATTTTATTGGACTCTACATTATAGAGAGAGGGGAAGAGAAAAATGACAGTTTTTAATTGAATAGAAATCTGAAAAGCGTGGTGTGCATTATTCCCTCACTGAGTCAGTGCTGATCTTTCACCTCTCTCTGCTATTACTGCAAGTCTCGCCTCTACCAGGTTTACACATTTAGAGACTTACAATTCTGCCATTTCTTCTTTACATAACGGTCCAAACTCACTCAGATTGGATGGGGAACATCAATTTCACCTCTGATTTTCCCTTTGACCCAGTTGGATTCCAACTGGGTCATTCTAGCACATACAACCACCTGATCAAAATCTTTGACTGGGGAAACAAGTACAGTGGTTACAAGTAATTGCATTTAGGTCTGTTGGGTCCAGTGACCAGTTTGCAAATCCCGCTTGAAAATGCCAAAGGATAAGGAAAGGCAAGCATAGTTTATTTGTATATCACCATTTTTACACAAGGGAATCCAAAACGGTACATTAAGATGTCAAAAACCTTTAAGCTTGGCTCAAAATATCACTGACTCAAAAGTGTTGCATAAAAGTAAAACAGAACCTAAAATGCAATTATAAACAGCTTAAAACACTATTCAGAGACTCTGTCCAGGGATTAGTATGTTCTTTAAGAGCAGCACTGGCTGTTTATCATCCTCACACTTCACTCCGTTATGTTATCAGGCTGACTTCTTCAGAGAAGTTCTTTGATCAAAAGCTGCAATAAACAGTAGTGTTTACGGACCGGTTTTAAACGGAGCCACGGTTTGTGCTCATATTGGGCTCGGAAACAACAGCAAGGGACATACAAATATATTGTAAAATGTACTGAAGATGATATTTAAAGTAAGTCTGTTCATCAGCTCATCAGTAGACAAAAACAAACTCACTCAAGAACAGGTTCAACACAAACGGCTCAGTAGGTAGCAGGGCACCGTTTGGTTTGAAACTGGGTTTAGGCTTGCTTGATACGAATGTTCCCAATAGGCTAGTGGGAACATCGCTCCATGTGGTGGGCGTGGCTTCAAGCTATAAAACATTAGAGAGAAACAAATACTTGGCAGGTTCTATGATAGACGTAGCTAGGAATCTAACAGAGAATTATGGAGTTAGAACATTTTTCTTTTCTTTAAACCTAAAAATAAATGCTTGCTGTCGGTAGCTGTGCCTATAGACCGAAAATGGTGAGAAATCTTTGCTTTGATCCATTTAATGAATGGAGAAAAATAGATTTGGAAATGTAACATTTTGAATATAGATTTTCAACATAAAAGTTGTTTATTATTTCGACCAGAGCAAACTAAGTACTCTCAGTCTGATCTCTGGTGCATATCTACTGTTATTACCTCAACCGGTTCTGATCCATTTGTTCCAGCGTTGGTTTCTGCTGTGAGAATAAATTAGAAATGGCTCGATGGTATCCAACCGGTTACCTAATCATCTTCGGTTTGCCGGGGGGAGCTACAGCCTCTAACTTCCTTTTCCTCCTCCTCCCCAGCTTTCCGATTCAGGATCTTTCCTCCTCTGTAGACACTAGATGGCTTAATGTGCTTAAGAGCCCCGTTAAATAGCCGTGACTCCTACAGGCCCTGTCTTGATGTCCTGCAGGGCCACTGGAGGGGGATTCGGGAGATTGGAGGAGGTCAGGAAGGAGAGAGAAGGAAAAGAGAGAGGGGGGGGGGAGCTGGGGTGGGGGGGGGGGGGCTATATGCGGCAGGAGACAAGCAAGAACGCCGACTGTAGTTCACAGAATTCATCCTGGATTACTTCCACTCACTGAGAATCACAGTGATTGTAAATCATCAGTAGCTGCTTTCATACCATAAACCTGATATAATGAATGCATATAAGCCAGTTTTAGGGTAACGTTTGAGTCACGCAGTGAGTTAATGGTTATTATTTAATCACTTTAAATGGCCGGTGTAAGAGAAAGCAGCTGCAAAAAAAATAACAATCTATAGCACTTTAGGCTCCAAACGCTGTGTCTGTCTCAACTTTTGGACGTGCATATGGCTATTTCCTGGCCTTTGTGGCCCCGGGGGAAGCATCCATCACCGGCCATTTTTAGTGGGGCCTTTCAATTAACCCATGACAACTGTAAAGACTTTCTCCTCTTTTTACAGCGCCACAAAAGCGAGTAAATGGCTTAAATAAATGCGTCATTAGTTCCAGCACCGGACTGTCAGAATTCATTATCAGTTTACACCCATCCACAGCAGCTTTACTGTCGCGGCGGTGTAAATGTTTACTCTGAATTACGGCTTTATTTTAGGATTTCAGCAGAGGCTGTAAATCAGCAGCCCTTCAGATTTCTCTTTGTAGCAAACTTGTGACGTACTGCCTTGATTCGGTTTCACAAAGCGCCCCTTGCAGAACTGTAGGAAAAGTGCAGAGGCTTCCTTTAGAGCCATTTGGACATTTTAAATATATCAAATAACCCTGGGATTTGGGAACAAATAAACCAAATCAACAGAACCATGGAGAGCTTTCACCGTTCGGTGCCGGTGTGGACCCACCTGGCCAAGTGTTATTGACATTTCCAATGATAAGCCTGCTCTCTCTAAAAGTTACGACCAACAATATCACTTCAACGACAGAAGAAAAAATGATATACAGGCTTTTCACTTTTATTTTCTGTTGAGTGCAGTTGGCGAGGCCCAGTTGGGTCTTCAGTGGGCGGGGCGAACGGAGCAGATGAGGTGGCATCAAGCTCAGCAGCAGCTGCAGGCGCAGATCGCGCTGGCTGACCGCCACTCAGAGAGGTGAGGGGCTCCATGTTGCCGGTAAATATGTGTATAAAGCCTTAAAATACATTCAGCTTTTATAGGGGCAGCATGATGTCACAAGAAGTAAATCCCAATTTAAGAATGTGTTGTTTTTTTCAACAAATAACTAATGCCACACTTATTGGTATCCCTAATAATTACCATGAAAAACTCATTTAAGCACATTTGTACATTTTTACTTACTTTTTAAAAGTTGATGTCATTGTCTGGGAACCTTCAGAAATGACATGGAGATAAGATAGATTTCTCTTATAGCCACTGTTCAATATTCCCATGTTGAAGGTAAGAGCGCATCCCATTTAAAAGGTGGATGTCTTAAGCAACTGCAACTGTGAAAATCAAGGCTGGATGAGGAGCTACCATGGTCCTGTTGTGCTTCATAACCAAAACCTTTTTCCTTTCCAACCGCAGAGGAGCCTTTTTACCAGAGATAAACTCATCCACAGTGAGCAGAGGTAGAGTTCAACTCGTGGTGAGTAATGTACAGTGGACCATGACCTGCTAACGGGACCAATTCTCCTTCAGTTTCTTAAGTCAGAAACAGAGACAAACTTCATGACTTGTGGAGTAAAGGCTTGTTCTCAAGTTTTACGCAAGGCTTGAGATTTAGCAGGTAGCGTGTCATGGGTTTGTGATTCTCTCCGCTGTTTGCAGGCTGACCCGGCGTATGCAGATCACCCCAGCACTGCAGGACCGAGCTCCAAAAGCAGTCCGACTGCCCAGCTTGTCTGCACAAGAACCTTGACTCGAGCAAGTTAGTCTTGAACAGATTTGTCATTCATGATGTTAACTTTTTATTGTCATTTTCCTTGTTTGTTTACAAAAAGGAAGTGCATGAACAATTTAAATTCAACATTATATGAAATAAATTTAAAGAAGATCTTTTCTTCTAATAGTCCTTTTGTCATATTGAGTTTGTCGAGTTCTTTCTTTATTTCTTGTCGCTGTCTTTGAGAGATGTTTTAACAGAGGTGAATAAAAGGATTTATTTCAAAGAAGATACGTTATAAACTTTCCAGCCATGTTCCTCTGCACCAACTCTATGATGTTCTATGGTGTCATGAAACGATTCAAGGCCTGTGTGAGATGTAAACTGTGGAGAGATCACCAAAAAAACATATTTTGCGCCGAAAAATATCTCTTCCAGGTAGACTTCTGGGAACCTCTGGCTTTAGACATATTAACTTAAATGAAACATGAAAGAAAGTAGCAAGAATGAGGTCAAGAGTTTCTAGAGCCAACGTTTGGCAGACGTATTGTGGACTAAGCAGCTCAAGCTGGCTGCTATATTACACTGTCCAGTTTGATAATAACTGACACATGAGTTGGACACATGCCATAAATTGTGGCTTGAAAAGCAATTAGTTAGTATCTTCTATCTGAAGACAGAATGCAGAAGGCACAGATTTATTTGTGAATAAAACAGTCCAACCTGTTTATTAGCTAGACAGGTGGTGATCTGAGCTGTGAGAGCATGAGGTAACTGCAACCTAAAGCTTGCTTTGGATGGAAAGATTTCTGCCTTTAGAGCAACCCAGAGACAAATCGTGAAAAAAATAAAGATCGTCAATTTTCTCCCTAAACCTCTTGAAGGTGTCTTCAAGTCAAGACAATAGAAAACCATGCTGTGTTTCTGTCTTAGCACAGTAACTTATTCAAATAATACGTTAGAGCATTTTAATAACTAAAAAGTAAACAAAAAAATGTTAAGTTTTCAAATTACATCAGTTCCTGGGATCACCGTTTTGCTTTTTCTTATTAACTCTGTTTTATTAATTAAGACAGGGACATTTGAAATAATGCGAAAGGGTAGAGGTTTCTTTTTTTTTTTTTTTAAACATAGCATTAAAAATGTAAACAAAATAAGCTATAGGTCATTAGTCAAATGAATATTTCAAATTATCAACTCAGTTCCACAGTTAGTGTTTATCTGTGTGTACAGCACATATATACATTTTCAGCTCTAAAATCAGTTTTTTGCTTCCAAAAGTGGCAAAAAAATGAACTAGGCAAACTGAAAAAAAACTGGCTTTGTCTTTTAGAAAAATATATTACGCTTTAACTGAGCTTGTTTTACAAAGCCAGCTTTAGTGAAGCTAAACTCAGCTGAATTGGCAACTCTGTAGTTTTACATGGATGTAGTGATGTTTTTAGGTTTGGGTTCTTGCACTCGTGTGTCTTTTATCACACAGACCTGAGCGTAGAGAAGCAAAGATTAGGCTAATTCTGTGAGAAGTGACTGCGCTGGTTGACCGCTGCAGCTGGAGAGGGGGAGCCACAGGGTCGGGCTGAGGACAGAGTGCCGTGAAATCTGTCCTGAGAGGAAGTGGGCAGAGAGAGATGGAGAGAGAGGGAAAAAACAGCCCTTTCAGTGAAGAATGACTAGTCCTTATGTGAAGACAAGTGAGGGCTCAGGAGTGTGAGTGACAAAGATGCTACTGACGGATTGACAGCGGATGATCACTTTAAACAAGCCCAGGAATTCAAGTGAAGGAGAGCCCTGTCCCCTTTAACGAAGCCAAATTGAATTCGGGTGATGATTTCAGAATGATATCCACGAGGTGCAGCGGCGCGCTACGCAGACAGAGCTGTTGTTCCCTGCAGGAGCGCAGCTAGGAGAAAGAAAGCCTCTTTGAAACCCTGACAGAAACTGTCAAGGCTAAATTGAAATATGAATGTATGTGTAAGGCAATAGCATTTCTCAAAAAACCAATTACTTATTTCATAAACATTGTTAAAGGCGTGAAATGGTCTCGGTGTGTCGATAAGCATTCATAGCAGCAGAAACCTGAGAGAAATCCGAGGGAAAAGTGTCTCTGATGTGAATGCCCAGACCAGGCCTACAAGAAAACGCTAAACTCAAGTAAACGCGACTTATTTACCTAAAGGTTATGTGGCCTTTTAGACTCTGGTGAAGCAACCAAAATCAAAGTGAGAGTTTAAACTTGAAAAACTTCCTGTTTGCCAGAGCAGTAAAGACTACAAAAATACTCTGAAACATAATTTGATGCAATATGATCCCCCCACAGCTTGCTGACACGGTACCGTAAAAATGGGTTTTTGGGACTCAAAATCTTCTTTACATGTGCAGGGGAAGCCACTGTGGTCCGTCCTCTGCTTTAGCTGCATTCAGTCCCCCACTTTACACTAAGATGGGTAAAAAAGACGAGGCATACAGTCCCGGTCCGATGTTCCAGTGAAGTTAGAGAAGTCTACGCCATGTTTATGTCTGAGAATTCGGTGCAGAATAATAACGCCTGACATTTTAATCTGTATTACACTTACAGACCAGTGACATGCTGGGCGCTGCCGATCTTTCATCCCTTCTTCTTGACAGCAACAAATATTTTGTGCAAGTTGGAGTTTCTGTGGGCGCAGGCTCAATAATACGGAAACAGATAATTGCGAAGCTAACTTTTTGTCCATCGCATTATCATTCAAGCTCAGTTTAGATTTTTTTTTTTGCGGACTGGTTATCGTCCATTTTATTGGGTTTCGAAAACGTTCACAACAAGATATTCATCTGCAGTTTTTGTCACTGTGATTGGTCTTACACCAATGAGTAACCCCTAAACGTCATATTTCATGTTTGTGATGATAGAGGGGGAACGGGACCTCCAGAAGTGTCCCAGGCTTGTGGCTTCCCGACTCGCATGCACCGTTTTCTTTCTAAATGCTGAGGTCAGGGCACAGAGGGATAGAATATTCTTCTCATAAGCTTCCACTGCCGCGTAAAAGTTGAAGTTTAAAAGTCATTTATCCTGAACTAAAACAGCGATCCCCTCAAACACGAAGTGCGTGCAGCACCTTTTGTCTGAAGACGCATGACCCAGACTGAGTGAAAGCCTGTGGTTATCAGTTAGCCGCTAGCTTTAGCGTCCTCAAAATCTCTTAGTTATCTTTGGTTTAATGGTTGCGAAGCTAATATTTTTGTTTGCAGAATATGTGTTTGCGAAGCTACGTTTTTGGTTAGCTGTGCCCGTACTGGTCAGCGTCAATATGCTCCTGCATCTCAAACCAACTTGGTTAGAATAGCTACTTAAATAGGGCATAGCTTTATCATTTGTTTCTACATAAAAATCCCGCACAACATATAAAGCTACCGTCTTTTGTAAACTGCCGCTTTTTTCATGCTGACAATGTTTCCTGCAGAGCAGTCTGGATTTGTCATCATTTGTTTGGCAACAGGTTTAAAGGGGATTCTAGTTGAGGGTCTATGTGAAAAAATGAAGAAAAACTTCTTCTATTCTTTTATAAACTAATTTTTTTTTTATTTAAATGTCTTACATTTTAATGCTTTCTGTTTCAGCTGCTATCTGCCCAGCTTTACTGTCAAATCTAGGCGTCCAGCAGGTCAAATGACGCAGACAGGAAAGAAGGAGCCCGTCAGTGCAGTCTCTCTTTTACTTTTAGTGTTTCACGGTGGTGTAAAGGAAAACGATTAGTTAGCAGAAAACCCAAATGTGTCAAATCAACAATCAACAGAATAATTGTGCAGTCTGTGTTTATAAGAACAGGCCTAGCAGGTCAAAAATAGGCTTGCTGGGTTGTAGCTGAACAAATTACAGGCAGTACATTAGCAACAGCTTTCATAGGTTAGGTGTGGATGATTAAAGAAATGCCGTGGCTCTGAGGCAGTTCTTTGGATTTGATTAGGACTAGAGCTGGGCTATATGGGAAAAAATCCCAACGATAATATTTTTCATACCAGTCGATATCACAATGTGTCACAATATAAAAGTAATTGGTTATTTTTACCAATCTTTATTGTTCCCTGGTACTATTAACTGAGATTTGAATAAGTCAGGAGGTTATTTTTGAATCAAACATTTATTTTTATATGTTGAACATCTATTATATAAACATCAAACATTATCGTACAGAAACAAAAATGGAAATATTCTTTTGTTGATGTCAAAGAATTAATATAGGCATTGAAATATCAATTGTTTTTATCACAAAGTGTGACGCTACAGAAAGCCGACTCTCTGGTTCGCGTCTACGATTGTAAGGTTTTACATTCGTGCTCCAGCAGGCGGCAAAGGTTCAGGTGGTAAAACGGATTGTGGTATTCCCCGACTTTAATGGATCGTGCACGACAACATTTTCAGTGCATGTCACCTTTTTGACTTTTTCATTTTTGTCCGACGTTATATAGCCAAAATGCTTTCACACAACCCAACTGTTCAGGCCCCTCTTGTCAACGGTGTCATTTGCTGTGTCTTTCGTCTTTTCTGCCTTTTCTCCTCCTTTTTTCAGCGACCTGAAGTAAGAGGCTACAGCTGCACAAACATTAGCCGATAGCGCGTCTGGCTGCTACTGTGCTGTCTGCCTGCGTCAATTTAAATTTGTGTCGCTCCAGTCATATGATTGGTCCAGCCTGGATCAACTCTTATTGTCATTGGCTAATCATTTTATCTGTATATTGAAGGTCTATTGACCCTTTCTATTATATTTATCAAGGAAACCTTATTTTGATATCTATTTATATATATATATATATATATATATATATATATATATATATATTCTATTGTGTCATCGACCAGCTCCAAATGGGACATCAGCACAACAATTTGTTTGGTCTAACCAGTAATTTCATTTGTGTTTGTTTAATATTAGACCAGCTTGTGCTGGCTGGTTGCTCTGAGCTGTTTTGTCCAGTGAGCCAGGTCTACATGGAGTGGGGATCTGTGGTGGAGGCTGCTGTGGGAAACTCATGGCCAGTGGCTGCTTGGGGGCAAATCACTTGGTGTGGTCTGGCCTGCATTGATGTTTGTTGCCAACTGGACTGCGGTTGGATAGTGTCAGTTTGGCTGATCAGATGAGCAAATCTGTTACCTGCACTGCGAGGCAACCAGACCCACCATATTGTTTGCCTAAGCTAACTCTGAAGATACTCCAAGCTAACTCTTAGTAGCACCTAAAGTAGGATTGGTCTGTTTTATTAGATATTATTTAATGTGATTAGAGTCTTTCATAAATGACTCCCAGCCAGCCGTACTGTTGCCAGGTTTCAGCTCAGAAGAGCATGGTGGTATTCCTTTATACAATTTTAAACAAGGCGTGAAAGACTATGAACACTAAACTGACACAAACATAATCCAAACCTAAAGGGGGTTTTATTGGGTTTGACTTGTGAGCAGATGGATATTTAACACCGTGTCCCTGTTTTTAGAGTCAGATCAATACTTGCAATGCATCCATCCGAGTCCCCCCGCCTAAGTATGACCCCAACTCCCCCTGAAATGTTTGTCTCCCTGTGCGGGGAAACTGTGGATACGTGGGGCCTGAGCGCTGCACGTGGAACACATCATACGCTGTCAAAGGCTCTGCCTTTGTTCTGTGTGGACGAACAGCTTTACGCCGACCGTGCGCTGAAACTGAACGGCCTCCGATGCAACTTTACAGGGCTTCGGCACAACGTTTTGGGATTAATTCAGTTTTAGGATGAGCGATTATTCATAACACCCGTTCACAAAGATGAGGAAATGAATGACAAAAAGACTTGAATTGCTCTCACAAAACAAATATATGTTTAGCATCAAATAGGTAATTTATTTACCTTGGAATTCAGTAGTTGAATGATTTCTCTCAACTAATGTTGCTTGTGAAATAGTGATGCATTTCTTCCCCACCTTTCGCCAGGTAAAGAAGCTCCACCCCCTAGACGAGTCACATCTCCTGTGGTAAATAAGGAGCGCATCTCTTTCCGGGACTACCCCGTCCAGCTGAGCGTCGGCTGGGGAGGAGGCAAGAAGAGGGACAGACTGCCCAAGTAAACGGCAAAAAAAGGCCCTTTCTCCCTGGAGTCTGTGAAGCTTTTTCAATGCATTTATTGCTCTAAGATTGATAGATGTTGAGATTATGGATGATGTCATATTACATAAGAATGAATTGGTAGAAAATGGCCTGTTCATTCATATTGTGCTCTTCTAAAAGTATGTTTTCCTAACTCAAACAGAAAGTAACGGGGCCTCTTAAAAATGAAGACGGACAGGACCTGGAGCAGCCCAAATAACTTGAGGTGTTTCCAGAGCTATCAATGCCCGGACTCCGCGGCAGCCAACTCGTGTCAAAACACATGGAGGAAAGCCACAAAACCTGGGGAAATAGCTTGCTTCACGTGCAGATGACGGCAGGAAATCGCAGGCAGGATCTCCAGTAGGCCTACCTGTGGGGTCATGCATTTCAGACCGCTGGATTACTCTTAGTTTTTGTGCCCAGGATATTTTAGAGCTACGGATGGCAGAACCACAGGAGAAAAAAAGCTCTACCCTTTAATCTGAGGAGCGAACTTTAATAAAACAATTTCTGCGTTTTATTTAGCTCTCTGCCAAGCGAACGCGGACTTGGGTTTTGATGGATCACAGTCACCCTGCGTGTGTATTTGTGTGGAGAATCCAGAGCCTCCGTCCTGCTGCAGGCGGCTCACCTCAGGCGTTCAGCTTCCTCGCCGACCCGCTGTCTGAAAATCACAAGTTAATGAACGTCAAAACAAATAGTGAGTGCTTAGGAGTGGCTCCCTGGCAGGAAATGCGTGCCTGTCTGCTTATTTTCCTTGTATCTTTCACTTACGCACGTCTGCGGGGTGGGTCTGGACCGTGAGCTGGAGGGGATTTTCATCTCGGAGAACGGCACACGCCTGAGATGTGGTGGTCCTGTTTTGAAACTTAAGAGCTCTGTCTTGTATCTGGGGGGGAGAATGGATTTTGAAGTCCGGAGCTGTCTTTACGTGTTGTACTGGCCCTGGATTCATTTTCATTAAACACAGCAGATTAGTGAAAGAAGAAAGGAGACGTAAAAGTAGTTTACATTTACATCATGCCTCCAACGTTTTGCTTTAACCCAGCTCAGAAAGACTACGGTTGGGTTATATCTGCCTGTGATTTCTGCTCCCAGGATAATGTCTTGAATCTATCGTCCACCACATAAGACCTTTAAGTGTAACATTAACTCTGCTTTTATATTACTCAACATTAGCCTCTAAATGCATAAAAACTCCCCTCAGTGCGCTGTGGAGTTGAGAAATCAGTGGATTTTTTAATGTTTTTCCCCAAAGAATTTCGAGTGATGCAGCAAAGTTCTGAGAACTATGAATTTTTTTGTTTGTTGTGTTTTTTGTTTTTTTAGAAACTAGTTTTCTATTCTTGTATATTTCTGTATTGTATACAAGTCTGTTTTTGATGAACCAAAGCAGTAGTTCTTGAAAATAACCCTGAAATAAATCTAATCACTTTCAAAACAACCTGCTGAGTTGTGTACCTGCAGATGCCAAAATAACACTCTTCACTTTTATTCGAAGTAATCACACTTTTAATTACTTTAGTATATTATGCTGAGCATGAGTGGACAAGTCTGCTTTGTATATAGAATTACTCGCAACATAAAGGTGTAATATCACTTAAATCGTAATAGTAATTTAATTATTAGCATTAAAAGGATTTAATGCACCATGTTTTATACATTTTATTATTGAAGATCTATTTTGTTTTACATGCAGGAGGACGTTTTTAAAATGGTCAAACTCATCGAGGTGAGAAGTTACTCACTTGGAGCAGGTGGTCTTTTTTATTTCTGGCTCATGACATCAGAACCTGGTCCTCTATCAAAGGTAACTGGAAACGGACAAAAACTGTGGGAAACTCGAGTCCCATTAGCAGAAGATGTTCCACACAGCACCATGCTGCCGGCTAAATCCAACTTGTCTGTAAAAAGGAAACACAGAAACATTCACACATTAAAACGCATTCAAGGTTTCGGTGGGTTTTCAAAGTTTTACAACGTTTGCTCCTTATTGCCTAGAAATTTGTGCTGCTCAGAAAACTAAGACAAATGCAACAGGTTGTTGTAGCAGGAGGTTTTAGAGTGAAGCTCGTGTTGAGACTCGCAGCACCCGCCACATGTATTGTTTAGTTGTGTGAAAAGCCTTTTTGTTAATGGATTTTTACATTTTCTATTATTATATTTTTATATATTTACTCATCATTCGTTTTCTCACACTAAATTATTTAGAAAATCCGACTACTAATTTGAGTAATCTCATTCAGCGATATCATTTTTTTTTTTTTTTCTCAAACATCATTGGTCCCCGAGCTCATACTTTGTAAACGTCCTCATCGCCAGTAGAACGGCACAGCATCCCAGTAACATTTCCCAAGGTTGGAGCATACGCCCTCTCCTCATCAGCTCATAGTCTTATAAAGGATGTAGTTCTGAGGACTACAATGAAGAAGGGGATTTTCTGTCTTGGTTTTGGGTCTGATGAAAGACTTCAAAATAAGGGTAGAGCCCATTTTATCCATTCATTTTCTAACATGTCTATCCCTTGTGGTGCCTATCTCCAGCGTTCAATGGGTGAGAGGCGGGGTACACGCTGGACAGGTCGCCAGTCTGTCGCAGGGCAACACAGAGACAAACAGGACAAATAACCATTCTCACACACACTCACACCTAAGGAGAATTTAGAGAGGCCAATTAACCTAACAGTCATGTTTTTGGACTGTGGGAGGAAGCCGGAGTACCCGGAGAGAACCCACGCATGCACAGGGAGAACATGCAAACTCCATGCAGAAAGACCCAGGGCAAGGGTAGGACCTTCTTGCTGCAAGGCAACAGCGCTACCCACTGTGCAGCCCAGTCCATTTTATTTTAATTTGAATTGCCCCGGTATTGTAAAGTTTCATGGCGCTATGCACATTGAGAAGGTTTTCTGGGCCTTTGGAAGCGAAACAGGCCCACAGCACCACCGTTCCTCCACTCTGCTTAACCGTGGGAATGTTTCATATCCATATATTCCTTCCTGCGTTCCACTCTAGGCCCAGCTGCAATATTTGCTGCTAAACGGCTCACTCTTCGTCTCCTCTGGCCAAAGCACAGACTTTGAAGCTTTATGCATTCTCCAGATATTTACGTTTTCGATGGTAGGACAGAAAAGACTTAACGGGTTGACATGTAAACAGCGTCTAATTTGTGTCAGAGATACTTGGGTGACTCCAAGGTGCAACCTCCCTATTGGCAAACTGTTGTTTGGCTTGGCTTGCCATGCTCATCTCTCGGTGTGTGGGATCGAAAATAATAACTAAATATATAGAAGTATTTTTTTTTTCTCAATGGGTGATCTTTTTGAATAGATCATTTCAAAATCTGTCAGCATTAAAGATGTCATTCTAGTTTCCTGTGACCTGTGCTGTGCGTTGACGCTACAACCCAGATGACATGAGAGCAACGGGGCCGAGAGATAAAAGTTGGCTCCGCTCCGGAACGCTCAACTCCTGGAAGAACGGCAGACAAACAAACCAAATAAAAGCAGGCTTTCAAAGCACCAGAGTGCTGCTTTCACTTTCTGAAATCCATCTGTTGGAGCCAAATGCTCTCCAGTCCCAAACAGCATCTGTAAACTCTGCACAGTTTTGGGGCTTTTGGGCAAAACAAACTCTGGTTCCTTTTTGTGTTCTTGTGGCGAGCCAACGTTTTGAAGACATTTCAGAAGATTAAATTAGAACTAAGCGGGGCTCTGGGCACGGTGATGTCATGTTTGTGCTTTCTCTCAGGCCCGGCTTCGGTTGTGCTGGACTGCATTCAGTCACATTAGAACTGACGGCACTGATAATTCACTCATTATCCTTAGCGTGATGATGAGCGCTGTAGATCTCGGTAAGTGTCACGTTGTTTTTATTTTTGCCTAAGTGGAGCTGGAGGCCTTCCCAGGTGGCTCACATGACATATTGGCTGCAGCACTTAAAGAATTAGTCGAACTGATAAACCTGGGATGACCAAAGTCAACCACAGGCTTTTTCGCTGTCATGGCTGGGTTCTTCAGACGCAGGGCCTGTAACTAACCACAATGAACTTTTCACATTTTCTCCTCAGCGTGGGCGAGTGTGCGGGGTCACCTTAGAAGGCCGACACGACCGGTCCCTCCTGCTACTTAAGAGCGCCTCTATTTATTTTGAAATCTTCTGCTGTGGCACCAAGCAGCCCCAGGTAACTGCCACTGACCCCAGAGCGAACCAACGCTGCGCCTGCTGTGCTTCGCAGGTGGCGCGGCTCAGGGTCGGAGACGTGGACCTGGGAGACGGACTTTCTGCAGCGGTAACACGATTCCTCCAATAAGGGAAGAATTTCTGCCGTTTCTGAAAACCTCCCTGCACAATCCGGGATGTCTGCTCCTGCTGGGGGGGATCTGCAGTGGATTCCACCTTTCCTGCAGCATCAAGGCTCTTTCATCTCATCTTCCATTCAGCTGCTATGATCTGAATTTGACGCCATATACACTTTGGTCCTAAACAAAAGCCTCCCCACTAAGCAGAATTGTCATTGTGATTTTTGTTTATTTTCTTCAGGCTTATCACTATTCAGTAAGTCACTGCTCGTCATTGCAGTCTTAAACTCGGTGCAGGATTTATATACAAAACAAAAACAATCAAAGTAGTGGATGGACAAATTTGTTCAAACTGAAAATGGTACGATGAATTCAAATTAAAAGTGGAAATTATAAGCTCTTTGAACTGTGGGATTCTTCCAGTATGTTAATTCAGTTAAAGAAGTATAAGTGGTTTGGCTTTTTTTCTTCTCGGTGTACACAAAATGTAATATGGCTAATATAACTAAAGGACGGCGGTATAAATTAGAGAAATAAAAATTTTAAATAAAGAAATGTAATTTTGATTTGATAGAAATAAAATAGATATCTTATTTTTAACCTTCAGGTTGCCAAAACATACAAGGAGGAAAAAAACATAATTGAATAAAATGAAAGCATTAAAAATATACATATGACAAAAGAGGCTGAAAATAGAGTGAAGCATGGAGGCAAAGACGGCAGGAACAGACCTGTGGAATCTCAGGCTGAACTCAATCTAAAGACCAAACGAGGAGCTTTGGCTGCTGCCACTGCAGAAACCGCGACCTGCTCTTTGCTCCCATAAACCAGAATAAAATCAAGTTAGTTGCATCAAATCAGACCTACTTTAAAGCTCTTTAATTCTGTAGTAAGATAAAAAAAAAATCTGGACCAAAAACAAATAGTGGTAAAACAAGCATAAAACAGCTTATTATATTTGAATGTTTCTAAAATGAAAACATTTGATTTATTCAAATTTCTACCGATGTTTTGTTAATGTAAAATTAAACGTTTCTTCATAAAAAAAAAAAAAAATGGCAGCTATAACAATTCTCCCTTTTTGTCTAAAAAACTAAATCCCACGGCTGCCTCAGTGGCCGCTCTCCCGGTGCAGGCCAGGCCGGTGTCCCGTGCGGAGCAGCCAGACCGCGGCGGCGCTCCGAGGCTCCTCCGGAGGGAAAGCAAAGGACCAGCGGGGACCGGCGAGCTTCTGGGCGGCGGAGCGGAGCGGAGCAGTCCCGGTTCGGCCTCGCTTTACGGCGCAACTCGAAGCATTTTGGGGGGGAATGATTGCCTCATTTCGCCTGTCTAAACATGTTGTAAATTAAAGTCACTTTTCATTGCGTCCTCGCAGTGGCTCTGCAGTCACAGCAGACCGCTGTTTGCTTTGCATCAGGCCCTAGGAGGAGCTGCGCTGTCTTCATGCACTGTAAAATGGAGTCACGGAGGGTGGTGAATTTTAGTCATGATAATCATTCGGATTTTAATCAGGCATATTCATAGGTAAATATGTTCAATAATGTCTTAATTCTAAAACAAACTAAGATTTATTGATATCTACATATTTTTAATTGGCATTTAACTGCATTTTGTACCACCATTACCCCCTAACTCCACATCCTCCACTCCCTTACGCGTCGTTCCGTTCCAGTCTGTGAAAAGCAAAGCCTGCGACATCTGCGTCTCCGCTCCAAAGTTTCTTGGAGCCCAAGGAGAGCACGTGCGATCAACGTCATTACAGAATGCAAATCTATTTGGAGAGGGTTAGCATGTGTCAAATTAAATGTTGAAATGGCAAATATGCTTCCTTATTTGGTGGAAAAGGAGTGGTTCGCATCCGATATTTAAATTGTATTGTGAATATTAAAAAAATATATTGGATTTGTGGTTAACGGTCTGCATTTACACCATTTAACTTTGACAACCCGGAGGCGCACTTTTGCTACGACTGCATTTGCGGAGCTTGACCCTGATGGAACAGGATGGAGTTGTTCCATAATTTGACGGTGAACGACAGAGAGCGGGTCCGTCAACAGTGATGTTCAGAGTAAACACGTGGATTGCGGAACTGTTCTCATTAATCAAAACAACAACGTAGTTGCTCCGTAGGCCGGACGTGCACGTACGTGTTATGAACGGAGCAAGCACAGAGGACAAGGAATCTGGGGGTTACTCTGATTTGTCACGTATCCAGCAGAGAACAATACTGCTGATGTGTTTATATTGGCTGCAGTATTAAAGAGTAGATATGAACCTATAGTTCCATGTTAAGAGCCGCCATAAGTCTTGTGGATGATGAGTTTTCTATTCTGGAGCAAGAATTTAAGCTTGAACCCAGCTTTAACTAGTTTAGCTACTAATGCTAAAGTCAGCATTTCCTGACTAATCAACTGATGTGTGGATATGTCGCTTTAGTAAATCACGTGAACTGCCTAAGGCTTGTAATTGAGAAAGTTTTTATATTAGAACAAGAATTTAAGCTCAGACTCCAGCCTTAGCGATAGGAAGAATGCTAAAGTCAAGCTAGCCACCCGAGCTTTTTAACCACACGGCCGTCAGTTTTAGGTATGGTTGTTAGGAATAAAGGTTCACACGCCACCTAGCTTAGAGTAGATTTAGTTAATTAGTTTATTCTGATCATAACTGAAAATAAGAAACTGAAAAATCAAATAACTTGGCTACTCAACACGGATTTCACCCTATTCACAGCATAATGTCATGTTTAAACAGTTTATTGCTATTTCACTATTTTTATGCCTTATTCACAAACCACTTCTATTGCTCAATATGGGAAAACAAATCTGGTGAGCAAATTCCAATGATTAATTATAAAAGAGCTAATTTAGTTATGTAGCCAAATTTTGTTTATTAATTGATGACTTTATTGTTATTATTTTTTAGTTGCTCAACTGTTATAATTTCTGCTCTGAAATACGGCTTAAACTACCCAAATAAAATGTTGACAAATTGGTTGGCCAGATTTTCTGGGACAAAATTCTAACAGCTCGGTTTCTCAGTGTATCCAGAAGGAGGAGGGCTGCTTCAGGATCTTTAAGGATCCCACAGCTACTCTTTGGGGCTATAAGACGTTGGGGCTTCACCACACAGCAAATTAAAACTCCATTGACGTATTATTGCATTACTGGACATCTCTCCACTCCTCCGTTTGCGTTTTTTCCCCCCTCCCCGCACATTTTTTTTCGTTTTATATTTATAGATGTTGACATTTAATTAGTGGGGAAAACTTTATTGCAATTATGATGGAGTTCATAGAGGATAAGTTTGCCTTGAAAAGCCAGGCGATGAAGGCGAGCGAGTACTACATGGACCAAGTCATGGAGAGCCTGGACAGCGCGCCGTACTTCAACAAGCCTTCCCCGAAGTGCGCGCAGGCCTTCGGGCTGCAGGGCGCCGAGCACCGCTCCTCGCCCTGCGGAGACCAGAGCGGTGAGTCGCAACTTTTTTGCGCTCCTGGGAACTCCTGTTGAGTGCGTCTGCGGGCCTCTTAGAGAGAAAAATATTATCCGTGTACACAAATCTACCAACTTCCACCTTTTTAAATTTTTTTTTTTTTGGATTTAATATAGTGTCTGCTATGATATCATATAATATGAATTTGTCACCTATCAGCAAGTTACGGCGTACCGAAAACGGACGAGGACTCTCTGCGCTCGGATCTGGCGAGGTCCATCGACAGCTGCTGCTCTCTGCGGGCGTCCCCGGCGACCAGCGGGCCGGAGAAGAGCGAGCTGGACGACGCGGGAGACAAGTGCGACAGCAACGTGTCCAGCAGCAAGAAGAGGAGGCACCGCACCACCTTCACCAGCGCGCAGCTGGAGGAGCTGGAGAAGGTGTTCCAGAAAACCCACTATCCAGATGTTTATGTCAGGGAGCAGCTGGCCATGAGGACGGAGCTGACGGAGGCCAGGGTGCAGGTACGGCGCGGCACATCTCGCTTTTAATAGCTATTTATCAATTACGCACGATGCAGACTTCTTGGCGCGTAAAATCGACCAATAAGGAGGAATTTCCAACCACGCATTTTTCTTGACTGATACCGATTATTTTTGAATTTTATTTGCGTTATGTTTGATTTAGATTTTTTTTCTCCCACCCCGTTTCTTCCAACCAGGTGTGGTTCCAAAACAGAAGGGCGAAGTGGAGGAAAAGAGAGCGCTACGGCCAGATCCAACAGGCCAAAAGTCACTTTGCAGCCACCTACGACCTATCAGTGTTACCCCGGACCGACAGCTACACCCAGGTGCGTTTGTTCGAAATTTCACTCTTAAATCAATTTTTTTTTCTGTCTTTTTTGTTGTTGAAAATAAGCAAAAAATAACTGGAAATGAAAGAACATTTTTTACTGCTTGGATAAATCCAATTGTTACAATTTAACCAATAAACCAGGAGGAGGAATATGCAAACATTTTACCTAGGTAGATTTTTAATCTATATTTCTGAGCAAAAACTCTGTCAGTTCACCAGCTAAAATATACTTGAATAAACAATTTAAACAATTTAAAGTTGAACTTTAAGTAAGGATTACTATAATTTGGCTGACCTGAGTTGTCCGTCCTTGTCCAATAAATGATAAACTATTTTGTTATTAAGGCGTAACACTAACTGGAGATGACCTTTTAAAATGAGCCATAAAAAGGTGGCATGCATAGCTGGGTCTACAGCTCAGCTTATAGTAACAAGTTTAAATGAGCTAAAGCTGGATATAAAGTTAAACTCTTGCTCCAGCAGAGACCTGTTCTCCACCACAAGACTTATGGCTGTTCTTAACTGTTTGAACTTGATATATTAATTCCTAATAGAACCCATATAAATATTAGCGGCCTTCATGTTCTCTGCTCAGCACGCAGGAATGAGATGGTTGTCAGAGTCAACATTTTCCATTTAATTCTAATTAGACATATTGGCAGCAGAAGACATAATAATTGTTTTAGTGAACATTTAATGCACAAATGAATATGCTTGATTCAAATAATTAATACCTTATGGTATTAAAATTTATTCTCTTATAAACTCTTTTTTTTCAGTGTACATAAAGGATCTGCTTTGTGTATAACCCTCCAACTTGGCCTGCGATCTTTCTTTAGGTTTTTTTTTTCCTTTTTTTTTTCTCTCAGATACTCACTTTGAGCAAAATTTGCAACAACTTGCGTAAACGATTTGCTTGCCATGAATCACTTACAGTGAAAGCCATCTTCAGATAAGAACCCCGGACGCTGATTAGAGCCCCTGTGAGGCGTCATGTCGGAATGAATGGCCTTATATCAGATTTCATGTTGGCTGACCATTAATCTTGCCGTTTGAGCAAAGGTCAGGTACAAGATGAGGTGAGAGGAGATGCGGGGTGTCAGTCTGTCCTTTAGCTAGGCGTTCCCCCCTCACACACTGACACCAGGTCTCCGAGTGTTGGGAAGCTTTTTTTTTCTCTTAGGAAGAAGCTCCATGCAAGGGTCTCTGCTGAGGTTCCTAAATGAATTAAATGCTATGAAACGAAACAAAAGAAAAGAAGAGTTATAGCTTTGCTATAGAAATCTGCCTGACGTGCCTTGTGTTTTCTCTACAAATACTCCTGAAGGGCTCCTTGGCATGGCAGCCTTACCGGTTCACACAGCTGAACCCAATTGTGGATCTACTTTTCCAACCTGCTCCTCTTTAGGCACACTGGACGAGGACCTGGTTGTTTTAGCTTGTCCATTTCAGATTGTCCATTTGTTGGTTGATGTTGGGAGTTTTTGTATACGATTTGGAGTCCTCACTATCTCTGAAACATGATTTAAGCTGGGCCTTTTAGAAGACTTTTTATTCTTCTGGTTGGACCACATGGTTCCTGCAGCAAAAAGCAGTTTGACGGTCGGACCACTACCCAGTGGTTACATTTTCAGAACTCTGATTAATTTGGTGGAATTTCACAGTGTAGCAACTTTAAAGTCTGGTGGTCCGTCAAAGTAGATTTCCATTCTTTCTCGAGCAATGGTTCGCCTGTGGTCTTTGCCTCAGAACTTCACTTGAGCAAAAGCAGCTAAGCAAATAGGCTTCAGTTAAAATTACATTTATTTATGACTATTACTATTACACGTTTTCATTTGCTCTGTCAAAAACCATGATGCACATTTCAAGGACCTTATTTTGACTGAACATATCTAGGGATAAATGCATTTGCATGCTTGTGCAAGTATGACATCTCATTTTGACTGAAATCTAGGCAGATCAGACCAAAATATGCCAGGGGGTGTCCAAAGTGCCGCCCAGAGGCCCCTGGATTGATTTTGTGTGTCCCCCCTGCTCCAATTCAAGAAAAATACAAATTTGGCCTGTGTACACACGTGGTTGGCGTAGGATACATCTTATTTTTTATTGGGGTAATATTATTACCAACCAATTCAAATCTTCTTACACTGGGACATGTTAGGTGCGGCACACTACATTTTGTCTTTTAATAACCCCACTTTTTGCACTTTTATTTTCTAGTAAATAGGAGCACAGCAGTACTTGGCTAAGTGTGACTCAAAACAGAGGGTGAATCCTGTTCTTATGGCTGAGAACCGACTAAACTCTTTTTTTCAGTTGAGGCCAAGTTTGCAAATCAGATGGCTTTCTTTTAATAATATAAACTTAAAAAACCCGGTTTAAGTTTTGGATCTACAATGATTTACACATTGCTGTTCTACAAAATAAAATAAAATCAGAAATCTTTTTAATTTAAATATTCCATGCTTGTTTATTGTTGAGCTGGTTAAGAAAAAATCACAATAACATTTTTTTTTTTTATTAGTTTTATTTAATTATTTTTGTTAAATTCTTTGGTTTGCGGGTACTTTTGACTCAACGAATTTGGCCTATGTGTCAAAAAGTTAAGACACCCCTGGCTGGAATAAGCTCTTCTAGAATGAGTAACGTCCTGTAAATATATTCAAGCTGTCGGCAAAGTTAAAGATCCTGAGCTGAGATCTCCCCGCATGTCTTCTTTGTCCTCTCTGCTCTCTGCTAAATTTAGAAATGGCCACAAAAAATTTTTCTACGTTTACCACAATTCAACATTTCCGAAATCTTAACTTTCAAGTGAGACCTTCTTATAGCTTTTTTCACTTCGACACCCTTGGAGCGTTGGTGGTGGGTGCCTTACCCTGGTTGGTACTGACAGGGACTGGGGTGAGGGGGCTGTGGGCCGGTCGTGGATAAACGGGAGTCACTGAGATAGATTTCATTCACCTAACCCTTAATATATAGTTCCAGTCCAAATTCAGCCCAATGTCATTGCAAGTAAGCTCTGATTCACTCATTTGATCAACGCAACCACCTTTCAACCTCATGCAGAAATCTTTGTGTGGAGCTATTTTCACACTTTGTTTATTGTTCAGGCTGAAAGCAGCGTCATCCATTACATGTCGATGGATGCCAATTTGCTCAAGGGGAAGCTGCCGGTTTATGGAGTGAGAGAACGTATATTTTTAATTACAGAATGCTCCACATTTATTGGTACACTTGGTAAGGACATGTAGACATGAGCTTAAAATAAGTTCAGCTGTTGTAGTGACTGTTGTACCAGAATCACACGCACATCCTTGTTTGTCACCAGTTCCAGTTGTTCACATATTTTCGATTACTGCTCTTATACCTGCAAATCAAGTTGAGTAGCTGTTTCCTTATAGTGAGTTCATGATTCAAGATCAAAATGCACATGTCTTACTTGCCCGTGTTTCCCATTTTGAAGCGTGGCTGGTAGAAATTGCTCTCAGTATAATATTTATACCTCAGGGGACGAGGATGACATGGATTATCCTGCTCCAAGACACTCTGATCAACTTAAATAAAGTCTGAGTTTAAAAATGCCGCAGTTTTATTTACTTTCTAGGACTTGAGGAATCGGAGATTTTGTAAAAAATAAATAAATAAATAAATAAATAAATCATGAAAATGGGATTTTTCCCCCTTTGTGGATAAATCTTCTCAAATATATATTTTCTAAATTTCTTTTTTACAATTTTAATTAAAATGTCGAATTTAAAATTCTAATCAAATGTAAGATTTAGCTGCTGCAAGAAAAGATGAGTTTATTTTAAGGCTTATACATTTATCTTTAATAAGTGTGGCAGTCTTAGATGCTATCATCCTGTACTGGAAAGGCTGGTTTTACAACACTATTTTACTTTCGTTTTTGCTTTTGCCCCCCCCCCCCCCCCATTTAAAACGCACTGCTCTGATTATTCAAACATATTAGGTAGCAAAGGCACATACATATGTGAATAAATAAAATAAATCTTGAAATCTATTTAAGATTTCCTTGTATGCATTGAAAAAATTAAAAAATGGAGGATCAGCATTGGTCTTGGATCAAACGACCAGATCTAGGTGTATTTTTGGAAATGCTGCCTTTCTACTCTTTGTCTGTCCCTTAACGAGTTCTCATTGGTGTTTTTTTATGGTGCAGCTACAACAAATGACTGAGACTACATCATTTGGCACTTTTTTAATGCAGTGTGGATCTTGTTATTTAAAGAACACACATCAAAATACATTTTATGCAGTGTGTTTGAGATTTTAAGTGTCCTAAAAGCTGTAAATTACCCACATCAGGCCTTTATGTTTCCCTTAGAAAACGGGAAATGATTAGTCTGTTGAAACTGAAATGCCTTAATTCAGTTTAAATGTGAAATGTACTCACCAGATCCCCAACAACCTGTGGCCGAGCCCGGCTCCCGGCGGCTCTGTGGTGTCCTCCTGCATGCTGCCCCGAGGCTCCCCTCCATGCGTTACCTCTTACTCCCACTCCCCACGCGCGGCCGCCTCTGCAGCTGACCAC
The DNA here is from genome assembly GCA_037039145.1 of Fundulus diaphanus. NCBI lineage: Eukaryota > Metazoa > Chordata > Actinopteri > Cyprinodontiformes > Fundulidae > Fundulus > Fundulus diaphanus. The sequence goes on from CM073134.1 coordinate 43,638,558, forward strand.
GGCTACGTGGGCTTCCCCGGCCAGCAGAACCAGTTCGGCCACGTCTCCCTCAACAACTTCTTCAGCCCTGACTCCCTCCTCACGCCAGCCGCCAACAGCCACCCGGCCTTCGAGGCCAAGCCTGAGTTCGAGAGGCGCTCGTCCAGCATCGCCGTGCTGCGCATGAAGGCCAAGGAGCACACGGCCAACATATCTTGGGCCATGTGATCGGGGATTCTGGGTCTGTTTGACTGGAGAGGCAGGGTGCTGAATGTTTCCAGAGCTTGCAGTTTCCTGAAGAAGATTGGTATGTAAGTGTGGAAATTATGCCTTAACTGATGGGTCCCTACATCTTCCGAAGAAAGTTGAGCTCAAGTTTGGACTAAAGAAAACGGCTTCAAATATGCTGGAGTCACGGTTGTTGGCAGAGGACAGAAGAGCAGTTCTGTCATTAAAAAGCGTCCTGCAACAAGCTGACAGGACAGCTTCTAACGGAGCCAAAGTCAAATATGCACTGCCTTGTAAATCTAAGCAGACTTGATCTTTTTCACATTTTTTTTCTGTTGCAGCCTCAAACTGAAATATATTTTACCATAATTCTGTGTGACACAACGACACCAAGTCACACATGATTATGAAGTGGAGAGAAAACGATCCAGGGTTTTTCAATTACAAAAGAAAAGAAAAACAACCCAAAAGCTTTGGCACGCATATGAGTTCAGCCGCGACCTCCGGTAAGATCTGGGCTCAGGAAAGCAATGGCAGACATGAAGTTGGGCCGCTGACTGTTTATACAGGAGCACCCCAAAAGCGGGCTCAGAGGGATATTTTTAGGCTTGGCACATTTCATATTAATACAAACACACCCGTCAACTGTGTGGCACAAACATTGCCCCATTAAATGGCCAGCACTAATTCAACAATATACTGCAAAAATTTAACTACAAATAAGCACAATTTTCTTAAAATTAGTGTATTTGTCCTTGATTTGAGTAGGTAAATAAGAAGATCTGCCGATGGAATAAGATTTCAGCAATTAAAATAGGAACAACTCATCTCCATCATATTATTTCAAGTGCAGTATATCTAATTATCTTATTTTAGGGGTCAAAATACTTATGCCATTGGCAGATCATCTTATTTACCTGCTCAAATCAAGAACAATTACACTCATTTCAAGAAAATTTCACTATTTTTAATTACTCGCCACTGACATGTCAGAAAAGTAGAGGTCAGGAATGAGGTGTAAAGCCGACTGACTACAACCTGCGGAGCGCCGCATGAATAAACTCTTCCCCTTAGCTGATGCCATCTACTTGTCGATGCTCTTGATCTCTGTCACTGTGAACAGGGAATTCAGAGCAGCACACATTGCACACATTGCAACCTGTGGCCATTCAGAAATATTATTTCCCAGTAGCCATCACCCAGGCCAGCTGGCAGCCGATCCTGGCCCTGGGACATCATAATCTAAGATGGCCCCCAGACATGACCATCTGGAAGTAGAAGAAAATGGATAATCATGTATTGAAAAGGTAAATATCAGTACATGTTTCCATCCAATTGTCATGGGAATTTTGAGCAAACTTTTATAATGTCACAAAACAAAAATGCTAATTAGGTGTGTTTCATCCACTGGTTTGTAGTAAATTAACCAGGCTAAGCAAAGCGTGATTTCATCAGAACTTGACGTTCCACATGGCCGTAATAAACAGGAAGTAGAGGTAGCTAACTAGCATGGAACACACATCGAAAAAAAGGAGAGTTTTTCCGGTATGTGTTGCTATCGGGCAAGTATTAATTGTTCTGTCACATGAACCAGTACTGGAGATGTTACTAGCAGACCGCAGACGTTGAGAAAGAAATTCAATTCTATGTGAGTTATGGGGATATCTGGGAAGACACCGACAGCGGGAACAGCTGATCAGTCATGTGAGGTAAATGTTCACTACGGCAACACTTTTTTGGCAAATGTTTTTCCATATCCTGTTTTGCACATTAGCTCTTTTTTTTTGCAAAATTCAAAAACCACTTCAATTAAGCATATAAACTTTCTTTGTGAAATTAAGGAAGTTATTTTGAATTTTGCCGTTTCCATCAACCTTCTCTAGTGCGAGACTTCAAAATTTGCATAAAAAACAATGATGGGAGCACGGCTAATGATACCGTATCCTATCTCCTACCCTCCCTTACTCACCTCTTTTGCGCCTCATGTGTGCTCCATACTTTCTGAACTTTTCTCCTTAGAAGAGGTTCTAGATGATAATCCTCTATAGAAAGCCAACAGTGACACAAACTCAAAAAATTGTTACTGTACATTTTTATATGCAACGATTTGCATTAAATTCAAAATCTATCAAATAAATAATTTTTTCGACATATTTTCAAGGTCTCAATATTTTTAGTAGTTAAATTGGGGGATCGAAACAAAATTTGAGTACAGGATATGGAAAAATCATACATAAATCCTTTTCTAGATGACATTTTGGCTTCCTGTCCTGCTAACTGCTGCTGTGTCTCGGTAAATAAACCGAGACAGACTGGTTAAACTACGCAGCAGCTGAGCTGCAGACCACCTTACTAATCAAAATTATTCAGACGGCCTAACACTGTCTTCAGCGGTGTTAGGCCATCTGAGTGATCTGATTGCTACTGCAGAGAGAAAAAGTCAATTCACCATGTTCTGCAGCACATGACCATGAGGTGAAAATTATAACAAAATTATGATTAATAATGGAAATAAATGAATAAATTTTATATATGTATTTAGGATAAAGATGATTAATTATTTGACTCATGCATCTCAAGTTTTATTACATTTTCCGCATGTATAAATATCGACTTTGTATTTTTTATTGAATTGTGGCTCTTTTGGCTTGCCCTACTTTCTGCTGTTCAAGTCGTTTGTATTTTAGGCTTCTGCTTGTGTGACATGTTTAGATTTGTGCTCCAAATGGGTCGAAAACTTTAGGTTCTAGAGCCGTCTTTTTATTCACCTCCACTCACCCTCCAGTCACAAATCCGGTGTGCAGCGGTGAGGGCGTGCCTGGTAATAATGTCATGTGGCAAGTTACAAAACAGCACAGCTTTGGATGTTTACCAGCCTCCAAACGTTACCTATTGGACCTGGACTAACTATAATCGAGGAGACATACACAACGCGTCCCTGACAGAAACTGCAGAGTTTCACAGCGCCCTTAGAGCACAGATCACAGAGATAAGAGAGTCTATAGCTGAAAGTGGACAGGAGAGCCAACCAGACCACTACTGCAAGATCAATTAAGAAGAAACAAAATACCTGAAAAGGTTTTTTTTTAACTTAAATATTAGGCCTACATCTTTCATCACAAAAATGCCTGTTTTGCAGATAAAAAAAACATTCTTACCCGTAATTTGATAGTTGAGGGCCCCCTCTACCTTGCACTACGGCTGTCTGTCCTCTGTCCCCAGAGACCACTTTTTACCTTAACTTTATTGTCTAGAAGGCATGTCGGTGTAGAAGGCCGTTTCAAAAACTGCCTGGGAGACAAAAGCAGAGGAGAAGTGTGCCTACCAGTGTTCTGACAGCGTGAAATCACTGGACTGATCTGCAGCTCGCTGCCTGTCTGACCTGAAGGGAACAATGAGTTATGTCTATGAAGCCATGTTGCCTTGAAGGGATTAAATGGTTCTAAAAACGTCTGAAACGATGGAAGTACACATGCTTTAATGCTGAAAATGACTTTTTGTGACTAGCACAGGGCATGCCCTGCCTACCCTGACTGCATGTCACTGATATTCAGCCTGCCTGAGTTGAAGCCTTCCAGGATCCCCTTTTCTCTGCAATTACAGCTGCAAGTTACAACTCATGGTCTGTCAGAACGGACGGAGCACATCTGTGAACATCAGTTTTTCATTCTTCCAGTAGATTCTCTATTGAATTTAGGTCTTCAGCCTGTAACAGTTTTTAGTCAGTTTTCCCACAGACACTGAGCTCTCCTCTCCTTGGTGAAGGAAAGCCTTTACCATTCCTGGTATGTTCAGGGCGATGTGCACTGTTAGTTTCCACCACAAATAGCATTTTGCTTGGAGACTACAAAGGTCTGTTTTGGTTTCATCTTAGCCCAGCTTCTTCCTCACATTACTGCATCCCTACAAGGAAAAACTACAAACAGGTCGTGTGCTGGCTTTCTTCCAGCCTTAGCTTCTGGCCACTCGTCCACAAAAGCCAGATTTATAGATAGAACAACTAATAGTTGTCCGTTAGACAGATTGTCTCCCCTGAGCCGGGGATCTCTGCAGCTCCTCCAGAGCTACCGTTGGCCTCTTGGCGGCCTCTGTGATTAATGCTCTTTTTGCCTGGCCTCCCAGTTCAGATAAGCGACCATGCTTCGGTAGGTTTCTAGTCGTGCCGTACACTTTCCATTCTGAGGCGATGGCCTGAACAGAGCTCTGTGAGATATTCAATTATTGCCTTATTGTTTCACAACCTCCTGCTTTGAATGTCTCAGTTTCTTTCTCCCCTACGGCTGTGTTCCTGAAGCTGTGTGTTCACTAATGTTCTCCAACGAGTCCTTCACAGAACGGCTACATTTATACTAAGCTTAAATGACGGGGATGACATTTGCTAATTAGATGACTTCTGAGCGTGATTGGTTGCACTGGGTTTTATTTAGGGTTATCAGATTAAAGGGGCAGAATACAAATATGCAAACCTATGAATCGCTTTCTTTTCCACTTGACAACAATGAAACACTTCATGTTGGTCTATCTTATTAAATCCCAATGGAAAACATGGAGGTTTTGTGGCTGTATTATGACAAAATGTGAAAAAGTTCAACAGGTATGAAGACTTTGGCGAAGTACCATAAATGTCAACCAGATTTTAATGTTAATGTCCCGTGCATATTTGAGTTGTCCATCCTTCTGGTCAGAGCAAACATTTCTTGACCTCTCACTGTCTGGGGAGGCGAGGGCCGGCGTGAAGTCTTCACTGCGGAGGTCAGCAAGTCACCACTTCCTCGTGACTGAGACGTAAAGAAGGATGACAGGAGGCAGTAAAAACCAAAGGCCTGTGCACTGTGCGGTTCACTTTTAGATCCCCAAAGGAGGCGTCCCGGAGTGAAAAACGTTCCGAGCTTTCCTACACGTTCCTGTTTCACTCCAAGGTCCGGACTGAGAGTAAAACCGACTGACTTGATGTACTAACATGTCTTTGTGCTTTGTAGCAAAGCTCTGAATCCCTATTGTCTACCTTTGGTCTGCATCGCCGTGCAGGCCATGCAGGCAGGTTCTGGAACTGTATTTGTGTTTTCATTCATTTGTAGAGGCTTAATAAATGAATGTCACTTTGTTCTGGAATTGTTTGGTTTTTCAAGGAGAAAGAAATTCTGTCCAAAAAATGTAAACATTAAAGAGGCATAGAGATGAATAAATAGCTTTGGCTTATTTAGCCTAAAAAGCCTTATTTTCTACTTGGCTGCTATTAAAAGTTGTAAAACAGATGACCATGGAAGTGTTTGGAGTGTCGCTTCAAAAGGGAGGCATTTCCAGCAATCCAGAGTGTTGTTTACCGAAACAAAAAGCCCCTGGTTTTATGTTAAAAAACAAATATTGGCAAATTTTTAATCGCTATAATATTTAAATAAAAACTACAGTGCCCTCTTTAAGGCATCCTTGGGAAAAATGTGTGAGGAGTTTTAAAATAATTTGATATTTCATTGCTGCAGCCCAAGCAGACATTTTTCGAAAAATGGAACCTATAATTTGAATAAATTTCCCTGGCAAATAAAAGAAGCTGAAGCATATTTAGGATTTATCCTTTCTGTGTTTCAGTTCATCAGATTGGAGATTTGTTTTTTCTCGTAATGCACAACTGCTTGTTTCACAGCAGTATGGATATGAGACGACCCAGGACAGTTTCTATAAGCCCCTCTTCAAAATGGGAAAGAGCAGACAACATGCCAATTTTGTAAGGGGAAATCCAAAACAACTTCAGCCTGATGTTCTGCTGGGGAGGCTGCTTCTTGTTCTTGTGGTACTGCAAATCAATATTATCCTTAGTTAATAACACTATATTATATAAAAGAAAAGTCCCTTTGCTTAGTTTGGGCTAAGTGGGCTTATTCCACAAATCATACATGGGACCTGCGTTTGAATCCCGGTGGCAGCAGGAAGGGTAAAAACTCTTCTAAGTTGGTGAACCCTGAATAAAGGAGCAGCGGAAAGCACTCTAAAATGTTTTAGACTAAAATATGAGTAAATCAAAATTTATATTCAAATTGCTAATTTGCCCATCCTACATACCATTACTCCACATAAGAAATGCAACTTTTTTGGAACAGCTCAGTTGGTTCTGTGTAAACCAGAATAAAGGAAAATATCTAACAGGCAAACTGTGGCACCCAAAGCTCTGCTATGTACAGAATTATATCTTTGAGCTTTTGTTTTTACATTGTTACATTGTTTATTTAAATGGGTTTTTTTCTGGAGCACACTACCCTCCCTAGCTAAACCATATGAAGTCCAAACCTCGGTGTCGCAGCCAGGGCCGGGTCTAGAGAATTATTAATGGGGTGGCAGTAGGGAGGCAGGGGATTTTTATAAGGTGGTACTGTATGGCACATAAGTGCTGACATAATCACATTTGTCAACAAAATGACCCATTGTTAAGTGGGAAAGTCAAGATTATTAAACTAAGATTATTATTTTATAGTAAAATAATATATTGTGATCAAGTCTAAGCAGGGTGCACAAAAGCAAACGTTCTTGACTATTTTCATTTCCATTCGGACACCTGAGTGTGCCCCTCTCATCACTGGGGAGCTGTCATTGGGCAATAAGGGTTTCCTAGTAGTCCATCAATAATGCTCAAGAAAGCACGATGATAAAAAAAAGATCCTGAAGAGTGATGACTTGGGTAGAACTCAGTCACAGTTATTAAAAAAATACAATTTCATGCATTAATCTGTCTTATCTATTCAAACATCAAATATTTTAGGCAAGGCAAGGCAAATTTATTTGTATAGAACATTTCAGTACAGAGACAATGCAAAGTGCTTTTAGGAACAAAGTGTCTTCAGATGGGCAGCCTTCTTAAGGAACGCTCATACTAAATCAAGGCAGATTTTTTTCCATTGATCACTTGACGCTTCACCGGACGGTCGCCTCCAGCGGTACGTCTGCCTTTCCAGGACTGAATATCAGGACCTGCTGCCCCGCGCCAGGTGATAGATCCCCCTACAGGACACAACAACTGGTGTCTTTGATGAGTAAATCCATCATTGCTAGATAGAAATATAGCATAATTGTGCTGTCTAAATATGTAACGCATAAAAAACATTTTTTGTGCTTAAATAAATGGAAGAGGAGGACCCTTAACGCGACGCAAAGTCACATAGTTCAGATTGTTGAAATTTCACTTCCCTCTATTCGCAGTTTTGCGTCGCTCTGTTCTCCCAATCCGTGCCGTTCCCATTGCAGGCTGCTAATTCGCTCCTGTTGGCGCCTTTACATCGGGATAGCATGTAAAGCTCTCGCCTCATTCGCCTTCTTCACGTTTGGTGTGAACATACCTTTGGCTCTGGATGATTCATACTCTCAGCGTGAAGTTGCTTAAGAAACGGAAAATACTGATCCAATATGGTCTTTAATGGGATGCTAACCAAAATTCAAAGCTGTGATGAGTGCAAAAATGAAAGGTTCACAATCAGTGAGCTGTGAAGAACATGTCTTCAGTGAAGGCACACCTCTATAACAAGCTTCTGGTGTGTGGTAATGTCCCTCAGTCCAGATCAGTTCAGTTTATTTAGTGCCAACACACAACTAATGTCCTCTCAAGACACTTTACATGAGGTGATAGCGGTGCAGCCGAAAGCAGATATTCACATCCACACATAAAAATCTTTCTCACTGACATTAAATCTAGCTAAAATTCCTGTTTTATGTCAGTTGACATTACAAACCTATTTAGTCTTTCCTAAACCATAATAATGGGACAGATTTGTTTTTAAGAAAAAAATCTTCACAGAAAGAGGTTTGTTTACATTTTGTCAGTATTTGGTAGAACTGCCTTTATCTGTGTGACTTGGGTCAAACATTTTGGGCATTCTTCTGCATAGTCTGCTGGACCTTTGGCCCATTTCCCCCAACAGAACTGCAGCAACTGAGGCGGGTTTGTAGGCCACCTTGCTTTCACACAGCATTTCAGCTCTATTTACTGAGAGGCTGAGATCACAGCTTTGTGATGGCCACTTCAACATAGTCTTCGTTATCTTTAGGCTACTTTGTAACTGATCCTGAAGAGTGATGACTTGGGCAGAACTCAATCGCAAATGAAGACTTACAAGCACTATGAACAGACATCAGAGGAACAAAAGTGGAAAGTCAGATACAGCAAAACAATGATGAGATGGGGAGAAACATGCCGTTTTTTAACTAATAGCTAGCTGAAAATGACATGACAACCAGGTGTGGGTGCACCGAAGAATGCAGGGCAGCTGGGGGAGAGCCTGATGAGGAAAACGTGGGAGGGAAGGTGACTAATTAACACACAGATGACACAGGGTCAGAGTGAACCACATTGGAACAACTACCAATAGAATGAGACTCTAAACAAACTCAAAAAAGGAAGCATCTCAACACTAAGAATTTATCCGAGTACGGAACACCCTCAACAACAAGAATCAGCGACCCAAAATAAGTCTTGTACAAAACCAAGAGAGAACCAAAAACACAATACCCTCTGATCATGAGATTCATTTAGCAAACGTAGCCATCTTTATATATTACAAACATAGTTTGATTTTTAAAGAGCATGACAAAAACATTATATTGACCTTACATTGGAACCATGTGATCGGGTGATGGTAACCTGTGATAGGTGGACTCTCCTAACCTGACAAAAGCCAGCTGTATGTCGCTCCGCCTAGCTCCACTCACATACATCTGGGACACCGCCATAGGAATTGCCTTTATTGAAGGCTGGGCCTTATCAAAAATTGTTGCATATGATTGGATAAGCCACTTGTCTGTCATCTTTATTGACGTGCTATTTCAACCACTCACACCGAAGCTAACCCGTGACGCTGATGATAGCGACGCAGAAAAAAAAAAAATAATAATAATAATGTGTTTGCGGCTCTAGTGGCATGCGTTTTATTGACAGTGAGCTGACAGGAAGAGGGGGGAAGACAAGCGGCAAAGCGCCGCGGGTCAGAGTCGATTCCGGGGCGACCGCGTTGAGGACTAAAGGCCTCCTAACATGGTTCGCGCTAACCGCTAACCGCTCCGGGGCGCTTCCGCGTCCGCCGCGGACGCGCCCCGGAAAACAAAACCTGCCAAATCCGGTCGGGAGAAGGGCGAAAACATCGTTTCCACCAACAAAAGCCTTCAGAGCCGTTCTCTGATGTTCTTTTAATGAAACAATATTAGGTAGATTGGACAACACGGAAGAAATAGCAGCATCGATGTTAACGCTTGCTTCCTTGACGAGCCGCCATTGCTATCAAAACAGTCTCACGTCATGGTCGCGTCTCCACTACGTCACATCTATGAAATGCCAGCCCTGCGTCCTGATTGGCCAGACCATAAATTTGGTTGGAGAAATCACTTTCTACCGGCGGTGTCCCAGATGTATGTGAGTGGAGCTAGGCGGAGCAACATACAGCTGGCTTTTGTCAGGTTAGGACTCTCCCTCCCTTTCACCAACCAGCAACGTTTGTGTCAAAGAGTTTTTCTGCTCAGGAGATATCCTGGGCTTTTATTAGGTTTTATATCCCACCTTTTCTCATATGAAATTTGAGCACAAATGACAAGATGTTGTCAAGACATGAGAGGTTCTACGTTACACAGATCAAATATCAGATATAGTGGAGCTCATGTTATCAGGATGTAGGGACGGCACTGATGCTATTAGTCAGTCTGATTTGTGCTGTCTTAAAGTCAGCAGCACAGCTTCATTACCTTTTTTTATTTATACTGCTCACATGTCTTCATGGAACATGAATTTATTACACAGTAATAGCAGTGCAATATCATTTAATAGATTGAAGGCTTTCAGCTGGACTGGTGGCTGGGTTGGAAGCCCCCCCCCCCCCCCCGCTCATTTAAACATTCAAGCTGATCAACAGTATGAGGCATCGTCTCTTCGCCTTCCTTGTGAAAGCTGCTCCTGTGGTTCTCCAATCGATCACTCTACCTTATAATTGGGAGCACGTCTGCTTTTCTTTCTTGTCTGACGTCAGGCTGTTGTCCCAGTCAGAGGAAAGCACTATCAGGGAAACCCTGTCCGTGGAAGCGGAGGCCTGGATTTAATTAGTGCCCTAACTCAGGTCAGATGCTTTGGATTGGAAACAACCTTGTTTCCTTAGGTTCTTCCTGCTTGCTGCCATTTTAAACTGCAACACCAGGCCCTCCATCTGCACGCATCATAACTCTCAGACTTTGATGGTGGGGAATTTTTGGGTGGAAACAGAGCAGAAAGTGTCACACTGATGTGTTTTGTACAGGGATGTTCCGCACAAACTGGAGGTTAAATGCAAGTGAGTGTTGCAGTGGACATCATGAACTTTGCTTCAGTTTTGCCAGCCATTGTTACCATTTCTTTCAATCATTATTGATTTTGAGCAAATTATACAGAGCACATAGTTTTTAAAAAATCTATAAATGAGGATAAATGTTACAGGAAACAATTTGAACAATGTACCTAAAGTATATGTCTCCTCATCAGAAGAGTTCACTTATCCTGGAGCAAAGAAAAGCTTCAGAGGTCATTGTTCTGTTTCATTGTCATGGTTGATATGACAGAAAAGGAAACATTATTAAATATTTAGCTTTTATTTTACATCTTTGCACTGGAAAGCAGGAATCAGCTTGATGCCCTGTCTAAAAAATGCAGTGCCTTGCAAAAGTATTCACACCCTATTGATTATTCAGATTGTGTCCCATTGCCTCACATTTACGGGGAATTTGATGTGGCAAACCAGCACAAAGGGATAATCAATTCAATTAAATTTTATATAGCGCCAATTATTCATGATAATAATCGCAAAGCTGAAGAAAAGGTGCCATAGTGCGCACTTTTTTTTCTTTTTTACAAATACAAATCTGAAAAGTGTGGCATGCCTCCATGTAGAAAAGTTTGTTCCAATATTATTGAAAGCAAAAACTTTGAAACTGTGAAAAACTGCTTAGTCAATCAAAAGGTTTTGAAAGTAATTTACAAGGCGTATGGAAAAGCTGAACCAATATACAGGACTGTCTCAGAAAATTAGAATATTGTGATAAAGTTCTTTATTTTCTGTAATGCAATTAAAAAACATGAAATGTCATACATTCTGGATTCATTACAAATCAACTGAAATATCGCAAGCCTTTTATTGTTTTAATATCGCTGATTATGGCGTACAGCTGAAGAAAACTCAAAAATCCTATCTCAAAATATTAGAATATTTCCTCAGACCAAGTAAAAAAAAAAATTATAACAGCAAAACAAAATCAAACATTTGAAAATGTCCATTAATGCACTCAGTACTTGGTTGGGAATCCTTTTGCACAGATTACTGCATCAATGCGGCGTGGCATGGAGGCAATCAGCCTGTGGCATTGCTGAGGTGTTATGGATGCCCAGGATGCTTCAATAGCGGCCTTTAGCTCATTTGCATTGTTGGGTCTGGTGTCTTTTAGCTTCTTCTTCACAATACCCCACAAATTCTCAATGGGGTTCAGGTCAGGGGAATTGGCAGGCCAATCAAGGACAGTAATGCCATGGTCAGTACACCAGTTACTGGTGGTTTTGGCACTGTGGGCAGGTGCCAGATGTTGGTTGTGCAGCGTTTCCTGCCACATTTCCCCCTTCCAACATACTTTTTGTGAATGTGCTTTGAAACTGCGCTCTGTGAACAGCCTGCTCTTTGAGAAATTTCTTTTTGTGTCTTACCCTCCTGATGGAGGGTGTCAATGATGGTCTTCTGGACAGCAGTCAGATCAGCAGTCTTCCCCATACTTGTGATTTAGTTTACTGAACCAAGCTGAGTGTTTTTCAAGGCTCAGGAAACCCTTGCAGGTGTTTCGAGTTAATTAGACGATTCAAGTGATTAGTTGAATAGCCTACTAGTATACTTTTTCACGATATTCTAATTTTCTGAGACAGTCCTGTATTTTTCAGATTTTGTTTGTTAAATTTTCTTTTTTTTTTCAGATTTTGTTTTTTTTGGGGGGTTGGGGGGGGGACACACCAAGTTTTACAAATTGCCTTTTTATCAAAAGCTTGGTCAGCTTGGACACGACGTTAAGAAGCACCTCTTTATCTGTGCTCTGTTAGAGGGAGAGAGTTTACTTCTTCATCACTGAAAACTGAAAGTTTAAAATGTGGTTTGAAGTCTGTCTATATATTTTTATGTGCGCTACTCACTGTGAGAACCAATCACAAATTGTTTCTTATTTATTTTTTTGCAGAATTCACTAAATTATTTAATATTGATTCCAAATTTCTCTAGGATTCTTTTCAGCTTGACCTATTACGCTTCATTTGTTGGACTTTTTCTTCTCCTCTCTTCAGCGTCCTGCATTGTTTATGCAGGCGAGCGCAGACCATAAGAAGTGCTTCTTAAATTCATGTCCAAGCTGACCAATAGAAATGCTCGCACTTGACACACACAGACCAATAGGGATGCTGATGTTAACGTCCACAGAGAGAATTGCATCTTCACTCCATACCTCAGAGGAAGCTCCGTGCCCTGAAATGTAAAGATCTGTAAACCATTTGAAAAGAATTTGTAACCGCCCCCCAAAAAATAAATAAATACAAATAAAATGCTGAAAAAAGAAACTGAAAAAATGACAAACAGCTAAAATGTTGGTCCAGCTTTTGCATGCACATCGTAAATTACACTTAATACCTTTCATTTGATTGAGTAGTTTTTCAAATCTCCATTTTTGAAACATGGATTTGCTTGCAATAATATTGAAACAACTTTTTTCACCTTCTGCTGCTGTTGCTGGTCTGTGTGAAAATTTATTTACCAGCTTTGCATATCCTACATCAATCTTTCCACAAATTCCCAGTTGAGTTCAGACTTAAATGTTCTAACACTTGAACATGCTTGGGTTTTAACGGGTCCGTTCTAGCTTTGGTTCTATGTTTCTGATCATTGCTCTGCTGGAAGCGGAACCCCCCGTCCCTGTTCCCAGTTTTTGGCAAGCGAGCCTCCAGCGTGTTTTCATCCTGGATTCTTCCTCAATCCATCTTTCCATCCAGTCTAATCGATTTACCCACATCATGATGCTGCCATCACTATGTTTTACAGTAGAGATGGTGTGTTCAGGGTGATTTGCATATGGCTAAAGACCTCAGTGTTGGTCTCATCTGACCAGAGCAAACGTTTAGACATAGTTTTTGTGTCCCATACATGGGCTGTAAAAACTTCCTGTCTTCCTTGCAACAACGGCTTTTTTCATGCTGCTCTTCCATAAAGGCCAGATCTGTTCCCACTGAATTTTTTGCATTGATCGCTTGCCATTTCGTCTCTCTCTCTCTCGCAAACAATTTGCGTGGACAACGCAGCCATTTCCCTCCCAGCTTGCTTCATCGCGTCATCAAATAGGAGGAGTGTCTGTCTGCTTGCCGGTTCCTCCTGTTTGTTCAAGGTGTCTTCATGACAGGGTGCCTTCCTAGGTCTGGGTGATTCATACTCTCTGCGTGAAATGGCTTAAGACACATACAATACTGATCCAATATGGCTTTTTATGTGATGAGTGCAAAAATGAAAGCTTCACAATCAGTGAGCTGTGAAGAACATGGCCGTTTCTCAATATGCGTTCTTGAGCGTTCTTGTGTGCTCGTGTGCTCGTGACACGTCATCAGCCTCAGCCCGAGCACTGTTCCAATACCGAGAACGCCAAACCGAGAACGCGCCGAATTCCCCGGATGTTGTTCTCGCCCGCCCTCTTTATCGAGCATGCATCAGAGCAGACTTGTGCGTTCTTCAGACTGACCGCTTGCCCAGAATGCACCGCGGCAAGATAATTTTTAGGCTTTTTAGAAATTAAAAATGTTGTTGTAAAAAAATTTTCAATAAGATTTATTGTGGTGTAGTATATAAATAGTTTTGAATGTTAAAGAAATGCTAAAGAACTGTGCGTCTCATGACGTCACAAGTACGCTTCTGTTCCAATACACCATACGTGCTGCGTGCTCCCGTTCTTGTCAAGTCCGATCTTCCTGTGTTCTCGCCAAGACCGGTCTTGACGAGAACGCGAGTCCGTACTCGCGTTCTCGTGAATTGAGAAACGGCCCATGTCTTCAGTGAAGGCACACCTCTAACAAGCTTCAGGTGTGTGGTAATGTCCCTCAGTCCAGATCAGTTCAGTTTATTTAGTGCCAACACACAACTAATGTCCTCTCAAGACACTTTACATGAGGTGATAGCGGTGCAGCTGAAAGCAGATATTCACATCCACACAAAAATCTTTCTCACTGACATTAAATCTGGCTAAACTTCCTGTTTTAGGCCAGTTGGGATTACAAATTTAGAGATTTTTTTTAAAGAAAAGTCTTCACAAAAAGAGGTTTTCTTACATTTTGTCAGAATTTGGTAGAACTGCCTTTATCTGTGTGACTTGGGTCAAACATTTTGGGTATCCTTCTGCATAGTCTGCTGGACCTTTGGCCCATTTCCCCCAACAGAACTGCAGCAACTGAGGCGGGTTTGTAGGCTACCTTGCTTTCACACAGCATTTCAGCTCTATTTACTGAGAGGCTGAGATCACAGCTTTGTGATGGCCACTTCAATATAGTTTTTGTGGCGCTTAGGCTACTTTGTAACAAGCTTGGGGCTTTGCTTAAGGTGGTTGGCCATTTGGAAGACCCATTGGTGCCAAAGCTGTGACTTCCTGGTTGATGTCTTGAGATGTTTCTGGAATATTCCCAAACAATGTTCTTTCCTCATGATGTCAACTTTTTTGTGAAGTGCACCAGTCCCTCGTGCAGCAAAACAAACAATTCTGCAGCCGCTTGTACTTCACGGTCGGGACGGTGTTCTCAAACTTGTGAGTTTTTCCCACTTTTCCCCAAATGAAATGATACCCAAACAGTTTAGCTTTAGTGTCACCCGACCGTGTCTCTAAAAAATATATGCTTTTTTAATCTTCTCTTTGTCTCTGCCACATCTTAAAGGTATACTATGCAACTGGGATTGATTTTCCAGCGAGGCGCCCCCCAGAGGGCGAAAGTAAAAGTGCACTGTCGTAAATATGCTCAGCTGTTCTCCTGGTTTCTTCGTCAAGCCAGGCGCGGTTGTTTTGAGCTTAGCAGACAGGCGAACGCAACGAATACAAAAGTCGAAAACACGGCAGTACAAACAATGACTAACACAGTGAAAGTATGAACATGCACACACAGAGAGAGAGAAACCATTCCAATGCAGTGTTTCCCCTAGGAATTTGCTTACCGGACGACCGGCGGAGCAGGGGGTGCTGGGGGGTGGGGAGGGTGTAGAGACAAGCTTTGCGCGACCGGTGGAGCGACCGGCGGAGCGGGCGGGCGGGGGAAAGAGACAAGCTTTGCGCGACCGGCGGAGCGAGCGACCGGCGGAGCGAGCGACCGGCGGAGCAAGCGACCGGCGGAGCGAGCGACCGGCGGAGCGAGCGACCGGGGTTAAGAGACAAGCTTTGCGCGACCGGCGGAGCGAGCGGGGCGGGCGGGTGAAAGAGACAAGCTTTGCGCGACCGGCGGAGCGAGCGGGCGGGGGAAAGAGACAAGCTTTGCGCGACCGGCGGAGCGAGCGAGCGGCGGAGCGAGCGAGCGGCGGAGCGAGCGAGCGGCGGAGCGAGCGAGCGGCGGAGCGAGCGACCGGGGTTAAGAGACAAGCTTTGCGCGACCGGCGGAGCAGGCGGGCGGGGGAAAGAGACAAGCTTTGCGCGACCGGCGGAGCGAGCGAGCGGCGGAGCGAGCGAGCGGCGGAGCGAGCGACCGGCGGAGCGAGCGACCGGGGTTAAGAGACAAGCTTTGCGCGACCGGCGGAGCAGGCGGGCGGGGGAAAGAGACAAGCTTTGCGCGACCGGCGGAGCGACCGGTGGAGGCGGAGCGGGGGAGACAAGCTTTGCGCGCATATCGAGTTAGTTTTTTTTTTTTGGAATGTTGGGAGGCGGTAGTGTGAGGGAAACCCTACAATGTTACTTACAATCGCATCAGCAGAAACGCGAGGTCCGCGTCAGCCTTGCAGCCTTCTCTTTCTTTTAGCTCTCGCCATTCGGAAAAAGCTTGCCCGATGTTCACCCGTGTACGACTCCTCTTTCTGTCCACAGCCCTTTTCCTCTTTCTTGCCTGCTCCGACATGGGCTTTCGCTGTTTTATCGCTGGTTCCGCCATGATAACTGCACAGATATCGCCACTGCGCTAGCAACAAAACACCGTAAAGCAAGACCGACTCTTGCGATCTCGCACGAGATTCTGAGCCTGTGGGCGCGGGCCGAGGGCTCCTGCAGTTGCAAGTGCGGTATTTCCCCCACAGACCACCAGGGCGTCCAAGAAAACCTTTGTTCAACCTGAAATGACTCATTTAATCATCCAAAACGGTATGGAACACATTAATTAACTGAAAAATGTTGCATAGTGTGCCTTTAACCTTGATCCCTTCTGCCGTTTTGTATGTGTGTTATCAGACGGGTTGTTGATGCTTCTGCTCTAAGAGGCGGCAGCCTTGTAGGTGGCTGTTGAAGCAAGCGCCCCTGCCTGTCAGTCTGTGTCAAAGTACGGTCTTGCATAATGCAGCTGCCCCCCGCCCCCCTTAAAAAAACTTTTTTTTTTCACCCAAACAGTAAAGAAAAGTTCAATCAGATCAAACCCATACAATCCAGTGATATACATATATGAAGTTATTTGTTTATATTTCAGTTCAGTTCAAGCTAGAACAGAAATTAGTCCAATTCAGTTCATAACATCAGTTGGTCAAGGGCTTTCAATCTTAGGAGACCCAGCTGACTGAACTGGTCAATGACTTTACACCAGTCCCTCCTCCTGAAACGATCATTCTAGGATACAAATAGGGAGCCTACAGTGAACCAACATAGCACATAGAGGGGTACTCACTGGGTGCATACAGGGAACCTTTGGGGTAAAGAGTTCCTATGGGAACTTTGGGGATACTTCCAGAGTTAATAACATGCAGTATCCTTCACACTTTCTGATATGCATTGGTAAGATCAGAGCACTTACTTTAAACTTTAAAGCATAATGTGTGTGTGTGTGTGCGCACGCTTTTTCAAAGCAGCTGATAAACAAAAACAGCTTTGCTATATTATACCAACTGTACCCTCAGACACATACACACTCAAGCCTTCCTCTTCTGCCTCTGAAAAATAGACCTGTAACTTAAAGTCCAGTCGGATCTTCTTCTCAATGCATCGAGTCTTCTCCCCCACCAATTTTTTTCTGCTCCCTTCCCCTCTGCATCATCCTTTATCTCTGCACGGCGGTGATCATCACAGTCCAACTGAGATCCAGAGACTGATTGTACAGCTAGTTTTTGTGTATGTGTGTGTGTGTGTGTGTGTGTCAGAGAAAGGGAAAGAACGAGAGCTCCTGCAGACCAGATCCATCAACAGCTCCAATGGGTTTGACCCCTCCAGGTTAACCGTGGCCATTAATACAAGAGATTCCCTCCTCTGCCTCCCTACTTCCCGCATAACCTCACATGGGGGAGGACGGGCCTCTGAGTGAGCACACACACACACACACACACACACACACACGCACACACACACACACACACACACGTCCTTGTTTAAAGTGAGGAAGGTGGCTTGACTTCTATATACTTCCATTCATCTTTAACACTTTCCATGGCCTAACCCTAACCTAAACCTAATTGAAACCTTAGTGCTAAACCTAACCTCTAGCCCAGAGAAAAGTTAAGACCAAAAAAAGTCCTCACTTTACTAGTAAAATGAGCAAAAAAATGTTCGTGCTCAGCTGCAAATACAAGAACACACACACACACAGGCCATTTGTAGGAAGACATAGAGGTAGATCAAACGTCCTCCTGGCAGGAGGCTAAAAAATGGTGCCGACTGTCACGTATGTTCCACAGCGGAGATCTACACTCGGTGTCGGCCCACTGTTGTTATTCTAATCCCTCAACGCTGATGTTCCACTTCTTCCTCTGCTCTGGAATGGACCCAGCAGCTATGAAAGCAGCTATTTTTCACAAGCTCTCTCCCTTTCTCTGTTTCTAGAGCGTTTCACTTTTATTAAATGGCCATTCATCACCCGACTTTTTTTCCACTTTGGCAAAGACAAATGTGCGAATGACAAAGCTAAATAATCTGTCGCCTTAAGGTTCCTCTTTTATTTGCTTCAACAAAGCTAAAAAAACAAACAAACAAAACAAAAACAAACTATGTAAGCAAAATTAAGTAGTTGATGTTAAAAATGTGATCAAAAGCTGAAACCTGCTGAGGTCCTCACAACATGTCACAGACCTAGAAACAAAACGCTGAGTCATCGCTGGTCAGACGGCGTGATTTCAGTTATTATTGAGGGGAGGGAATGAAACATTCAGCCAAAATAATATTTTCTTAACGATAACAAGAGGAGATTTTATCCATATTTTTTGACAAATGTCTTCAAAAACAAAATGGAGCTTTTAAAAATCCCACCCTGTTATAAAGAAACCGATCAGTCTAAGTACGACCACTACATGTATTCCAGTCTTTATGCTACTCTTAGCCTCTGCCGTCCTAAAAACGCCCAACAAAAAAAATAAAAATAAAATAAAAAATAATAAGAAAAGAATAAATAAGAAACATTGAAAGTTCTCTTTTTTGTGTCCTCACAAACAGATTAAAGATCTAACACAGTCTTAGATTGCCCACTGGAGAATCAACACTGAGTGTAGAAGGACCTGATTTAAGTTTCCTGTCTGATTCTGAACTAGAGATGATCAAGTGAACTCCAGGCTCACTGGAAAACTGTGAACTGGACCTTCAGGGAGCTCCAAAGCAGGCGTTAACTTCAGTGCGGTGAGTGGTTCAGTCACCACTTTCTTACAGAGCTGCTCTAGTTTAGATCTTCTCAGTCATGCTGGGATTCCTTTCCCTGCCTCCAGTAAGACGTTTTGGCAATTTAGTAGTAGTTTTCTGTCACCTTCTCATAGCGTTCTACTCTTAGTTTTAATGTCACCCATAAAATAAATCGATCTGCAGAAAAATTACTTTCATTTCATTACATATTTAAATAACCAGGTGGCTCAAAGCAGAAACAAAAAGGCTCTCATTGGTTTTGTTTTACCTTGCCACAGCAGAGGCCTCTCCTGTTGTGGCAGCATGTACATTTGAAATGTCTGTTCTTTAAAGCCCTCTAGTGGTGTAATGTGGTAACTGCAACTTCCAATCATTTAAAACCTGCAGACTCAGGAGTGAGCAAATAAAATTACGCTGAAAACAAAGTACACCCTCTGGTCCATATTTTTGCATGTCATGGTCGAAAAAGGTAATAAAAAAAGGTTGAAATCATACCTCAAGTAAACGCAAACAACAGATTCCACGCTGTCAGTTTTTACCAAACAAAGATGAAGCCAAAAATGAAAATCTGCGTCATGGAAAAATGAATGCCATCCTTGCTGCCTCCATACGATTCAATAGGGGAAGCAGTACCCCTGTGGTGACAATGAAATACAGTCGATAAATTGATCAGCAGCAAGTTTAAACCCAAGCTGGATTTGTGGCTGTTTGGTGCCAGCTGGCTCAACACAATGCCGGTATGGAAAGACCTCAGCAATGAGCCGTCAGAGTGGGTAGAGTCACCCATTCTTTTCTACAGAAGTCAAAGTCTTTCGCTCTGCCCTGAGAATGGTTATCCACAGCAGGAAGACAGCTGCCTGTCTTCCCAGCAGCGAAACGCCAAACATATTCTCGCCGAGGCCAGACTGTGCGCGTCTTCATCACGTTTACGTCTCAGACGCTACAGGTCTAAGCTAACATTGCCAATGATAAAGCTAATGAATGTAAACCTAGGCAACAGCTATGAGTTTTTTAAGGGGAAGCTTTAAGTAAGCCTCTTCTACCTCAAAAGTCTACGGCTGCACGATCCCAGTGATGATCCCAAACGCAGCATTAGATCTACCACAGGATTCCCGGTGTTACAATGGCCCAGTCCAGGTCCAGACCTCAGTCTGACTAGATTGCTGTGCTGGTGCCTTAGACACTTACAGCGTTTCCATCTTGGCTTCATCATCTCTTAATAAGTATTGACACGATGGAATCTGTGATCGGTTTTTGCACACTTTATTAAATCTATCATCCTTGAACCTGGTAAAGGCAAAGTATTTAGGGCTTTCCCTGGCCTCTTGGCTGCAAATTGTGTAAATTCTTCTTGTTTCCACAATGTGTTAGTTTGTTGTTTTAATGCTGATCACTTTCCTGCCCTCTTTTTTTATTATTCCTACATTCCCAAACCAAGTTTTTTGTTGCACTTTTCACTCTTTCTCTTTTACATTTAAAACATTAGAGGGCATACTATATCACTGGCTTTTGAATAATCCTGAATGAAGTAGAGTATTTTTTAATTTTTATTAATCTCCTTGCTTAAATCTAAAGTCCAATTTAGCCAAGACGAGTTAAGGGGCTAAACAAATATGACGATAACATGACTGGCCCGTTTCTCAGCCTTTAAAATGATAAGCCCTTGTACCTCGTTTGTCACTTTTCTCTCTTTAAGGTCATGTCTTGTTGCTGTCAAAGCCCTTCAGATTCTACAAGTGCCTAATAGCCCCAAGGAGTCAGAGTCTAAGCTGCCAAAAATGCCTTTCAATGTGTCCCTTAGTCCCAGTGCGGGGAGGAAGTGGTCTGCAGCAGGCCCGAGGGGGCTTCACAAGAGGCCTTATTAGAGGCCTGTGGCAGGATGCCTTACAAATCCAATTAGGAAGAGCCGAGACTGGATCTGGACTTCTACTGCAGGCTGTCAGTCATGGAAGAAGAGAGGGTGTCCAGTTACCAGAGATGGTGGAAGTGAACTAAGTTTGCATCTTCGCCAGTTGTTGTTTTTTATGAAAGAATCTGAGAATATTTCCATACTCTGTACAGTATCCATTGTTAAAGTTCCATCTGTAGCGATGCACAGAAAGCCCACGTGGACGGACATGACCCGGTCACTGTGGGAACGCTGCAGTCCAGGTCCCTGGGTGACTGAAGTTTAATTCCACTGTAACCAATGAAGACTGCTTGCTTAAACGTGAAGTCGCCTCCCTGCTGCATCACAGCCCACTCACAGCTCTTCTCCATATTTTCTCTCAGCTAATGCAGGGCTATGAGGCAGTAGCCGCTATTTTAGACAGTGTTTGTTACCAAACATTTGTTGGGATCCCTTAGTTCCAATTTCATCGGAATCATCAGATGTTCACAGCGCTTTGCAAGCGTTCTCATAACCCTTCAACCTCTTCCCGTTTTGTCCCACTGCAGCCATAAACTTCAATGGAGTTTGCGCCGACACGTATGAGTGCAGAACAGGGAAGTGGAGGGAAATCAGTGGATGGTTTTTACCATTTTCTTACAGATGATGAAAAAAAAGCCCTCCTCTAGTCAATTCTTTGTAGAGCAGTCTTTCTAAACTACAGCAGCAAGTCTTTTGGGATGGTTCTCAACTAGCTTTGCACACCTACAAACAGAAGGTTGTGCCCATTTTCTTTGTCTTTACAAAATATCTTGAGCTCATCTAGAATGGATTTAGAGTCAGTGAAGAAGTTACTCGTCCCACTTGTGAGAAATTCAGCTGGATTCAGGTCTGAACTTTGAGTCATTCTAACACATGACCTGCTTTCATCTAAACCATTCTGCCATAGCTCTAGCTGCGTGTTTAAGCTATTTTGCATCCTATATACCAGGTTATGTTCCAAGATTGTTACGTGTTTGGTTCCATCCGTCCACTCTGACCAGCTTCCCTGCCCCTGCTGAAGAAGACTCTGCCCACAGCATGGTGCTGCACCATCTTGTTTCACTGTGTGGAATGGGTGGTGTGTTTAGGGTTATACTATGTAGTTGTTTTTATGACTCCCGCTAATTAGCCTGCGGGCCAGAATGTTCCGCCGTGGTTTCATCTGACCCAAGAACCTTCTCCCATCTTTGCAGTGACCCATAAATATCATGTTCAGATGTTCAGAGTTTGGTATGTTGTTTTATGGACAAGCATAGCCCCTTTTTCAAGTGCTGTAGCATATGATATATAAAATGTATATGCTTGTCCCTATTAAAAAACAAAAACCTAACCCTGCTTTTAACTCCTCCACAACTTTATTCCTGACCTGTGTGCTGCGCTCCTTGGTTTTAAAAAACGTTTCGTTTCACTGGTGTTCTCTAAAAAACAGAACAACTCTGATTCTCTGCACTAAATGGGTGATTTCTGAAGGCAAGCGGAACTGAACTGTGCTATCAGAGGAAGGAAGGGTAAAGATGCATTGCACATTTTCCAAACTTTTGTCTATAGACAAACCTTAAAATTATGCCCTACTTTGATTTGGCCTACCAAAAAAAGAAAAAAGAAAATCCTAATAACATACATAGATGTTTGTTGATTTAATTTGACAAAAGTGGAACAGCCACTTTTTCTAGACACAGTGTATAGGTGGTGTTCAGGTATCACTTTTTACTGGTTGATATCAAACATAAAGATAAAAATAAAATGAAATGTTCGTATTTTTCAGAAAGTTTTAGAGAATATGAGCGCTCAAAACACTGAATCATCCCTTCTCCTAATGTCTCCCTTTGTCTTGCCTCGTCCTCCTTTACCTTCCTGGAGCAGCAGCTTTGCACTCCGGCTGCAGTTGAAGTGGATTTGTAATCAGAGTGGACTGATGGAGACCCACAGCTCCTGCTGCACAGAACTCTACCTCTGGACTCCTGAAGTGGGATTACTTGTCCCTTTTCTTTGATGGGCCAATTTATTTGTCTGAGTCGCTCTTTTTGTGCTTTCACCTATTTGTGCCCCACACCACACTGGTTATTGAGAAAGACTTGGCCATTGTGTGCACCTGAGGTCCTTTCTGAGCAAACCTTTAATATCTAAGAGAGTGGATCAGATGTGGATCGTCTGTTGCTGCCGGTTCAATAGAAAATAACTCATTGTTGGACGACCTGGTAGGCTAATTTCCTCCGACTGATCTCAGTAAGCAATGTCTCCAGTTTTCCTTAAAGAGAATCTAGATTGGCTCATGTCACTCTGCTGAATAAAGCGCTGGCCACAAAGGCAGTGTATCAGTAGGGTGGGATGTGGCGCCCCCTTGAGGTTGGATATAAGCATTCATTCTATTGTAACAGGGACATGTAGCTGTTTCATCCTCTGGTTCAGAGTTACGTGACCCCAACGGTGGTGGTGGTGGTGTATTCTGGGGAAAAGGTTTTATGGTAAGATAAGAATGATTGAGATATCTGACCACATTCTCAAGGGGAATGTTTGAAGGAGTAAGAAACCCCAACCACACTGTCAGGCATGGTGGTGGCAGCATAATGCTGTGGGTCTGTTGCAGCCCAGCATTACTGGTGCATTACACAAAGTGAATGGGATGAAGAAGATGGTGAACTACCTCTAAACTCTGAAACCGTACCTCAGTAGGTCCATTTGGAAACAGTTGGGCATTCCAGCAGGACAATGGTCCCAAACATGCATCAAAACTGGTTTCAAAGGACAAACATTAAGACTAACATTAAAGGAGCAATAAGCAAAATTTCAATATCTTAGATAGAAAGAACTAAAAAAAAATGATGTAAAGAACTAAAGGGAATATTTCAGATGGACAAGCGTGGCTTGTTACACATTGTTGTGGTCTACAGACAGTGCTCAAACACCCCCTAGTGGTGAAATATCGCTTATTGCTCCTTTATGCTTCCAGAAGGGCTTCAGCCTCAAACGTACTGAAAATGTATGAGGTATGCTTGAAAGGTCGGTCCGTTCTCAAAACCAACGAATTTAAATGAGCTCCACCAATTCTGAGAAGAAAATCTGTCAAAGATCCAACCAGATTTCTGCCTGAAAGTTGTTGATGGCTGCAGAAAACCAGCTGCTTCTCTGCACCTTGCTAAGGGAACATTCATCTGAATAGCAACATGGGTTCATCCATTTATTTGAGCCACCATGTATATTATTCAATGCGTGTGGATCATAGAACAGACCAAATAAAATAGAATTTGTTTTTAAAAAAGTTGTAAAATTATTCTACCCTTAAGACAAAACAATTCAAACAAATCAGTGAAAGTCCCAAATTAATGTGACATTCATGTCCACGATGACTGAATGTAAACCTCTCCCCTGGGGCTTCATGTATAAAAGAGTGCGCAGCTCTCAGATTAAACGTTGGCGGTAGGAAGAAATCCAGAAACGTTTCATAGACGTGTCACTGCACCGCATCATTTCATGATAGCACAGCAGAATCCTGAATTGTGCAGGATATGTCAGCGACAGTTGTGATTACATTTGGAAATAGACAGTGTTCATGCACATCGGCGCATTTACATCTACATGCAACAAGAACGGAGGAATATTCGCAGTTTACGTCTGATTGAGGTGTGTTACGTTATTGTATGAGGCTAAATGAGATTTTTCTCTGTACAAGTTTAAACAATAAAAGCTCAAACTCCTTAAAAACATTGGAGTTATATAAAACTGAATGGAGTTATATTTCAGTGGATTTGGGTTAGCTTTGGATTGAAAAAGGTTTGTGTGGCTGCGGCTCATTTTCACAGCAGGTCAGACTGCTGCACACTTTCACGCAGCGTTCATTGCTGTACATGCCAAGTTGTACGTTAAACATTGCGGTGCAAGTTTTATTGCGAGTAGACACGCTTTGTACATCAGGCCTCTGAACTGTGTGCCTGCTATGGTTCAGTATGGACAGGACGGACCCTGCCTGTGTCGTTAATCGAGTTTGAGTGCATTATCCATGAAATAAACAAATGAAGTAGAATAAAATGTATACTTTCTTTGCACAATATATACAGAAATTGCGGTAATTTAAAGAATATGGAACAACTGCACATTTAACAAGATGGGCGTCCACCTAAATTGATGAAGAAACTTAAACTAGTGAAGAAACAAAATAATTTGCTTGGTCTCCAAAAATCTGGCCCTAATTGAATAGTGTCAATATGAAAGCCACAGTTGAAGAAAAATTAAAAGAAAGGCAACTAGAAGACGAAGCGAACATTTAAGGTCAGATGAGACCAAAATTAAACTGTGGCCTGATCACCATAACCTGTGTGGCAGAAAGCTAGCACTAAACATAACCCTGGATACAACATCCCCACCATGAAACATGGCGGCGGCATCATGCTAGGAAACTGCTGTCCTTCAGCCCAGAGAGGAAAGCTGGTAAAAGTTGATAGGAAGGTTGGTTAACAAACAAACAAAAAATCTCAATTCTGGAAGAAAACCTGCCCAGCTTTAGATTCACACGCAGAACACTGAAACACAAAAGCAAGTTTGAAATTGTAGCAAAACAAGCCTATGATGTTGTTTCAGGAATGGAAATATCTGGATGCGGGAAGGGTTGAGGGAATGGAGGAGAGACAGAGGCGAATGTGATGAATCCAAGAACGGATAAGCTCGTACTGGGACAGGCTTACTGGATGCTTAGCTGTCTGGAGGGGAGCTGAGGTTGTGAGTTAGCAGTAGGTGGGTAATGTAGAGCAGAGAACAGCTGGGCAAAAGGTGGATGGGCAGACACAGCAGGTGAGTTCCACAGGTAAGGCTGGGAGAAGGTCATCAAGGAAATGAATAATTCAGATCTTCTTATTCTCAGTAAGAGTCTGATGTGGAGTTCTTTAAAGGCTAGAAGCAGGGATCACCACTGATCGTTCAGCAAGGAATGGGCGTCTCTTCGGGTCTTTGGAGCAGGTGAGCTGCTGACTGTCAGATGTGAAGCAGGTAGGAGGGAAATCACGCCCAGGAGCACTGCAGAGCTGAGGAGGAGAAATTAAACCCACAACAAACCCTAAACGACCCCAGAACTGTGACAGTGAGAGGCTGCAAAAGATTGAAGGCTGAAGCGCAGGTTCGCCCTCCAGCTGAAAAAAAACACCTTTCGATGTGCAAAGCTGGCAGTATCATCTGTGACAATAGTGAAAAAAGGTTGACATGCAACTCTTATGTTTTTCTTTCCATCTCACGATTATTCAGAACTTTGAGCTGGTCTATGACACACGATTATTACAAAACAGACCAAAGTTCCTGATTTTCATGTAAAAATGTGGAAAAGGGGTTTAAATATTTTTTGCTAATTACTTTATCAGTCTGTTTACTGGGATTTTTTTTGGGGGGGTGGGGAGTTATATTTACTCTGTGGCTGTGTGTTCATTTAATTAGTCAGAAAACTGTTTTGCTCTTCAGCAAAGAAGCAGTTTTACTGTATGTGTCACCGTCTCTTCACGGGCAAAACATCAAAGAACAATTTCATAAAAGCAGAGGGTGGAAAATAAAACGCTGCACTTTTCATTCGTCCAGATTGGACCACAGAGAGAGACGGCATTCATCAGGCTGTAATCCTGTTGCCTCCACGTAGATGAATGTCTGCGCCTCATGAAAGCTGACAGGAGGAAGATGGCCCCTGCTGTGCGGTGCCAAACCAGACTGCAGCCAGGCTCTGCAGTAGCCCCACAGTGGCCCATATATCTGACACCACTGTGTTTGCTTCGCGGCTGCAGGTAGGTCACATATGCCATAAATATATATGGAAGCACAGGCAGGGTCTGTTGTCTCATTCCTGGCTCATACAGATAGAAAAAAAGGTTACAATCAAAAGTATGTTTGGAAAATGCCTCAGAAGTTAACTTTAAAACTTTTAATTTATAATGAATTAATGATTATATATGTTTAGAGAGTAGCTTTGGATTTATTAGAGTGATATGTAGTAAAGTAGTTGAAACATAGGTCTGCGCTGAAAAAAAGAAACTGGTGGAGTTCATCTTAAGTCCACTAGATGGGGGTGTCTGACAACTATGAGAAACAGAAACCAGGCAAACTGTTGCAGTTGCAGTGCATTAAGTTGCAGTGCATTAAGATAGGCTATACCATGTCTGTTTAAAAAAAATATTTTGCTAAGTTCACAATTCTGTTAGTGTAGAGTTAGTATTCGATCCAATTGCTAATAAGCTCAGTTATGTGGCATTCATTAAAATTGTAATCAGCAATTTCTGTGAGCCAATTTGTCAATGTCTTGTCTTTCTAAGTACAGCAGAATGTAGATACAGAAAGTTCCAGTTTTGGAGGTTCGTCAGCAGCATGGCACCTAAAACACCTGCCATTCCATTACTTCTCTTCCCCTAGCACTCTTGTAATCCTGAAGAGACTCACAGCACTTGAGTTTGAGGGCAAGTGTGCTGCCATTTCTTTTCTTTTCTCTTCTCTGATATCTCTCTAAAGACATGCCACAAGTGCCACTAAAACCACTTTAAGGCAATCAAAGGGGTACCAGGTGGGACGGAGCACTGTTCTCTCTCAAGTTTTTCATCAGAGAACATGGAAGATGACAGAACTTGGTTGGCAAGATTAGGGCTTTTAGAGAGCGGAGCCGAAAATAAAAGGAAAGACGAAGCAGCGTCATCATCAGGACTAAGACGTAAGACAGAGTGTCAGTAATGGCAGGGTGGATGCAGAAAGAGCTGGTGGTGAACTGCAACATCGACTCCTCTCAATTTGTTGAACATGGAGATTGTAGTAACATAGTATACTCTGTACACAGGCATGTAACAAAATAGCAACCCACAATAGCCTTCGTATTCTTCTGACATACCGTATTTGGACACATGAATAGGTGATATTATTTTAACTAGAATAAAAACATCAAGTAATATAAACAATCATGCTGTCAGATGTATTTTTAAAAATGTTTTTCTCTGGTCAAGAAGATTTGTGGGCACAGCCACATGTACTCCTACTTGCGATGACTAATAAAATACAATAGAAATACCTTTATCGCCCCACAATGGGGAAATTTAGACATGGCGGTGGCAAAAACACATAGACAGGATACACAAGAATTGACTAGATTAAGTAATATCAATAAAAAATAATTTAAAGTTAAGTTGTAAATCAGACGAGAATGAATTTATAAGAAAAGGAAAAAACAAAAAACACAATTATTAATTGATGATCTGGCATATTCAGATAACACAATATTCATGTTGAATAGCGGAAAGACAGCAGCCGATTTACAGAACGATGTGAGAAAACTGTGCAATATGCATGATTGTACAAGCAAACATCTCAGAGAAGCTAAAACATGTGAAAATGAACATCACTATCTGAGATCAGATGATCAGATCAGAACCCGTGCAACCATTTGCATGTTGTAAACACTTATTGAGTTTGTTATGGGCAGCAGAGATTATGAAATCTAACAGGAGTTAGGATGAAGGACCTGCGAAATGCTTCTTTGCTCATGTAAGGTGCAGCAGTCTGTCACTGAAAGAGCTCTCCAGCTCTGCAACAGTTCCATGCATGGGGTGGGAGACATTGAACGTCACTGATGTTATTTTTCTTACAGTCATTCTGTCTCCCACCACCTGCACTGGGTCCAGGGGGTCAAATCTCAGACAGTGAGGATTCATCTTATTCACCCTTGGGCTTGGGCTTTCTCTTTGTGACCTAAAATAGTTTTCAAGCTATTCCAAACATCACTGATGTTTGTTGTTGTCTTCCATTTTCTTCCTGTAGTTGTTGTTTTTTTCTCTGATCTTCTTCCTCAGTTCTTTCTCTACAGCTCTCAGTTCTTATTTCCTTCATGACCCGAAAGCCCTCTTATACTCCTTTAGCAAAGCTTTTTTGTCAGAGTTTATCCAAGCTTGATGTTGGATAAACCCACTGCCCCTCATGGAGCTTTCATGAGGGGCACAGTAAAGTCCACACAGAAAATGATATAGTCCCTGATGCATTCTGGTATTCCATCTTAGTCCTCTCCATGAGGACAGCAGAGTTCATCCCACGGAATGGAGCTGAAGCAGTCTCTCAGGGCTTCCTCTGCCTCCTCAGACCATTTCCTCACTGTGTATGTTACAACGGATTTCCTGAGTACTAGGGGTTTATACACAGGCTGCAGGTGAACCAGGGGAGGATGGGGCGATGAACTGTATTCCTCTTGGTTATATACATACAGTTCATAACCTCTTCCTTTATAGGCCCCTGTGGAGTGGGATGTCTAAGCCTGAAGCCGACTTGAAGCTAGAAGCCGGTACATTTATGCTTTTACTTGAGTAAAAGGTTTGAGTTGATACTTCTACTTCTACAGAAGTATTTTTTCTCTGCTGCCCACAGGATGTGAGGACACAGGCAGTGTGGTGGTCCCACAGGGAACTGTGTTGGGAAAAGTGCAGACTTCTCCATTAGCTCCCAGGATGCCATCTTCAAAAGTTATCAAACTCTGCAATAGCCAGTCTCATCATAGGTGACGATGACTCAGACTACACACAGTGGACACAGGTCGTTGCTGGCAGAACCACCTCCTGATCAGCATTGTAAAACAAATGAGCTAGGGGTGGTGGTTCAGCTGGCGCAGACCCACCACACTGACACTGGGGAACATCTAGGGAACTGACCTTGAGATAGACAACTCTTATAAGTACCTGGGTGTTAACCTGAACAGTTAACCGGACTGGATGCTCTTTACATGAAGGGTCAGAATCCCCTTGCTAATGATGGGGAGATCTTTTGGAGTGCAGAAGGCGCTCCCAAAGACCTTCTTTGACACTGCGGTGACATCAGTTATCTTCATTGATCTGGTTTATGGGAGCAACAGCTTATCTGCAGCTGAGAGGAAGCGTTTAGATAAGCTTATCAGGAAGGCCAGCCCTGTCCTGGGATGCCCCTGGACCCAGTGCATGTGTTGGGAAACAGAAGGACAGTAAGAAAAACAACATCACTGATGGACAATGTCTCCAACCCCATGAATGGAGCTGTTGCAGAGATGAAGAGCTTGTTATAAACACAGAGCCCGATTAGCCATGATGGAACAACTTAATTGAAATGGAAATCCTCAGCTGCCCAAAAAAAGCAGAAATGAAAGAAGCAATGTGGAGTTTAGCTAGCAGGTGAGTGGTGTCTATGTGGCCAGGTTGTTGTTTGGTCTTTGCAGGAGTGCAACTAAATCTAAGGGCCGTAGGGAGAGAAAACCCTTTCTCCTCGACAGTCTTCATCCTGTTAGCTTGCTAAAAGTGTGAAAGTCTCGCTTGGTGGGAGGCCACCAGTTACACCCTGATATCTTTGAGCACACACACACACACACACACACACACACACACACACACACACACACACACACACACACACACACACACACACACACACACACACACACACACACACACACACACACACCACAGTTGTGTGAAGTCAATTCACAGTGGATATAGTTTGCCGTTAATTAGCATGATTAATAATACAATGCATTTCATAATCAGCTGTTGTTTAAAAACTTGCCTTTTTTAAAGCATCAGTTTTAATACCCGTAACCCTGGGAAATGTCAACGGCATTGTTTCTGATACAGCATCTTCTTGTATCCATCTAATAGCAATTCCAGTTCTTAGTGAATTTAACTTGAGTTAGACTTGCCCTTTTAAGATTTAAGACTTGATTTGGAAAAAAGGTTTCATGAACTAGTCTGCTAACACCTCGGCTGAATTTTCTACATTGTGAAGGCACACTGTGCAAGAAATGGAGACTGAATTTACCATTTGTCTTTTTGAGAACATGTTTGTTTGACATCATTTTAAGAATAATAAGTATCATCTCAAGAACAATAAGTAACCTGCTTCAGACTGAAAGCAGTACCCTTTTAGCATTAATGGAGAATTAGTAAAATGAAAAGATCCTTTCTAGCAGAGGAGAACTTCATGGATTTGAGCAAACATATCTCAAAAAAACTTATTGCATAATGAAATAGCTGCAACTTCATTTGCTAATTTAATCGGTCATAATTTCAGCACTTTATCATTTGATTAAACAGAGTAACACGGGGATCACATCAGTCCCTTCAGTCTCAGGTTATCAAACAGGAGAAGTTTAACATTTGGCATCTTGCTCCCTCCACCCCCATTTTCCAGTTTTCCTTGAATTCAAAAACATAATGCTCATCCAGTCGTTTTGCTTCACTCAGTAATGCATTTTACCCACTTTGTTGCTTGTTCTTGCTTGAAGATCCTTTATAAAAGTCAGTCACCCAAGAAATGTACATTGATGATTCATCTCAACCCTCTTTCCTTTACATCACAGACACACTGATGAAAGCTTTATTTTTCTGGAGCACATGAATGCTATAAGGAGATGCCAAAGTAATTCAGTCAAATAGCAATAAAACATGAAACCAAAACATAGATTGTCACACTCGGAAAATACACAGGCATGGCCTTGTGAGCTCCTTAAACTTTCTTCTTATCGAGAAATGACCCGACCTTCTCCTTTCCTCCCAAGCCGCAGGTAGGGAGTTATTTAGGTTTATGTTTAACAAAATGGTCAGAGTTGGTCAGAGATGATAGATCTGGCTGTTAGAAGAGGAGGCCTTTGAACAGGAATATTCTCATCCCAGTCGGTAATGGCAAATTGCTGTTCACACTGAGCCTGGTTCTGCTGGAGGTTTCTTCCTGTTAAAGGGGAGTTTTCCTCTCCACCGTCACTACATGCATGCTCTGTATGAGGGATTGCTGCACAGTCAGTGACAAAATGCAAGGGACTGTCCATTGTGGCTACATGCTCACCCTGGAGGAGTGAATGCTGCTTGTCAAGACTCGATGCAATCTGCTGGGTTTCCTTAGATAGGAAACTTTTTGACCAATCTGTCTGGATGATTTGACTGAATTGACTTCGTAAAGTGCCTTGAGATGACAAGTGTTGTGAATTGGCGCTATATGAATAAGACTGAACTGAACTGAATGGAAGTAGACATGCTTTTCAGAAGCCTGACATTCCTGTGTAAACTATCTTTTCCCATATATATATAGTACGTGTGCGTGAGTGCGTGGGAAAATGAGTGACAAAAACGTGGAACCTTTTAATGAAAATTTACTTTTTTTTAGCTGTACTTGTGTGTTTATAATTCTGCATAATATTACATAAAGTTAAAGTCACCTCGCAGCTGCAGTTGACTCTGTGATCATTCCTGACAGACTTCAGATCTGCCCAGAAATGTTTATTTTCTTTGACTGCATTGAAAGGTTGGATTGGGTCGGTTCCTCTCAAACACTTGCAAACTCCAAGCTTCACACCATCTCACACAGATCTTTGTGTGACCGGCATCAGCTACGGCAGAATGACTACAGACTTTTCCTGACTGGGAGTCAGGGGTAAAAAAATGATGTTTAGATGTGAGTTAAGCACACTTGAATCAAATGAATTAATTTGTGATTGCCAGGTCCCTGCAGCCGTTGTTATCATGCTGATGGCATAAGTTAGCAATTTCAATAAGGCTTGATGGAGCAATGACACATCTAAAACATGCAGGATATCAGCAGGTGAGGGCAGGAGATAGACACCCCTGTCTTCAGTACAACAATCTGTTGGAATACATATCCCAACGCTGTTTAGTCTTTAGGACTACTAAAGAAAAATTTAAACTTTATACGACCTATAGTTGTGTCAAGTTGGCTAAGCAATCTCACTTGCTTATGTAAGGTGGTCTCTGTAAAGTGTCTGCTATGTAAATTTGATTCATGATTCATTTAGAAGACAAATATTTCTTTCTGTATGTTAAATTCAATACAGAAAACATTAATATATTACACACCTGTGTCATTTACATTCTATTTTTCTCAAACAGGGATTTATACTACTGATCATCTCTGTTTCTGTCTCATCAGAGTAGCCCTGCATAATTTCCTGAATCACCTGTTGAATTGTAATGGGCTGTTTTCTGCTTACACAGGAGAAGTCTCTGGAGAGCGGAGCTGCAGCTGGGGCCTCGCAGGTCTGGCAACGGTTCCTGCATGTGACCGGAAACACCCTAAGTGATGATTAAAGATACTAAATGCTAAGTGACAAGGCATTAGTCACTTTCAATAAAAAAGACACGTTATACACAGTTTTTGTATATAAATGTATGAACTGAAATGTTTTAGACCTTAAAGATTTATGTTGTTTGTAAAACAGGTGTCATCAGTCTTATTGTTCACAAAGGTTTTGTGTTTACCAGAAAAGGTCCGCACACTTCTCATGACTTCTCAATTCAATTTTATTTATATAGCGCCAAATCATGAAACATGTCATCTCGAGACACTTTAGAAAGTCAAATCAATCATATTATACAGATTGGTCAAAAATTTCCTATATAAGGGAACCAGTTGATTGCTTCAAAGTCCCGACAAGCAGCATTCACTCCTGGAGAAGCGTAGAGCCACAGGGAGAGTCGTCTGCATTGTCCATGGCTTTGCAGCAATCCCTCATACTGAGCAAGCATGAAGCGACAGTGGAAAGAAAAAACACCCCTTAGCGGGAAGGAAAAACCTCTAGCAGAACCGGGCTCAGTATGAACGGTCATCTGCCTCGACCGACTGGGGGTTACAGAAGACAGAGCAGAGACACAACAAGAAAGACAAAAAGCACTGAAGCACACATTGATCTAGTAATCTGTTCTACATTAGATGGTAATAGTCGGTGATCTGTCCTCCCTGGATGATTTCACAGTCAACAGAACGTCAGACCAGGTGTACCTACTATGAAGAAAAAAGAGAGAGAACAAAAAGTTAAAAGCTGAAATGACAACAGTCATTTCAATGTAATGCAATGCAAATCTGGAGAACAGTAGACTGGAGAACAGTAGAAATCAGTAGAGTGAGAAAAATAGGCCCTGATGTCCTCCACTAGCCTAAGCCTATGGACCTTACCAAGCTCCGCCCACAACTGACTTTAAAAATCTGAAGTCTCACAAACAAAGCCTCGCGGCTATGGAAGTTTCTATGTAAACACGGCGTCTTCCACTTGGACTGATTCTTTGCGGAGTATTCCCGACTCGATTAGTGCGTCGTTTCTGCCTGATTTTGAACAAATATCATCTACAACAATGGACAGAGGAACTAACAAGTTCATGTCAACATTTTTGGATGAGTTAAAGGTATTTGAGCCACGCGATGCCTCCAAAGTTGTGCACGTCACAGCAAAATGCTTTCGGTCGATGAGGAAAACGGCAGACGCTCACACCCTCAGCATTAATATAGATGTGGACAAGATAACTGATGCCTATTGTTCTTGCAAGGCTGGGTAAGTTGTGCATTCATCGTTTTGTCTGTTACTTTTGAAATCAGTGGATAATTCCTGTGGTTTGTTGGCAAATGTTTGTGTGGCTAGCCTGATACGCTGTACTTGGTGCTAGAGTGGCTAACACGAGGAACAGTTTCGTCCAAAGCCTTTTCTGCTAAAATAAAATATTTAGTGTATGTCAGATACAGTACACGTTGGACACTTTCCGATGCTCTTTTTCGTGCGCGCCTAGCTTTATGCACTCGCGCTCCGTCTGCTGGTGTCGGATAAGGATGGGACGCTGTTGGCCCATCCCCGCCGACAAAATGCTAATAAATAAATAAATAAAAAGCAATAAGTATTATTGCTTTGCTTTAAGTATTAAAGCAAAGCAATAATACTTACACCAGCACACACTCCCTTGTTCTTGTTAAACCTACGAAGGTTGAGCTGCTCATGTGGTCGTGCACAAGCTTTGATCCAACCCCGGCATTCTGCTCCTGATTTTGGAAATCTGTGAATTTTCCGACCACAAATACGATCAGGATATCTGACATCACCAGTACAGATACCCCACTGGCAATGGAGAACCCTTATTTTTCGATTGTTGATTCGAAAACTTTATGCCGGTATGCTAGTACAGTAGTAGTCTAGCACTACATTAGCTTGTGTTTGTGAGACTTCTTCGCACGTTGTAGCCACTCTATGACATAGAATGGGCATCAGCCAATGAAAAGCGGCCCCTCTGGTAAGGTCCATAGCATCATAACTATAGAGGTAGCTCAGGGTAACATGAGCCACTCTAACTATAAGCTTTGTCAAAAAGGAAAGTTTTAAGATTAGTCTTAAAAGTAGACAGGGTGTCTGCCTCACGGACCAAAACTGGGAGTTGGTTCCACAGGAGAGGAGCCTGATAGCTAAAGGATCTGCCTCCCATTCTACTTTTAGAGACTCTAGGAACCACCAGCAGACCTGCAGTCTGAGAGCGAAGTGCTCTGTTAGGAACATACGGGGTAATCAGAGCTCTGATATATGATGGAGCTTGATTATTAAGGGCTTTATACGTTAGAAGAAGAATTTTAAATTCTATTCTTGATTTAACAGGAAGCCAGTGAAGGGAAGCTAAAATTGGAGAAATATGATCCCTCTTGTTGATTTTCATCAGAACTCTTGCTGCAGCATTTTGGATCAGCTGAAGACTTTGAACTGCATTTTGTGGACTTCCTGATAGTAAAGAATTACAATAGTCCAGCCTTGAAGTAACAAATGCATGGACTAGTTTTTCAGCATCACCCCTGGACAGAATGTTTCTAATTTTGGCGATATTCCGGAGGTGAAAAAAGGAAACTCTGGAAACATGTTTAATATGGGATTTAAATGACATGTCTTGGTCTAAAATAACACCAAGATTTTTTACTTTACTACCAGAGGCCAAGTTAATGCCATCCAGATTAAGTGATTGATTAAGAAGTTTATTTTTTGAGGACTCTGGTCCAAAGATTATAACTTCTGTCTTGTCAGAATTTAAGTGCAGGAAATTTAAAGTCATCCAGCTTTTGATGTCATCAAGACATGGCTGCAGTCTAAGTAATTGATTGGATTAATCAGGATTTATGGATAAATATAGCTGAGTGTCATCAGCATAACAGTGGAAATTAATCCCATGCTGTCTGATAATTTTGCCAATCGGAAGCATATATATAGTAAAGAGAATTGGTCCAAGGACTGAACCCTGTGGTACTCCACAAGTGACCCTAGAGCTTGAAGAAGATTTATTATTAACATGAACAAACTGGAATCTGTCCGACAGATAAGATTTAAACCAGCCTAATGCTTTCCCCTTAAACCCTACAGTATGCTCAAGTCTTTGTAGGAGAATATTGTGATCAACTGTGTCAAATGCAGCACTGAGATCTAGCAGGACAAGTATAGACAAGTATAAGTCCATTATCTGAGGCCATGAGAATATCATTGGTGACCTTCACCAGAGCCGTTTCAGTGCTATGATGAGCTCTGAAGCCGGACTGAAACTCCTCAAGTAGGTCATTACTTTGTAAATGTTCACAGAGTTGATTAGCAACTACTTTCTCGAGAATTTTAGATAAGAAAAGAAGATTAGATATAGGTCTGTAATTTACTAACTTCTGTGTTGCAGCTGTATGGATGTTTGTGAAAACTTTAAATTTGGACCCAAAAACTGCCTAAACAACATCTACAATGCTTGTTTTTTTGTTGTTGTTTTCTTTTCATATTATGAAATACAAAAAAAATGAACAACATATTTTCTGGATTTAAAAAAAATTAAGATTAAAAGAAGAAGATATAGATATATTAGTAAAACAACCGATTCTCAATCTATTCAGAACTGAAATGGTTTAAGGGATGTCAAAACGTGGATGAAGCCCAACCTTCTGTCTCTAAATAAAAAACAGGTCTGAGCGGATTCTCTTTGGTCATTCTGACCGGCAGGATGTAACAGTACCATTGGCCCTCTGCACTCCTTTGGTTGCGACTTTGTCAGAAATCTTGTGATTATTTTTGAGACTGATCTTAAATTTGATATGCAGGTCAGCGGAGGGGTTCAGGCTAGCTTTCATCATTAGAGGGTAATTAACAAAAGGAAGCCCTATCTTCCTCAGAATGTCCTTCAAAGTGTCAGCCATAGTTTTATTACTACTAGACTGCACTACTGCGATTCCTATAGTGGGATCAGACAGACCCTTCTTCCTCATCTTCATCTTGTCCCAAATCCTGGACGGAGACGGAGCTATTTCAGCTGCAGCTCCTAAACTGTGCAACAATCCCCCACTATCCACAAGGTCTGCCAAAAGCTTGGGTGATTTTAAATCACTTCTGAAAAACTCATCTGCTTTCATTGGCTTTTTGGGGAGCATGAGCATTAGGCCACTGTTATTGTTTTTATGGTATTGTTTTATTGTTCCTGCTATTATTGTTTTATCTATTCTAACTGGGACATCATGTTTTATTGCTTCTTGCGTTCACAATTTTATTAACTTATTTTAGTTGTGAAGCACTTTGGTCTTTGTATTGCGTGTAAAAGAGCTATATAAATAAAGATTAATTGATAAAACAATTCAAATAAGGTCAAACCTCTCCAGAGTTCAGCCCCTGCCCAGTGTCTATTTAACAGAGTTCAGTTAAGGGAAAGTTCAAGAGTATTGGAGTGAGTCATAAGCAGTTGTTATCTTTTCTACAGCAGATAACTTCCTCAGGCTAATTCCAGATTAGTTGGTCCTGAAGGCGGTCCGACAGGGGCCAGGTGCAAAGCGACTTTCAATTGTCTTAAAATTCTATTTCTCTAAGTTTATTCATTCAGCACCAATTCTCAAAGCACTTTGGAGCTAACTTTAATTATACAGCACTTTAAAATACAACTCATTTGGCCAGAGTGCTTTAAACACCCTGAAAAACGAATCCTTTACACAAGACAAACTGATGCAGTTCATATGTAGAAAGGCGCAGTTCAAAAAAGTTTAGGATCACTTTTCAGTCAGAGTATAATATGAAGTTTGTTGAACTTCTGGAATATTTATCGGTCAGTTCAGTAGCAGTGAGGGTTGTTTATCAATGTCGGCTGTTTTGGTGTTACTGAAATTAACAACAGATGCACTAAAGGGGCAACAATGACAACAATAATAACAGGACTGATTTTGCAGGTGGAGGCCCCAGACATCCTTCCTTTTTATTTGTTGCTTTTCAGATGTTTTGCATTTGACCAGGGTCAGAGTAACTTCTCGTAGCATGAGGCAACACCTGGACTCTACAGAGGTTGTACAAGCAGTCCAACTCCACCAGGATGGGACATCAATACGTGGCGTTGCCAGGTCTGCTGTCTCCCAGCACAGTCTCCAATGCATGGAGTAAATTCCAGGAGACTAACAGTTACTCTAGAGCCCCTTTTCCACTGGCCCTACTCCATCCCGCACCGTGTGACTTTAACCCTGTTGTTTTTAAACTGAGATAGAAATGCCTGGAAGAGGGAAACACCTCCTGGAGGTGTGGCCTCTAACTCCCATCCCACGTCCTTTTTGCAAAAATGTAAAGAAATTTGCGAGAAATTGTAAAGAATAAAAAAGTAAACAAATCATTATGAATAAAAACATATGTAAAACAACAAAATACAAAAATGTTTGTATAAATGTATATGTAAGATTGTCTTGAATATTTCTTAAGGATAAAATAATCCACCAGGATAAATATCTGGATCATACGTAAGCCATAACTAAGAATAAAATAAAATACAGCTTCTCTCTGCCTGCACAACTGTAGTGTGTGTGTGTGTGCGTGCGTGTGTGTGCGCGTAGGTGTGTGTGTGTGTGTGTGCGTGCGTGCGTGTGTGCGTGCGTGCGTGTGTGCGTGCGTGCGTGCGTGTGTGTGTGTGTGTGTGTGTGTGTGTGAGAGAAAGAGAGACAGAGAGCAAGAGAGAGAGACAGAAGCAGAGAGGGGAGACAAGTCTGATCTGCTTCAAAGTTTGCCTTGCAGAGTGTCATGTAGCTGGCCTTTAGTGGTTGGAGCACGTGAAGTGCGGAAGGAGAGATGCAGAGGAAGGAAATGGCATGGTCCACAATTTTTAATTATATATTTTTTTATTATGTCTGTTTACAAAGTGCACGTACCAAAAGTGCAAGTGCAATGGAGCAGTGTGTCTTCTCCAGCAGCAGAACAAGTGATGAAACAGGCGCCTTAAATACTGTCTCACTAACTGGCTAAAACCACTAAAACCCAGGGGTGTACATGTTAAGATAAGTACATAAAACTATCTAAAACCCTCCATAAATCCTAACCACAACCATAAACCATATAAAACCCCAAGCTATATACATAAAATCCTAAACCAAACACCAAAGATAAACAGAAACCCCTTAAACCACTAACAGCTCAACGTGGCTCCCCTATTCATTTCCCTGCCTTGGTTCAGCCCAGAACCTTCTTAAGGCTTCTGCATGGGCCTCTTTTAGGTGACGGACCTGGACATAAGGACAAGGTAGGTACAAACACAAAACATAATTCACTAAAACACTTTAAGATGCAATAAATCACACAAACACTGAAGGACTAAATGGAAATATTGCACAAATGTTGACTTTGTTGGTACTCTAATTTCTGTCACCCTAAATTAGAAATTGAAAAGTCAAAACATTGTTAGAAAGTAAAAACTTATGATGATCATTTTATGCTGCAGCTTTTTTTTCAATGAGAGATGTTTTCAGTGTCACTGCAGAGTTCCTTCAGCTGCAACGTCACTACAAGCTGGCACTGTTTTGCTGTCGGGGGCGGGGCTAAATTGAATTCCCCTTCATGGGCCTTCTGTTTTTCCAGTACTCCCATGAACCTTTGCATCTGTAACAAGAAGTATGAACTGTTTGTAGCAGGAGTCTAAAGGTTCTAGGGGGAAGATGTAAAATGAAACTACTAAACTCAAAAGGTTCTAGAACAAAGGAGAGAACACAGCATTTTTATTGAAATCTCTACATATTAATTTCCCTCTAATATAGATAATCATTGTTAAGAAATAAGCAAACGGGTGATGTCTACCATCCAACATGCTGATTACTTTTATTTTTATTGTAAATCATGAACTGCTGTCTGTTAACATCTACAGTATTTGAAAACAGTATAACTAGGAGAATCCTTGTGCTGATATAATGGCAAAAGAGAGAATCTGGAAGAATATTATCTTGCTATTGTTCTGTAAGACATTACTGAAGTGATACTAGACATGTTACTGTAATGAACGATAACGTAGGACCCAAGATTCGACACAGCACAGGTCAGTGGTTGGTAACAGGCTTTATTTTGAATGTGCATGCACTGCGCGTGGAGTGCGCGGGTAGCTCTCGAGCCGGTAACCCCCTGAGACGGAGACGACAGGTTAGTGATCAGTCAGGGGGGAAAAAGGGAACAGAGGTAATCTGAAACACTAACCTGTTAGAGGGTTTGTGAGCTCGAGGATCGGCTCGGCAGGAAGGGGTTTGCAGGGGTTGGAGCCGTTGAGCGGCTGGCGGTCCACTGGGGTCTTTGACCGGTGATGGTCTGGGGGGCAAAGTCCAGTGAGCCAAATCCAGGCAGAGGTACAAGAGGGGAAATCCAGAAGGCAGGTCCAGGTCCAGTCCAAGATCCAAAAAACTAGCAGATACACAGACGTCAGGGGTTAGGCAGATTCGAAAACCTCACGGACAGACAGGTCTGGTTCACAGGCAAGAAATCCAAGGCGAAGGCAGATGCAGAAATCCAGGGACGGGCCGGGTCAGGAACTATGTGGACCATCTTAGAGAAACGGTCCACAATGGTAAGTATGACTGTGTTACCATCGGAGGCAGGGAGACCAGAGATGAAGTCCATGGACAGGCTGGACCAAGTCCGAGAGGGAACAGGCAGAGGCCGGAGAAGACCAGATGGGGGCCGACGGGAGACTTTTGCCTGGCAGCAATGGGTACAGGCTGAAACAAACTCCTTGACATCCCGGGTCAGAGTAGGCCACCAAAACTGGGAGCGGACAATGTGTAATGACTTGGTGATGCCAGGGTGGCAAAACAGGCGGGAGCAGTGACAGAATTCGAGCACCCTACTCCTCAAGGGATCAGGGACGAAAAGTCTGTCTCTGGGGCAGGCCTCAGGAATACACATCCCAACGAGTGAGCTCCTAACCTCTTGCTCCAGGCTGAGCCGAGTCACTGCGCACCAGACCGAATCAGGGAGAATGTACTCCTGTGTCTGTTCGGGACCCTCCTCCTCAAACATTCGAGAGAGAGCATCTGGCTTGATATTTTTAGAACCAGGTCTGTAAGACAGAGTAAAATTAAACCGACTAAAAAAAAGAGTCCACCTCGCTTGTCGGGGGTTGAGCCTCCTTGCCGTCCTAAGGTACTCCAGGTTCCGGTGGTCCGTCCAGACAAGGAAAGGGATTCTTGATCCCTCAAGCCAATGCCTCCACTCTTCCAGTGCCAACTTGACAGCGAGGAGCTCTCGGTCACCCACAGTTTCCTAGAAAAGAAGGCACATGGATGAACTCGGCCTTCCTCAGCCCTCTGGCTGAGAACTGCCCCGACGCCGGAACTGGAGGCATCAACCTCAACAATGAACTGCCTCTCTGGATTGGGAGAGACCAGGACTGGAGCAGAGGTAAAAAGGAGCTTGAGTTGCCGAAAAGCCTTGCCAGCCTGATCGTTCCAGTTGAACCTCGCCTTAACTGAGGTCAGGGCATGCAGCCGGGCGGCCACTTGACTATAATTTCGAATAAAACGTCGGTAAAAATTGGCGAACCCCAAAAATCTCTGTAGTTGTTTCCGGTCGGTTGGTATGGGCCACTCTGTCACTGACCGTACATTGGCTGGATCCATGGCCATCAGGCCAGGGGACAGGATAAACCCTAAGAAGGTAGTGGTTGTAACGTGAAACTCGCATTTCTCTGCTTTCACATACAATTGATTCTGTAGTAGGCGACGCAGGACTGAGCGGACGTGTTGACTATGGGTCGTGGGGTCTTCTGAGTAGATCAGGATGTCGTCGAGATAAACAAAGACAAACCTCCCAATCATGTCCCTGAGTACCTCATTTACGAGGTTTTGGAAAACGGCTGTGGCATGTGTGAGCCCAAATGGCATAACCAGATACTCATAATGATCTGTAGGAGTGTTAAAAGCCGTCTTCCACTCATCCCCCTCCCTAATACGAACCAGGTGGTAGGCATTTTGAAGGCCTAACTTTGTGAACAACTTGGCCCCACTGACCTGATCAAAAGCAGTGTTCATCAGAGGAATAGGGTAGCGGTTCTTGACAGAGATGTCATTCAGTCCCCTGTAGTCAATACAGGGGTGAAGCGAGCCATCTTTCTTCCCCACAAAGAAAAAACCCGCGCCAGCAGGTGAGGAGGAGGGACGGATAATGCCTGCCCTAAGAGAATCCTCAATGTACCTCTCCATGGCCTCAGACTCAGGGGCGGACAGAGAATAAAGGCGGCCCCTTGGAGGAGTTGTTCCGGAAAGCAGATCAATACAACAATCGTAAGGGCGATGGGGAGGCAGGCTTGTGGCCTTAGCTTTGTTAAACACCTCCCTCAGATCGTGGTACTCAGCGGGAACCCTGGACAGGTCAGGGTAGGTTTCCTCAACCTTAACGTCGGGTGTCTGGAGAGGCTGGGCCGACCGCAAACAAGAGGCTGAACAGGACGGAGCCCATCCTGTGACCTCCATCCTCTGCCAGTCAATGAGGGGGTTGTGTCTCCTAAGCCAAGTTGCCCCCAGGACAACTGGGACCTGCGGAGAGTTAATAATCAAGAAAGTGAGAGTCTCTCTGTGGTTACCTCCAATCAGCAGTTCAATGAGTTCCGTGATGAGATGAGAGTGGTCCAGTCTGTGGCCGTCCAGCGCCAGGATGCTGCGGGGAGACGGGCTTGGTAGAAGCTTGATGTTTAGCCTTCTAGCCAGTCCCTCATCCAGAAACTCGGTGTCAGCTCCAGAATCAATCAATACAGACAGGTTATGGTAACCGGAGGTCAGGGGAGACAGAGAGCTTGGTTCGGCTCAATAGGGATCTCCCCCCCCCTACTGAGCCTGACCTTTTACTGGGCAGAATGCGGCGCGATGTCCCTCTGCACCACAGTAGAGACAAAGGTTGCGTTGAACCCTGCGCTGACGCTACTCAGTGGTCAGTTTAACCTTTCCTAGTTGCATTGGTTCAGGGTCAGCTGGACCATGAGAGGGCGATGGTGCAGCTGGGCCAGGTGACGGTGACCAAGAATGGGAGAAAGGAACAGAGCGACGTGCCCTTCGCCGTTCCGTGAGGCGGAGGTCAATACGGGTTGCTAGGTCCTCTAATTGCTGAAGGGTCCTAGGATAATCCCGAGTTGCGAGCTCGTCCTTTATCTTTTCACTCAGTCCATTTATAAAAACATCCATCAGTGCAGGCTCATTCCAGGGGCTCTCAGCGGCTAAAAGATGAAAATCAATAATATAATTGGCAACTGACCTGTCTTCTTGTCTAAGAGTCAAAAGCCCCCTAGTGGCCTCCCGGCAGGGCAACACTGGGCTGAACACTCTGACCAACTCCTGTGAAAAATCATAATATGAGTAGCATAGAGGGGAGTCGTTTTGCCACTCAGAGGCTCCCCACAATCTTGCTTTACCAGCCAGCAAAGAAATTACATATGCAACCTTTGAGCGATCAGTGGGATAGGATGATGGCTGAAGCTCAAAATTAATGTCACACTGCGTGAGGAATGCCCGACAGTGCTCGGGATCACCTCTGAAGAGCTCTGGCGGAGTGAGACGTGGTTCCGAAGATGACGTCACGACACATGACGTAGTAGCGGGAGGAGGTGTTTGCGGAAGTGCCGGGTTAGGAGAAGCCTGGCTGCAGAGATGAGTTAAAATCTCGGACACGCCGGCCTCTAACTCTGAGATGGACTTTTCAACGCTAGCCCGCCACTTGGCCAGATCGTTTCTGTAATGAACGATAACGTAGGACCCAAGATTCGACACAGCACAGGTCAGTGGTTGGTAACAGGCTTTATTTTGAATGTGCATGCACTGCGCGCGGAGCACGCGGGTAGCTCTCGAGCCGGTAACCCCGTGAGACGGAGACGACAGGTTAGTGATCACTCAGGGGGGAAAAAGGGAACAGAGGTAATCTGAAACACTAACCTGTTAGAGGGTTTGTGAGCTCGAGGATCGGCTCGGCAGGAAGGGGTTTGCAGGGGTTGGAGCCGTTGAGCGGCTGGCGGTCCACTGGGGACTTTGACCGGTGATGGTCTGGGGGGCAAAGTCCAGTGAGCCAAATCCAGGCAGAGGTACAAGAGGGGAAATCCAGAAGGCAGGTCCAGGTCCAGTCCAAGGTCCAAAAAACTAGCAGATACACAGACGTCAGGGGTTAGGCAGATTCGAAAACCTCACGGACAGACAGGTCAGGTTCACAGGCAAGAAATCCAAGGCGAAGGCAGATGCAGAAATCCAGGGACGGGCCGGGTCAGGTTTCCAGACGTGGGCAGACAGAATCAGTTAAGGGGTTAGGCACTCTCGGTGGTCAAGGCAGAACAGGTCAGGTACGAGTAAGCAGACAGAACAGAGAAAACGCTGGAAGGTACTCGATAGCAGGCTATGAGACGATCTGGCACTGGAAGCTGATTTGGACAGGGCTTATATGGAGAGGAAAACAGCTGAAGCCAGTAAAGGATAATTGCAAGCAGGGCAGAGAGGAGCAGGTGTGCAGAGTGTAGAAAAATCAGCGCCAGTGCCAAGAACATCACAGTTACAGCTGAGATTTAAACAGGACGTCAGCTACTGCTATCTGATATAAGATACAGCAATTTCTCTTTTGCAACAAGATGATGGCAATTTGTGACATTAGAAGAACAGGAATTGAAAAGAACGGTTACTTGCTTTTTTTGTTTTTAATCAGATTTGTCGCTCCAGTGATATACTTTCTCTGCTATAGTGAACATTACAATAATATTCACATGCCCAATAATGCAAATTAGGTAATGACATCATTTAGTGACTTTTAGAATAGCTAACAGGGACTTTCATTGCTGAAGAGTTTACAAGACTGTATGATGTCCATATTGTTCAAGGTCTCAAGTCAAATTTTAATATTCCATCCTTCTGCTAATTATGTAAGGCAGGGTGACCTCTAGAAAGTTTTGCAAAGGGCTAAAATCATCTTAGGGTAGCACACCACAACCTGGAATTATTATTACTGAATGTAGCCAAGGCATAACATTGATATTTAGGTCTGGGGTCCGTTCTTCAGAATTGTGGAACACCATTTTTTAATGTTTAATAAA
Source organism: Fundulus diaphanus (assembly GCA_037039145.1). Classification (NCBI taxonomy): domain Eukaryota; kingdom Metazoa; phylum Chordata; class Actinopteri; order Cyprinodontiformes; family Fundulidae; genus Fundulus; species Fundulus diaphanus. The sequence goes on from CM073134.1 coordinate 43,683,519, forward strand.
AGACAAAACAAATAATGCTTAGTTTCTGTCTTTTTATTTAAACAATTCTTTATAAAGAAAAGCCAGCAAGTCATCTTTTGCCTGCAATAAGAGAGTTATGTAAAGTCAGCAATACTACTGTCAAATGGTGTATTAGAACTTACTCTGAAGGTCCTTTTGAAGCAACTCGATCTCTAGTGCAATTCTTTTTTTTTTCAAGTTGTGGAGTTCAATTTCTCCTCTTAATTTGTGTTTTTTTCCGGACAAAATACAATTTTTTTGTTGAAGATGCCGTTTATATAACGAACGGATGGCACCCTGTGTCATTTTGGGGAAAAAAGGGTGAAACATGCCTCATGCAACAACAGTAAAAAGAACCCGTTTTTTTCAGCCTTCTGGCTGTTATAAACAGACAAATACATCATTTAACAGTGGCTTTTAAAAAAGAGGAAGAAGTTGCTTTTTAAAATACAGTATAATAATTAAAGGCTACCATTTTGTAGAATATTCTTGTACTTCACTTTTTTCCCCATGTTCTAGTGGCTCCCGTGGAGGCTCTGACATAAAATAACAAAGTAAATATGAAATTATTAAAATGCAAAAATACATACTGTAGAAAGTGATAGAAACATCTAACATGGACAGCACTTATGCATGTAATTTGTCTGCTGCTTTTTGCCAGCCCTCTCTCCTGGCTTTAGCAGACTTTGAGGTGTTCCCTGTCGTTTTAATTAATGACTCAAATTCAGCATAACCTTCCATTAAAAGCTCGTGTTCTGATTGGGAGAAAAACTGTGGGCGTTCTTTGGCCATGCTGAACAGCCAATAGCAGCGTTGCTGATCATTGTTTCTACTATCGATACATTTCCCCTTTTAAACAAATGCATGAACGCGCAGGTTTCTCAGATAACTCAATCCAGTGATACTAATCATAAACAACAGGTGTGTTCGAAGAACCCAATTAGCCGGATCATGATTAGCCGGATGAAGTCATCTCTGATGTCTCATTTGATCTTGGATGTTTTAAGCAACGTACGAAGAACGGACCCCTGATTGGAAAAAAACAAAACAAAGTAAAAAAACAATACAAAATATTCCTCAAAAACTTCCACGTTAGATTTCAAATTTTTGAATCATCCTGCACCAATGAGCTGATCGATATATAAGGACATCCCTTTTTATCTTCAGCAACTGCTACATTTAATTCTCAAAAATGTTAAAATATAGTAACTCCGCCAGTTTTTGACCTAAATATGTCATGCTGGTAATATTTAAAGGTTGGGCAAAGAAGGGACAGTGTCACAACGGAACACTGAAGAAAGCACATCATCACAAATAAATAAACCACTCATTGAGCCTCATCCGTTCCTGTGTTTAATCCATGCAAAAAGAGAGTGGTGGTGGGTTAGGTGGTGGGGCAATATTATAGGGGTAGCCCTAGCCTCCACTGGTGGTGCCACTTCAGCATAAGAGAAGAGGTGTTAAAAAGAGTCTTTTGTGGCGCGTATAACAGTCTGAATCATGAAATCATCAGTGTCAGCATTAGGGACTCAGGAACTGGATACTTATCCTGCATTTATGAGGCTATACAGAGCTGCAGGCTGCAGTGGAAACAAAAAGACATGAACTACCATTAAACTTTTAGCTGCAGAATAGGAACGGGCATCATTCAATTGACTATTATGCAACTCTAAGATAAGGTTAATGCCCTAGAGTGTTCAGGAGGCAGGCTCACTGTTCGCCTCGCTAAAGGTCAAACATATTCACCATCTCCTTTCTGAATTGTATTCGCAGCCCAAGAGCTTTGATGGGACTTGGCATCCTGGCCAGGGCTTGGGTTATGTAAGCTTTTTAGAAACAGATTAAACAGCCACAACTGTAAGGAAGCCTATGGGAAGATGTGTGGGTAGGAGGCTTGAACACTCACCCTCTGCATTCACTGCTTCTTTTCAGTTTGGAAGGAATAAGCTTTGTCGCCTCAGGGTGGGATGAATGCACCCTTCAAAACCCACTAAATGCTCTCGTACTACAGCGGAGAGGAAAAAAAAGCCGATAGATGTGCTAAATGTGTCAAAAGGTGTATACAAGGAAAGCCTACCCTTGATGTCAAAACAAAAAAATATTCTCATCTTGTAGTCAATGTGTTCCGTGACTGTAGAGGTTTAGCCAGTTAAGGTGTCTGGTGGTGTTATTTTTTCTACTTTTTAATTTTTACCACAGAAAGCACTTTTAAGATAACCAAAATTGAGGTAATATATAGCCTGGAAGGGATCCAGAGGTAAATACTTCTGAGGCTTTTGAGGTCTATGTAATGTGAGGAATGCTAAAGTTAACTATACACGAACTGGAAATCTTAAGGGAGGTGATAGAACTCTCCTCGTCTTGAGGTTAGATGGCAAGCAAAGGATATGTTTCTCTGTGAACCCAACAACCAAATACTTACTCTATTTCTGGATATTTAGGATAATTTGAAAAATGAAAATAAAATGTTTGTGGACACACACACACACACACACACACCATGTATCATTGCCATTGAATGGGGAAGTCTAATTTTGTACAGAGGAGCACTTGTTAGCGCTGTTGTCCTGTAGGAAGAAGGTCCTGGGTTCGGACCTTGGCCGGGACTTACTGCATCAAGGTCAGCTTCTCTCCAGGTAAACTGGTTTTCTCCCAGAGTCTAAAAATATGCATGTTAGGTTAACTGTTCGTTAAACTGCTCTCCTATATGTGTGTGGTTGTTTGGTGCATCTCTGTCTTGCCCTTTGATAGATCAGGGACCTGTCCACTGGGTGTACCTCGTCTCTCGCTCAGTGACTGACGTAGATAGGCATCAGTCCCCCTACTACGATGAATAGACACGAACAACCTTTCATGCTTAAATAATCTCTCTGATCTCTAAGACTATGTTTTTTGGAAATGCACCAGATACATTATACATACTTTTCAAAAAGATTTAATGTCTTTACAAAAATTACAACTTGAAAGTTGTATTTTTTTTTTCTATAATTAAGTTTACAGCTTAGATATAGTAATTGCTTTGCAAGAACATGTGCCATCAGTTTATGAAGTCTATATCAGTCAGGCTGGTAATGGGATTGTCTGACCTCTTAAAATTAGGTTCAACATCAGTTATTTTATTATTTAATGTTTCATGTAATCTTTGCCTTGGAAGGTGTATTCCCAAAATGCGTGATGGAGGTTTGCCTTGAAGCAAGAAGGTCCTGGATTCAAATACTGGCCTGGGATCTTTCTGCATGGAGTTTGCAGAAAAACAAAACAGACTAGACCGGGTGGGTGGAGGGGGTTACAGGACGGAGGGACAGAGTAACTACAAAACAAAACAACCCAGAACTGGGCGTAAGTCAAAAAACAAGAATCTGGTGGGCGTCCCGGAGGACGACCCCGACGAGTCAGGAGATCCGGCGGTCGTCCCGGCGGACGGCCCAGGCGAGACAGGACTTCAGGAGGCCGTCGGAGGACCAGCGCCCTCGGTGCTTGACGCCTGGAGAGGAAGAGAGCAGAACCTGGCGCCTGACTAAAGACTGAGGAAGGCGCCTGACTAAAGGCTGAGGAAGGCGCCTGACTAAAGGCTGAGGAAGGCGCCTGACTAAAGGCTGAGGAAGGCGCCTGACTAAAGGCTGAGGAAGGCGCCTGACTAAAGGCTGAAGAAGGCGCCTGACTAAAGGCTGAAGAAGGCGCCTGACTAAAGGCTGAGGAAGGCGCCTGACTAAAGGCTGAGGAAGGCGCCTGACTAAAGGCTGAAGAAGGCGCCTGACTAAAGGCTGAAGAAGGCGCCTGACTAAAGGCTGAAGAAGGCGCCTGACTAAAGGCTGAAGAAGGCGCCGGACTACAGGCTGAAGGAGGAACCTGGCTACAGGCTGAGGGAGGAACCTGGCTACAGGAGGCGCCGGGCTACAGGCGACTGGTGCGGGAGCCTGGCTACAGGCGACTGGTGCGAGGGCCCGACTACAGGCTTCGGGCAGGGCCCGACTATGGGCTTCGGGCAGGACCCGACTACGGGCTTCGGGCAGGACCCGACTACAGGCTTCGGGCAGGACCCGACTACAGGCTTCGGGCAGGACCCGACTACAGGCTTCGGGCAGGACCCGACTACAGGCTTCAGGCGACAGTGCTTTAAAGCTGCGAGGAGCTGGCACTGGAGACAGTGCGTTAAAGCTACGAGGAGCTGGCACTGGAGACAGTGCGTTAAAGCTACGAGGAGCTGGCACTGGAGACAGTGCGTTAAAGCTACGAGGAGCTGGCACTGGAGACAGTGCGTTAAAGCTACGAGGAGCTGGCACTGGAGACAGTGCGTTAAAGCTACGAGGAGCTGGCACTGGAGACAGTGCGTTAAAGCTACGAGGAGCTGGCACCGGAGACAGTGCATTAAAGCTGCGGGGAGCAGGCACTGGAGACTGAGTCCTTAAGCTGTGGGGAGCAGGCACTGGAGACTGAGTCCTTAAGCTGCGGGGAGCAGGCACAGGAGACTGAGTCCTTAAGCTGCGGGGAGCAGGCACAGGAGACTGAGTCTTTAAGCTGCGGGGAGCAGGCACAGGAGGCTGGCCTTTAAAGCTGCGGGGAGCCGGCACTGGGGCTGAGATTGAGGGCAGGTCCTCCAAGGCCCCCTCACGGGACTCGAGCAGAGGCAGTGACCAAGCTCACAGAGGCAGGATCAGGAACAGAGGCGAAAACCGGACCAGCTGCTCGCCTGCGTTTATGACGGCGGGGCTGCTGCGGGGCTGTGCTGCTGCAGAGGTGGTTGCGTCTGGGACCGACACCGGGAGGACAGATTGCCAGCCTGGAACCCTCAAAATAAGATCCCCGCATCGAGTCCTCGTCCACCTCCAGGAAGAGCTCTGGTGAGTCACTAAAGGGACTGTCCATGTTAGGGTCTGCAAGAATTAAGCTCCCTGAATAAAAAACTGGTGCTGGCGACGGGTTCATGTTGTGGCCAGAACATACTGTAATGATTTAAGGAGGATGAACCCGGTATTCAGCCAGACACTTGAGTTTTATGCTTCACAGGATTTATTGGAGTGATGACAAGGGAGGATCAGGCAGGTATACACAAAACAATCCACAGCCAGGTACAGAGAAGACATCCAAGGAAGGCAAAAACAAAAACAGACGAACTGGGCAGACTCAAAAAATAGGCAATGGGATAAGGACAAGAAATCAGACAGGCAGATAACAAGAATGCTGGGAAACTCTTACCGGACAGGTGAATGAGGAAAGCAAAACATATGTGACGTTCTGGCAGGGAGCAGAGAACTGAGGCAGGTATAAATAGGCAGGAGAACAAAGGAGAGAGGGAGAGCTAATTGAACACAACAGGTGGAACTAATCAGAAGGAGAAGAAGTGGCTGAAAGACTGACAGGACAAGTGGCAGGAAACAGGACAGAACTGAATTAGACAAAATATTGAACTGAAGTAACATACAAACTAATCCAAGACAGGAAAGCTAACTTTAACCAAAATAATAACAAACCAGAACAGAACATTACAAATATGTTGCAGTGCTCACGGCTGAGCTCTCTTCATACTGCTACGGTACCCACCACTGGGAACCTAAGATGAGTTTTTGTCATGTCAAAAAGAAGAAAAGTAAGAGAAAAGAGGAGTGAACGTGTGTTGGGGGTGGAGCTTCCTGTGTAGGCCTTCCTGTGGTTAAAACACCTGTGTGGCAGTTTGAAGACAAAGGAAGAGACAGGCTCTCAGCCAAGCAAGTTTTAGCTCATGGTCAAATCACCAGAGACACAACTGGTAAGAAGGAAATTAAGTTGCAGTTATGAATATGTTGTTTATTAAAAGGTAGGAGTTGAGCTAGAGATTTTGAAGATATTGTATTATGGCTTGTGGCCTGGTAATGTTCAGTTTATATTGTGCTTATGGTTGAGCCACAGTGAAAATGTTTGTTTGGAACTAATTCAATTTCTGTTTTTTTTAGGTTTTCAACCTAATCCTAAATCCTAACTGTAAATCCCCAGTGTCAACAAATAAAACACAAATGAAAAGGATTAGAGTTGTGCCTAGCGTCCTTCTTGGTGATGACCAGCCATTTTCAAGTTTGGGCAGGAGCTGAAACATCAAACCAGACATAACTTGACAGCCTCTTCTGTTTGTCTTATGATATTTCAATTTTCTTTTAATGCCAGAGCATGGACTGTTTAGCTAGTGTGAAGGTTTTACTCTCTGGTCACAAATACACAAAACATTTAAATATGTTCTTAATGGCTTAATATTCTTAAGGCTTTTAAAATGTTCAATTTAAAAAAGAAAAAAGATTAGATCAATCAGCACTGAAACATTATCACCTCTTGATCAAAATGGCTAACACAGTTAGTGTGTAGTAAGTCAAAATGAGTAAAAAAGGTAATTGGCGGACTCTGACTATTACCACAGTTGATTTGACTTTAACATGTTGTCATTATATAGGTGTTACTTAATAGTATCTATCAATGGATGCAATTCATGTCACAGATAGCAGCTGCAGAGAATGTGGCAAAAACACGAATTAACGCCCTTTCATCCCTGACACACACTGATAATTATGAAATAATCACATAAAGTGTTTCCTCTCTTGCCTGGCCTTTTTAGCAACTAATTAAGTAGATTAGCAGAAACTCTTTGCATAACCCACATCTGTGTGCTTTAATTAACCTAATATCTGTCCAAACACACTGCCTGATTGATGCTCTGAGGTAATCACAGCCTGTATAAGGATGGACATGCACCTGCAAGGAGTGAAGATCAGCATTTCTTAGAAGCAACGTCACTATTAAAGTAGCTTTGAGAAATCAGTGTAACCAGGTAGGGATTAAAAGCACAATCTTTTCTTAAAACTGGAAGTGGAGCCACTTTGAATCGTCTTGTTACTGAAAAGTACTTTATAAATAAACTTGCCTTGCTCTGCCTTGCGTAGCCTAGCCAACAAAATTATGCACCGCAGTTCCCGCCATCACCATCTTGGCTACAAGAATAAAGCATTAGACAGATTTGAAAGCGTTTATGTTTACCTTGTGTATTTTGTATTATAACTTTACAAGTACATCTCAGAAATGTTGATTATTGCATAAGAGTGTAATATTTTTTGTTAGTCATTTCAGAAAGTGAAATGGTTATTTTTTAGAGATTGACTACACATAGAGTAAAATATGTTAAGCTTTTATTTCTTGCAATTCTGAGGAACATGGTTTACAGGTAAAGAAAACCCAGAATTCAGAGTCTCGGAAAATTATAATATCATTAGACATATCAAAAAAGTGTGTTTTAAGCACAAATGTCAGGCACCAGTAAATGACATAGCACCCCAAACCATCATTGACGGTGTAAACTTCACACTGGACTTCAAGCCAGGGGGGTTCTGTGCCTCTCCACTCTTCCTCCAGATTCTGGGACCTTGGTTTCCAAATGAAATGCAGAATTGACTTTCATATGAAAACAAACATTGAGCAACAGTCCAGTTCCTTTTCTCCGTAGTCCAGGCTCTTGTAGCCTGTGGTGGTTCTACATTGAATTACTCCCCGGGGCGAAACCCCCTCCGAGCTACAACTAACAATAATAGCAACAATAATGAACATTATAAAATGTACAGTGTTAGAACACAAATACAAAAAACAAACAAGACAAGAAAATCTCTAAACACACAAACACAGTAAGGGGGTTACTCAACTTATTTCTATTTTTCTTGGGCTTGTAAAAAAATTATGTGTTAATGTAGAAATGTAGAAACACAAGAAAAATGGATTTACTGTAATTATTAAAATATTATCATTTGAACACAGACTCTGTGATGTAGTATTTGTTTTCCTGGTCAGCCTTTATGGATTGACAATCATTTTACTTGATAAAGCAGAATAATTATTTATACACAGATAATGTAACCTTTAATGTTCTGTGTGCCCTGAACACATCCTAAACACACTCATAATATCTGCCAAGTCTGGATGTGATGATACCATAGGGAGTGTTTGCTAACCTGTAGTCATGCTGCTCAGTCAATTACTGGCCTGGCTGACTGGAATCACGCTGACCTCGGCTTGTCCAATAAGGACTGCAGTCCCACAGTTAAACTAACAGCGGTAAAAACAAAATGTTGTACTGTCGTTGTACTGTGCCACCACAAACATCACCACAACTGAGTTTTATTATTGGGTAGAAAGACAAAAAAATAAATAATAATTAACAGTTCGGCCTGAAACAGACTGGTTTGCTGGGAATCCTCCCGAACCTCCCAGGCCACCCCTGCCTTGGTGTGGCTGACTGGTGTGGCCACTAATTCTGTTAGACAATTACACTGTAGAGAGTGGATCCCCCGTACCGTTGCCCAGTCCAGTTGAGAGACCCAGAGGTGAGCTTCTCCTACCCATGGCCTTTCATCTCATTTAGCCTCCAGCCTGATAGCATGTCTCTGAAACTGCGGTCTCCGGGTCTGCAGACATGCTTCTCCTCCAGCATGTCAGCCTCTGTGCTGTGTGCAGGGCTGCAGCTTCTTCTCACAGCAAGCAGGACTGCAAGGGGCGCCAATTCCTCACACAGTGAAATTATAGATAATGGGAAACTGCTTTTGGGGCGCAGATGATTTCCCTATTTTTTTAACTGCTCGTACCGCCCCCTATGTGTCATTGAAAAAAGTGCCACCCTGGTCCACTGCCCGGATTGTCCATGCCAAAAAAACGCTACTGCTTGTAGCCCATGTGTAGGATTCATCTGTGTGTGGTGGCTACTGATGCACTGAATCCAGCATCTATCCACTCCTGGTGAAGGTCCCCCAAATTCTTAAATGGATTTAGCTTGGCAATCCCAAGCTGTGGTTTTCTCTGTTGCTGGTGCACCTTTTCCTACCACACTTCTTCCTTCCTTCCACTGTTGTGCCATCGAGCCATAGCAAGAATTCAGGTTGAATTGGGAACAACATGTAACCTGAGGACAAATCAAAATGGGTTGTAAGCGAAGGAATTTCACAGATCCACACAGAGACAGCCTCTTTCAGCAGGGTGCCTGCTATGAAGCCAGACTTCACCTCACTCTCTTCACTCTTCTTGCCTAGGACTCTCAAGGAGAGGGCCTGCCCTGTGAGCCAGCCATGCGGGCCTCACATGGGGCTCAAGGCTCACAAACTGAGTAAAATATGCTTCTGGGAAACCCATTTCCCCTCACTTCAATGGAGCGACAAAGGAGGAAATTCTCTTTGTCCAGAGGACCTGACCGGGCTCAGATAACTAACTAATCAAAGCTAAGTCTGCAGTCTCACTTCTGCTTAACCAGATGCCGAAGTGAAAGAATCCGTCTATGCCGAACCAGCTTTGTTTGCTTTCTCAGCTGTTGCAGGAAACGGACTCTAGACCAGTGTTGCCAACTCAGCGACTTTGTCGCTATAGTTAGCGACTTTTCAGACCCTTCCAGCGACTTTTTTTCAAAAAAGCGACTAGCGACAAATCTAGCGACTTTTCTGGTGTCACTGGCGAATTTTGGAGACTCTTACGTGAAAGCACGTATCATTCCTACTCTTGTCCTCCAGCGGCAGGTGCTGCCGTGGGGCACCTCCCCCGTCCCAACCCCGTTCTCCCGCTACCGCAGGAGTCCCTCTCAGCGCTGCAGTCAGAGCCACAGCATTGTTTACCCTCAGCGTCCAGACTGCAAATGAAGCGCGCATGCGCCGGGATTGACGGCGCAGGTTGATCATAAATAACTGAATTTGAAATATTTTATCCTAAATAAATAACGGCATTTGATTCACACAGCCACATGTTCGTGTTTTACCGTGATTTGTAGGCTCCTTGGTGGACCACAAGGGAAAAAAGAAAAGGTTAAAAAAAAGTTGGAAAAAAAATTGTGTAACTCCGCCATGGTGTCTCTTTATGGTTCATTTTGCCGGTCTCAAACCCGGGTAAAGGAGGAGGGTTAGTATTGTAATAAAATAAACATTAATAAAAAATAAAAATAAAATAAATAAATAGATAATAATAATAAATAAATAAACATTAATGGACAGAAAAAAGTAGCTCTATATATATTCTGAGTGTTTTTACTCACTTTTTGTCTCTCTAACAACGTTATTTCTCCCACAGCGTCAATAACATGCACATCACATCATGTGGCAGATTACGCAAATTAGGCGATGACGTCATTCAGCGACTTCTAGCGACTTTTAGCGCAGCCAATAGCTACTTTCCTTACTGAGGAGTTGGCAACACTGCTCTAGACGGAGCCGGAGCGGCCAGCAGAGGACCCATTTTCCCAAGCTGAGAGCAAAATCCGGATTGAAATTGCCTGCTGCATGTCGGGGACTCGACTGCATGAAGGACCTCGGAGTGGCCTGTTCCGACCGTGTTTTGGCTAGCCGCAGAGCTGCATGCTCGCTGCATGCTCGCTGCATGCTCGCTGCATGCTCGCTGCATGCTCGCCTGGATGCCCAAAGTAAACCGAACTGGCACAGAGGCACCGACAGGTTTGGCAGAGAAATAGACAGGGAAAGTAAAATGGTTTATTTTGAAGCTTTACATAATGCATTTTCACCATGTTTTTGAAACACATGGAGCTTACAGGATAGCTCCCGTTAGCAATCTTCGAACCAGGTCATTGCTGATGTAATTCCAGTGTGTTTTTAAGGTTATAACAAACGTTATCTCCACAAGGGTTTTATACACTGATGGGATAATGATGTTTGTGTTTATCTGGTCCACTCATTATGACTAGAATAAAGCCCAAGCTTTTTAAATTAGAGCCGAACGTCCGCTAGCCTAAATGCTATTAGCTTCCGGTAACTTCCGTGCTTCCCTGATGCGCGTCTATGGATCGTTTCAAACACAAAGTTTGTTTCGTTTCGCTCCACCATCGTTCAATAGTGCTATGAGCGTTATTACCGCATTAATATGGAATGTTAATGTCGATCTAAAGGTGTTTTGTATGACTTTAGAAGTAATCGACACCTAACCTCCCGGAGGTATAATGACATTAATAAAACTGAGTGTTCTAAAGTTTACAGATTCTTATTGAGAAAATGTTTTTTAATCAAATAATGTTTTGTTTAATATCTAAAGTCGCTTGTAAATTTAAATATCGCCAGTGCACGAATCATCCCTTTCAACTAATGTCCTGACATCAGCTCTAAAGCTGATATTCACTGGACAATACCTAACAGACAGAGAGTTATTTATTAAACATTGAATAACTGTGTATAATTCCACAACACCACATAATTTTCTGTTAATATGCTTGGATAGAGAACTCTGTGAGGAACCAGCTTCATCAGCAATGACCTTTTGTGGCTTCCACTCCTTGTGAACGATGTCGATGGCTGTCTTCTGGACATCTGTTCAGTCAGCAGTCTTCCCCATGATTGTGTCGCCTACTGATCCAGTGTGGGAGACATTTAAAGGTTCAGAAAACCGTTGCAGGAATTTTTTCTGAGATAATGAATTTTTGGGTTTCATTATAAGCTAGATTCATCAACATTACAAGAAACAAAAGCATGGCATATATTACTATTGTCAGGGTTCAGTTTTGATTTGGGTTTTTATTTACTATTTTTCAGTTCTTCCTCCTGTCTGGGTTTAGTTAGGTTCTGGCTTTTGTTTTGGTTAGTTCAGTTTCCTCCTACCACTCCCACTCAACCTTCTACTGCAGTTAGTCACACCTGCCAGCCACTAATTAGCCCGACTCACTTCACCTACCAGCCTCCCTACTTAAGCCTCACTCTGCTGTCACTCCTTTGCCGGTCCGTCATCATTCTACACCCTCTCCATGCCAGTCCCTCTGTAAGTCTTTGTACTCTGCTGCTCGTTCTTGGAGAAGCTTTGCTTTTTGTCCAGGTGTCTCCTGTGAACTGCTAACCTGACAAAGCTGCTCTGGAGAAGCTCTGCTCTGTGCCCTGTTGTCTTCCGTGAACTGCTAACCTGACAAGCTGCTCTGGAGAAACTCTGCTCTGTGCCCTGTTGTCTCCAGTGATCAGCTAACCTGACTAGCCGCTCTGAGTAAGCTCTGCTCAGTGCCTGGGGTCTCCAGTGATCGGCTAACCAAGCAGCACCTCACCTTCCTAGCCACCCAGTTTTAATGGACTCTTTCTCCGGGCCGTCAGCTCCAGTACCACCTCCTCCAGTCCAATAACAGACTTTGGTTTTCCTCTTCCAGCACTCCTTACTTTCAATAAACTGTCAAACGTGCTCTCTGTGTGTGTGTGCACAACCCGGGTTCAAAAAGACAAATCCTGACAACTATGTGTAATGATTCTATATAATGAATAAGTTTCATTTTCTGAGATGACTGGCAAAAATACTGCACTTTTACCCAATATTCTATTTTCTTTAGATGTTCCTCTATTTTACTGGCAACTCAAAAAGTACAATCTTTTTCAGGAGCTACTGATCATCTTCTACACTGCCATCTTTTTAGCTCTCATATGAAAATTTCAAAAATATGTTTACAGCCGCTGATCCATCCACTATGTGCGCTCCCCCGGCTGCTCTACTGAGAGCAGCCGGGGGAGCGGCCCTGGAGATGCCCGCTCCTCTGACCAAAGATCAATGAGCACGAATATGCAATATCCAAATTATAAAAATAATTTAATTGTTGAAAATGTTTTGCAATATCAAGGTCTTCTTCACTTCCTGTTTGCAGTAAGGCGTATTGTGTCACTTCCTGTTTTCACGGTGTGATTTGCGGTCTGTTGCTCCAGACTCTCTCGCTTTTATCTTTAATCTCTTTGCTGTAACATCTGTTTCTAACACATAAGCACTTTTCAAACATTCTCTGTTGCTGCATATTGCGCTTTACACGGTTTGCTTTTTTGGCGTGGTAAAAGGGCGCTAGCCTAGCTTTAGCTCCACAATGGCTTCCCCTCTTACTCTCTCCTCTGCTTCTCTGTCTAAGTCTCCCCCTATCTCCTGCTCTCTGTGTCAGATGTTTAGTTATTCCTCTGCCTCCTTTAGTGATAATGGAACTTGTAATAAATGTAGTGTTTCTGTAGCTTTGGAGGCGAGGGTGTCAGAATTGGAGACCCGGTTCCGTGCTATAGAAAAACCAGCTGATAGCCGCCCCTTTGCTAGCGCGGAACCACATAGAGTTACTTTATGTAGCGGTCCTCCAGAAGCACACGAGCAGCCGGGTAACCAGGCCGGCTGGATGACGGTTTGTAGGAAACATAGCTCTAGATTTCAGCCCCCAGGTCACCACCAACCCGGCTGCGTTTCTAACAAATTTTCCCCACTCAGCGACACACCCGCTGAGAATCCGACCCTGATTATTGGGAGCTCAATAGTCAGAAACGTGGCACTAGAGACACCAGGGACCATAGTCGGTGCCTGCCAGGGGCCAGAACGGCGACATCAAATCTTACCTGAAACTGCTGGCTAAGGATAAGCGTAAATACAGTAAGATTGTTATTCACGCTGGCGGTAATGACACCCGGTCACGCCGATCGGAGGTCACTAAAGTTGGTGTTGCTTCGGTGTGTAAGTTTGCTAAAACAATGTCGGACTCCGTAATTTTCTCTGGTCCCCTGCCTGATCTGACCAGTGATGACATGTTTAGCCGCATGTCATCATTCAACCGCTGGTTGTCTAGGTGGTGTCCTGAAAACGACGTGGGCTACATTGATAACTGGCGAACTTTCTGGGGAAAACCTGGTCTGATCTGGAGAGACGGCATCCATCCCACTTTGGATGGTGCAGCTCTTCTTTCTAGGAATCTGGCCGGATTTATTAGTTCTCCTAAATGCTGACAACCCAGGGTCCAGACCAGGAAGCCATAGTTTAACACACCTCTCTGCAGCTTCTGTACTGTTACCCACCCTATTGAGACGGAGTCTTTCCCACGGCCAAAATTTAACAGATCAAAAACTGATCTAAAAGGAACAAATCATAAAAATCTAATAAAAATCAATACGGCTCACCTTGAACCAAAAAATAAAGCAATTAAATGTGGTCTATTAAATATAAGGTCTCTCCCTCCAAAGACTTTGTTAGTTAATGAATTGATTTCTGATAAGCTGATTTATTTTGTCTCACAGAAACCTGGCTACAAGAGGACTACGTTAGTATAAATGAGTCAACTCCCTCCAATTATTCAAATTTCCACATTTCCAGATCTGCGTGAAGAGGAGGAGTGGCAACCATCTTTCAGTCTGATTTATTAATTAGTCCCAGGCCAACAAATAACTACAGTTCTTTTGAACATTTAACCCTCAGTTTCCCTCATCCAAATTGCAAAGCAATAAAACCTCTTCTGTTTGTTGTTTTGTATCGTCCACCGGGCCCTTACTCTCAGTTTTTGGATCAGTTGTCAGACTTCTTATCTGATTTGGTGATAAACACTGACAAGGTTATTATAGTGGAGGATTTCAACATTCATGTTGACACAGAATGTGATAACCTTAGTGTAGCCTTTAAAACTATCCTAGATTCAATTGGTTTTGCTCAAAATGTGCATAAACCGACGCACTCTTGGCTCCAAACTTTAGACCTTGTGCTGACATATGGCACTGATTGTGAAGAATTAACAGTATTTCCTCACAACCCTGTCCTATCTGATCATTTTTTAATAACATTTGAGTTTAATCTAACTGAGTTCTCCACCCCCAAAAGAGGGTTCCATTATAGTAGATCTTTATCAGATAATGCTGCATCAAACTTTAAAGAGTCTGTCCCCCTTTTAATATCGTCAGTATTGCAGAAATACCCTGCAGATAGCAGCAATGTTGTTTCTTCCCATTCACAAATAGATGTCTTTGTTAACGGTGTGACTTCGTCATTGCGTTTTGCATTAGACAATGTAGCTTCCTTGAAAAAGAAGGTGATAATCAGTGCTGCATTTGACACAGTTGATCACAATATTCTCCTACAAAGACTTGAGCATACTGTAGGGATTAAGGGGAAAGCATTAGGCTGGTTTAAATCTTATCTGTCAGACAGATTCCAGTTTGTTCATGTTAATAATAAATCTTCTTCAAACTCTAGGGTCACTTGTGGGGTACCACAGGGTTCAGTCCTTGGATCAATATATATGCTTCCGATTGGCAAAATTATCAGACAGCATGGGATTAATTTCCACTGTTATGCTGATGACACTCAGCTATATTTATCCATAAATCCTAATGAATCCAATCAATTACTTCGACTGTAGCCATGTCTTGATGACATCAAAAGCTGGATGACTTTAAATTTCCTGCACTTAAATTCTGACAAGACAGAAGTTGTAATCTTTGGACCAGAGTCCTCAAAAAATAAACTTCTTAATCAATCACTTAATCTGGATGGCATTAACTTGGCCTCTGGTAATAAAGTAAAAAATCTTGGTGTTATTTTCGACCAAGACATGTCATTTAAATCCCATATTAAACATGTTTCCAGAGTTTCCTTTTTTCACCTCCGGAATATCGCCAAAATTAGAAACATTCTGTCCAGGGGTGATGCTGAAAAACTAGTCCATGCATTTGTTACTTCAAGGCTGGACTATTGTAATTCTTTACTATCAGGAAGTCCACAAAATGCAGTTCAAAGTCTTCAGCTGATCCAAAATGCTGCAGCAAGAGTTCTGATGAAAATCAACAAGAGGGATCATATTTCTCCAATTTTAGCTTCCCTCCATTGGCTTCTTGTTAAATCAAGAATAGAATTTAAAATTCTTCTTCTAACGTATAAAGGCCTTAATAATCAAGCTCCATCATATATCAGAGCTCTGATTACCCCGTATGTTCCTAACAGAGCACTTCGCTCTCAGACTGCAGGTCTGCTGGTGGTTCCTAGAGTCTCTAAAAGTAGAATGGGAGGCAGATCCTTTAGCTATCAGGCTCCTCTCCTGTGGAACCAACTCCCAGTTTTGGTCCATGAGGCAGACACCCTGTCTACTTTTAAGACTAATCTTAAAACTTTCCTTTTTGACAAAGCTTATAGTTAGAGTGGCTCATGTTACCCTGAGCTACCTCTATTGTTATGATGCTATAGGCTTAGACTACTGGAGGACATCAGGGCCTATTTCTCTCACTCTACTGATTTCTACTGTTCTCCAGCTTTGCATTGCATTGCATTGAAATGACTCTTGTCATTTCAGCTTTTAACTTTTTGCTCTCTCTCTTTTTTCTTCATAGTAGGTACACCTGATCTGACGTTCTGTTAACTGTGACATCATCCAGGGAAGACAGATCACCCGCTATTACCATCTAATGTAGAACAGATTACTGGATCAATGTGTGCTTCTGTGATTTTTGTCTGTCTTGTTGTGTCTCTGCTCTGTCTTCTGTAACCCCCAGTCGGTCGAGGCAGATGACCGTTCATACTGAGCCCAGTTCTGCTGGAGGTTTTTCCTTCCCGTTAAAGGGGAGTTTTTCTTTCCGCTGTCGCGTCATGCTTGCTCAGTATGAGGGATTGCTGCAAAGCCATGGGCAATGCAGACGACTCTCCCTGTAGCTCTACACTTCTCCAGGAGTGAATGCTGCTTGTCGGGACTTTGAAGCAATCAACTGGTTCTCTTATATAGGAAATTTTTGACCAATCTGTATAATTGAATTTGAATTTGTAAAGTGCCTTGAGATGACATTTTTCATGAATTGGTGTTATATAAATAAAATTGAATTGAATTGAATTGAATTGAATTGTCGCTCCCACCATAGCTGAGGCAAAAATCTCGTAAAGCTTTAAATTTGAACTCTGCGAGGCAAACTCCAGAGCAGCTTGGACAGCGTCGTCTCCCCTCTCCGCTTCTGTCTCTCTCTCACACGTGCGCACATACAATACTTGTACAGGCAGAGAGAGGTAACCTTGCGGTATTTGTGCGTTCACAAACACACAAGAATCCGGCTTCAAGCATTTGTGTCCGAACCAAAAACAGTTGGGACACAAACCTCATGTTGCAGTATTGAGGTTTAAGGTGAACCAACATAAACATGGCAGCGCAGGAGGACAGACACGTAGCTGCTGCTATCACATCTGTTTTTTAAGAATCCACAATTTCTTCTTTTAAAGAAGAACAGCAAGAGGCGCCATAATAGCGTACCGCGAGCGAGCTATTTTTAGAAACGTATCGTCACGATGACGTCACATCACGTGGTACGCGGTAGGACAAACTTGCATAGTCCGCCGCTGTTTCGCTGTAAAAGAAACAGGCCTAAAATAGGCCTAGCATATATTTTAGCCACGGATAGGCACAATAGGAGGCCGACATGTTAATAATGAAGCGCCTGCTACCATGATAGCATATAGGCTATCATGGTAGCAGGCGCTAACATGATACCCTGCTACCAGGATAGCCTACTCAAAAACATTTAAAATAAGACAAACATTAAACAAACAATTCGGCATGAATCTCTTAAGGGAAAGACCCTGAGATGTAAACAGTTGTTTTGTAGCTACCAATTGGCAACATATACCGATTCCTGGACGGTGATTACAAACAAAAAAACGGCCGACGACACAATGAATGCCGCGCAGGAAAAAAAAACAAAGCTTACCGTTCGATCAACTCGGCCCGTTTTCCGGTCTTTTTAAGCCCTCGACACTCAAGCCATCGTTTGAGCTGAAGGTTGGTGTGTTCTTCGACTGTGCGACCAGTAAACCGTGCGCCTCGGACATCGTCTTGGGAAAGTTTAATGGCTGCAAAGTCGGTCATATCGCTGGTTCTGTTGCTGGTTGCTACGTGCGTTCTCTATCTGTTTGTCCTACCTAAGCGGCAAAAGGGGCGTTGCTCTTGAGACGGTGACGTCACGTGCGCGGTACGCTATTAGCTTACCTTCTTGTGGTTTCTCATAACACCTGCCACTTATGTTTTAATTTGATACCGTGAATGGCTAAAACCACTTCACCCAATCAACTCAGAGAGTTCTGCTGAAATTTCCTCCTTTCCTCAAACGGATTCAAATGGAGCAGTCCCAGATTGATAATGGGCAGAACTAGAGTGCTACACATTATCATTCTGGCTGGCCAGATTAAGAGACAAGCTGTTCAAAGAGAATCTGTGCCTTATTTTACTGTTAGTTTGGCTCCCGGAGCTCCCCCTCCCTCCATCTATCCCTGGCTCTGCCCCATCCTCTCCGTCCCCCTCTCCGTTTCAATGGGAGACTATAATAAGGAAGGATGAATTAAGCCTTGTCTGATATCAGATTTCAAAGCACTGAGATCATTTTGTGACAGTGAAGTGTTGTCAGTAGGCTTCAGTCGAGCTAAACCTGAAAGTTACAGGTCTAGTGCCCCCTAGTGGCTAACAGTTACACAGTGCTGCTTTAAAGTGTTAATGTCGCAAACAAGATGTGGGGCTGGGGTTAAAGCAACCCACAGTAGGCGTTTCCCTCTTTCAGGCTTCTGCACAGATTAACGCCGAGCGAGGCGGTGTGGAGTGGGTCATGTGAAATAAAGTAGGCTTTTGTTTTTTTGGGCTGGCTGGCTGTTTGCCACTCCCTGCTCTGCTCCACTCAATTCAGCTAATTAGTGAGAGCAACTCCACCTGTCTCTCTTGCAATTAACTGCACTTATTCCACCTGTGATCCTGCCTATTTATACCTGCCTCTCACAGCCAGTCTCTGCCAGATCTTTAAAAGTCATTGTGTGTGAGCTGCTGTCCAGCGGCCACTGTTTTATATCGCCTAATTTCTGACCCAATGCTTGTTTTTGGATTTCCCTGTTTCTCCTTGCCCTCACCTGGACACCTCATTGGCTCTCTGATTTCTGGACACCACTCGAAGGGTTTCTGACCACGATTCCTGCCCAGCCCTTTCGGATTTGTCTGCTTTCTTCCGCCTGCTCCGTGTATGACCCAAGCCCATCTCATATATCACTGCCTATTCTGCACATTACCCCCTGCTGTGTGTCTGCACGGCTTATCTTCAGTTCCTTTCTGGACAGTATCTGTCTGCACCGGGGTGTTGTTTGCTTGTGTATTTTTTTAATAAATGCTTTAAAATGCAACACCGTGTGCAGCTTGAACACCGGCTTCTCTGTAGCCAAGCTTAACAGAATACCCTGTAGAATCTCCTTTAGCAACAGTAACTTGATGTGGTAAATCTCTATATGATGATCAGTCCCTCACTTTGAGAGAGAATTCTGGCTTATTCTATTTGCAACTTTGCTTTAATTTATGGAGCTTTAGAGACATTTACTTTTAAAGGGGCAGTGCGCAAGTTGCAGGATTTTTGCTTATGTCTGCCCCCTCTGGTGACAAGTTGAAATGACAGTGTTTTGCACAAGCATGGAAGACAAAAAAAAAAAACAAAAAAAAAAAAAAAAACTAGCATCTGCCATTATGGCTTCACAGGTCTTTTTTAGAAGTATGAAAGTGAAAACTATAATATATATAATATATAGAAATAATGTTTTACTTTGAACCAATATAGTTGATAGTACGTAAATAGCAGTGATGGCGAGATGAAGCCTCATGAGGCATTGATAACCTGACGCCGCCAGATAGATTTGCTCCGCATATCCATCTGGAAACCTTCCGTTGAAGTAATTTTGGGAAGGGGCGAAAATACTGGTTAGCTGATTGGCCTATGTTGGTGATAGACGGGCCAAATAAACCAATCAGATCAACGAAGCATATGACGTACTCGTCAACATGCTTCGTCGTCGCTCTGTTACGAGCGACGACGAAAGCACAACCACAATCCAGGCTACTCTTGCTGCTGCAGGTAAAGGCTCGTTAGCTCAGCAAAGAAATACTCTGTAATTCCGATAAAACTTGCTCGATAGCCACGCTAACGCTAGTTTCATCGGCTGAAGCCGCCATGTTCTTTAGACTGAACTGTCGCGCTTCTGGTTGCGTCACACCTCAACCCGCCTCAAAGCCAACGCTGATTGGACGTTCGTTTGGTGAACGGCTCCAAATTTTCTTTAACGGAGAGTAGCCAGACTGATCTGCGAGTGAAACCTTGAAAGCTCGCGAGATCAGGATGGTCTCACGAGGCTAAGGCATTGAACCACTTGAGCCAACTGGTTTGAGAAAGGGTTCATTTCTTGGAGCTTCATGTGCACACGAAACCACCTACTGGCCAGGTGTATAATCACAGCCAGCTGTATCTTAACACGTGTGATGCATTGATTTTTTGTCTATTATGGCTCTTGGGAATGACTTCACAAAAGGTGTAGGACGAAATAATTTGTCTACATAAATTATGTATACACATATGTGTATAATAAAATATTGTTTGAATGTATTCTCTGTGTGTAATTATTCCCAAAATAGTAGTGGCATGTGATATGGCATGGTGTGTAATAATCAGACCTCTCAATTTTGATCAAAAGTTAAGAGTGAGATTATGCTAATTTTGGGGGCGGGGGGGGGGGGGAATTATGGTCAACAATTTCCCCTCAGCAGCAACACTGAAGCACACAGAGGTTCACGCTGCGTCTTTACGCACGATCCAGCTGCTGATGTCTCCCTCTTTTCAGCTCAATGCACTTCTAGACTGTTACAGTTTATAACATTCTCATCACCTTTCACAGCGACAGGTTTCTCAGTCAGTCGCCGCGCTGACCAGACCAATTTCTATTGCTCTCGTCAGTGCGGCGGTGCGGTGGGCGGATTTTGCCCCCGTTGGTGCGCTGCGGGGAAAATGCATAACTAAATACTGTAAAGGGCTCCTATAAAGGGAACAGGGGTACTGACAGGTCTGAGATGAAGCCCCTGATGTTACAAGTTCTTTAAAATTACCCTTAAAAGTGCGCACCTGAATTAAAGCGCGAGGCAGCAGCTCACCGAAGCGCCACTGATTTAATAAGAATCAGAGCATGAAACACAGCTAACTCTCCTATTGACTTTAACTGGCACACGTTGCTACCGATGTGAGGACATTAAACGTAGTGATTCACGTTTTGAATGGTGAACGGTGATAAAAGCACCTGCTCTGAGGGAAAGGGGGGGGTTGGGGGAGAGGAGCAAGCGCTGAGGCACAGAAATATGGTGCATGTAGTTAAAAAATGCAGAATTAATAAAAACGAAACTTAGAAACAGACCAAGTGGCGTTTTAAACTGCATCTGGTTAGCAGAACTGTTTTATGATCCAGCGTGCAGCCATGACTGGTTCTGAATGAACCGGTCATCTGGCAAAATCTGAACCACTTCCCGAAGCAGTCACGTGGTACAGCCGGGCAGCGAGGCTTCGGACGTCATCGTTTTCGGTTCCTCCCCTAAATGAAGCAAGCCTCGATACGCGCTTTACGGAAACGCCCCCTCCATTACTCGACACACGCCTCGAAGCCTCGGCACATCACGTAACATCACTAGTAAATAGCCATTTTTTAGGGGAAAAACATAGCTATCCTTTTAGTTGGTCAATAACGTAGACTGGGGCGGAATCTGAAGCACTAGGAGTTTTCCCGGTGGTCCGCTGGCCTGGCCTGGTCTGCACAGCGACTGCAAAGGTTTGGGTCGCTCTTTATAACAAAAACAATCCATGCCGTTCATGCGACTCACTCGGGTGTCTGCCTGGTTGAAAGTCTCAGACTGCATTTGCGAGAGGGAAAAGACAGACACACAACTCACCCACTTCTTTTTCTGAAGAGGTTCATGCTCTCTGTCACAAGAGCGCTGTTGATGGCATGAAATCGCCCCCTGGTAATCAAGTAAAGAATATTGTTATTTTTGACCTGGACATATTAATAAATGGATCTCCTTTCAGCTGCACATTGTCGCCAAAATTAGAAATGTGCTATACATATGCATTTTTTACTTAAAGGCTGGACTAATGTAATTCTTCACTATCAGGAAGAACAACAAAATGTAGTTCAAAGCCTTCAGGTGATCCAAAACACTGCAGCAACAGTTCTGATGAAAACCAACAAGATACATCATCTACTGGTGGTTCCTAGCGTATCTAAGCATGGTTCATTGATTTTCACAGTTTTCAAAGCCTGACAGACTACATATAACGATAAAAGGTAATATTGTCATGTTTGGCTTTACGCATTTGGCCCACATGCGGTACACACTCGGCAAACAGGAAAAGTTTTAAGATTTTTATTGTAAATACTGGGTAGAAACAGGAACGCGGAGGAATCTGCCACAGCAGAGGTCACAATGGAGGAGCTCAACAGGGAGGGCGGTCGGTCTAGGAGGGAAGGAGAAGTGGTTAGATCTCTGGTTAACGCTAAACGGTATAACTGGGGAGCGTAAGCTTACCACAGAGCACGGAAACCAGACCGGGGGGAAGCAGTGCAGACTCAGCGCTTGTCTGACGGAGGTGGTGGTGGGTGTCAGCGAGACCGGTGGGCGTGGGCAGGACCAGGGTCCGAGTAGCGCCGGCGGGTCCAGGGATCCCGGGACAGCGGGAGGAACCAGTAGAATCCGGAAGTACCAGGGTGAATCCAGGGAGGGGGACCTCGTGCCCGGCTTGGTATCACCAAGGGAGTTTGAGGGGGAGATCGCCAGAGCAAAATCTGAGCAGGCGGGGATTCAGGAGACTGGTCTTCGAGGCACAGAGTCACACGGGTGAATAAATCCAAAAACATGACAAACTGGAGAAGACAGGAGACAAAAGTTAGGTCCAAAAACAGGGATTTCAAAACTCACAGGTACAAAGCTCAGGAAACAGATCAGTGGCCTAGGCATACCACGACGGGGTAACACTCTGGCATCCTCCCGCTGTCTGTGCGCAGCTCTTATAGTGCGGACCGGCGCTGCTGAACCAGCTACAGGTGTGCGCACCCCGCCCACCCGTCATCTGCAGACACCTGCGAAAGGCAGAGAAGGCAGAACCGGCAGAAACTGCACAGCTCTGCCGGCTGAGTCCTGACACATATATATAACAGGTTTGCACATACAGTGTATGGTTTCTGGTCAGATGGTAAGAACAACACACCACACACCAACAGATTTCACTCAGGAACATTCAGGTGTCAGATGGGAAATCTTCCAAAAGTTCTCGAGATTAAATGTGAGTTCAGAGCAAATAAACATGGACTACAAGGAAGAATAATGGTGATAGTTGTGGACTAATTTTAACAGAGAAAAATCATTAAAAAGGCGTTGGTTAAAGGAGTGGAGAAAGTGTGAACAAGGGCCCTATGTTTCCTGCACTATGATATAGAAGTCGGAGAGGTCCCAATGTCCTTCCTCGCAGATCAGATCACTCTTAACACATCACACATGGCAGGTATATATCTTAAGCATCATCCCAATGAGCGGGGTCATGTCGGAAGGGGAAGATCAGAGCAGAAATCAAGCTAATTATCCTGCCGTGTCAACCAGGCTTAAGAGTAGGATGGGTGGCAGATCTTTTAGTTATCAGGATCCTCTCCTGTAGAACCAACTCCCAGTTTTTGTCCATCAGGCAGACACCCTGTCTACTTATAAGACTAGGCTTAAAACTTTCCTTTTTGACAAAGCTTATAGTTAGAGTAGCTTAGGTCAGCTGATCTATCTCCGTGTGCTGTTGGAGGACATAATGGCCATTTTTCCTCACTACATACTTTTTCTACTCTCTAAATTTTCATTATTGCTGTTTTGTCTTTAGCTTAAATATTTCTCTTTACAGTCCAACAGAGGGGAAATTTGCCTCTATGTTTAAACCATCCCTTAGGGAGCAGTGTGCTGCCAGCACTGAAAGGAGCAATCTGCAGTCAAGGATCTTGGTCAGTGACCCAGAGTGACAGACTGAGTTTCGGATCGTTGACTTTTAGGTAATCTCCAAAATGCGAATGCCCAGCTATCTAACCTCTAGGCCACCAGATGTTAATGTTCTCTCTCTGTTTTTTTTCTCTCTATAGTGGCTACATCTGGCCTGGTGTTCTGTTTAGCTGTGACAATGTTCTGGATGAGAGCATCAGCTGAGCTACTGATGGCAATAACTTCATGTACGCCTTCTGTAAATGATACACTTATTACTGTCTTTCACTGTTAAACCCTGTCTGTTTCGTAGACATAGCCATTGGCTGTTTTTTTTGTTGCTGTGACTAACTGGATGTGTCTTTCATCAACTAGACTTGAAAACTGGCTCAAGGCTTTTCTGCTTAGCTGTGTTTCATTCCTAACCTGACTCTCGCCGGATGGATTTCGCTCCGCAAAGCTCCCCACATCCATCTGGGATTGTCCATTGGAGATGTATTTCAGAAGGAGGGGCCTTATCAAAAATCATTGCATATGATTGGATAAACCTCGTGTTTGTCATCTTTACTAATGTGCTATTTCAACCACTCACATCGAAACCAACATCAAAACCAAAACCACTGTTTCCACTAACAAAAGCCTTCAAAGCCGTTCTCTGGTGTTCTTTTAAATAATTAATATTTGGTAGACTGGGGAATACTGATGAAATAGCAGCATCAATGTTACCAGGTGACCAGATTTTTCTGATGAAAACTGGGGACGTCTCTGATTTTGCTAAGCAGGCGGGCACAGAGCCTCTGTCATGGGGTTGATTTGTTTTGCCCGTTCTGCAGCGCCGATGGGGTTGGGAAGGCGCTCAGCAATTCTACTAACGCCGGGACAACAGCAAGACGGGGTAAATACGTTAAACTTTTTACTTCATCATGATACGCTGAAATTGGGGACATTTCCAGGGACAACTTTTGCAGGAGGACAGGTCATCCAAAAGGTTGACCCGGGGACGACTGGTCACCCCTTGCTTCCTCGCTGCGAGTTGCGATTGTTGTCAGAATCCAAACAGTCGCTTCTCTGATACATCACATCTGCTAAAATCCCGCCCAGTGATCCTGATTGGCTCGTCCATTTTATGTGGTATTGAACTCCCTCCCAATAGCAGCGATTCCAGATGAATGTGTAGAGCCATGTGGAGCTTTGCTGATTGAAATCCATCTGGCGAGAGTCAGGTAATTTCATTCCTAGATGAAGCCACTGAAATAGCTACTACTGACATCAACCTTTTACTTTTTTACATGGAAACAAAGAAAGTACTCCTGGACCAGTGTGTATGCGGGAAGTTGTGAGTTTGCTGTCTTCTCAAAACCCAGTTGGTCATAGCAGATGGCTGTTCACACTGAGCCTGGTTTTGGTTCTGCTGAAGGTTTCTGCCTGTTAAAGGGGAGTTTTCCTATCCACTGTCGCCACAAGCATGCTCGGTATGAGGAATTGCTCCAAGGCCAAAGGCACAATGCAAGCGACAGTCAACTGTCATATATTTACAAAACAATCCCAAATCATCATCCTTCTACCACTGTGCTTAACAATTGGTATGCTTGTACATGTTTTCTGAGGTTGGTTTTTGCAAAACACAATTCTGTGCATTACAGAGAGCCCTTCTAATCTGTCTCACTTGTCCAGAGGATATTTTATTTTTTTGATTTTATTTATTTATTTGACAGGGACAGTGTACATTAATTGGCATTGCTGCAAATGCACCAGAATTAGCCAATTCAATTCAATTCAATTCAATTTTATTTATATAGCGCCAAATCATGAAACATGTCATCTCAAGGCACTTTACAAAATCAAGTTCAATCATATTATACAGATTGGGTCAGATTATACAGATTGGTCAAAATGTCCTATATAAGGAAACCAGTTGATTGCATAAAAGTCTTGACAAGCAGCATTCACTCCTGGGGAACCGTAGAGCCACAGGGAGAGTCGTCTGCAGCCAAAAGACTATTTTTCATCTGTTGTCCCTGGACAGATCTTACTGGAGGACACCTAGGATTTTAGCTCTCACACACCCATACACTGCTGACCAGCAAACCTCCATGACCCCTTTTTAAATATAGGTGGTCACACTTGGTGATACTCATTTAATGATGCACATTAGATTATTACAACCGGGCTCTTATCGTCCCTCTTAAAGTGAGGCATGGGTGTAATTAGTTTTTTCCATAACTGTATTATGTTTCATGCTGTATAGTGGCAATGAAAACATTTTCTCCAGCACTTCTTTATATTGTAAAGCATGAAATAAATGTGAACAGCTGCCCATAATCAAGATGAGAAATTTTAAAACATGAAAAAATCTCCTCCAATGTCAGCTAAACCCACTAACATACACGCTTTCATAATGCGTGAGAGAAAATAATTGCAATCAAGGTGTGAAGTGATTTACTGCATGGAAAGCCTGAAGGTAACTTTAACAGCAAGGTGAAGTCATGCATACTTGAATACCTGCTGTAATTTCTTTCCATGTGCTCACAGGACATGATCAGATTAGGCATGGCAAGCAGGTTGTTGTACGTTTGCAGTCACGTTTAGTTGAAACTTGTTTTTGGCTGAGTCAACCATTAAAAGCTGCAGTACTTGTTTTTGATGTTTTTGTCTCATGTGTGTCTCCCGGTGATCTCAAATTTGCCGAGCTCAGAACTATTAATATTGTGGTAATTGGTACAGACAGGGGGGAAAGGGTGTTTTTATGTCGTTTTAGCAATGGGAGCTAAAGCTTTTATTGAGAAAACAAAGTTTGAAATAACAGCAAAGAACAATGCAAAAGTTTTGGAAACATGCTTTTACAAGACCAATTGTCCTGAGTGCTCAGAGCACTGCACCTTAGAGGCCTCTTGCTTTTGAACAAATTACAGACTTCTAGAGAGAGAAAACAACAGCCTCTGGCTGCAGATCTGCAGGAAATATATTGATTAGACACAACATTCACTCACTATGGGGCGGTGTCGAATGTTGCGGTACCCCCTTGGTCCTCTGGAGCGAGGTAAGCTTTTCAAGACTTTAAAGCTGCTGTGAAGGAAGGTGAAGAAACACCCTCTTTGCTAGCATCGGTAATAAAATGATTCCTCCCCAAAGGCAAATCAGGAATCATAACTTTGTCTCAACTTGCCCAGCTGTAATCTGCTTGGGTGGATTCCAACCTGATTGATAAAACACATGCTGAAGCACACAAAACTGTTCATAGGCCTCATGAGGAAGATCTGCTTCACGTGTTCACTCAGTGTACTTTCGGCTTTTCAAAGTTTATTTGTGGATAACACAGTTGAACAAAAGACGAGGCCAAAACTAATTTGTCACGACTGCATCGACTTAATCCCACCACTTAGTATCAATTTACTCGAATAAGAACTGCATGCACTTTCTCAGGTTGCTAATAAACCAGAAGTAATAAGCTCCTGGGTACCGTTTGATTGTGCCAGTCGTGCATTATGAAGGCACACTGCATCAAGCTTTCATTATCCTTGAGCAGCACAGACTCATCACAGTGGAGAACTACCCTCCCTTTGGCAATTTCCCTACTTATATTACTCACATGACTTAACAGAAAGATGCAATGTTCTGTGAACAAATATAAACGACATATAGAGGGGGAGTCAGTTGTCTATGGTTCTCTGCAGAGTTCAGAATGCTCAGCTTATCACAATAAAATCAGATGA
This sequence comes from Fundulus diaphanus, assembly GCA_037039145.1. Classification (NCBI taxonomy): domain Eukaryota; kingdom Metazoa; phylum Chordata; class Actinopteri; order Cyprinodontiformes; family Fundulidae; genus Fundulus; species Fundulus diaphanus. The sequence goes on from CM073134.1 coordinate 43,710,741, forward strand.
CTTGATTTTAAAGGACATATGGCAAAATTGCTGCTCAGCATACCGTTGCTTCGTAAAATCATTCAACTCCCCCTCTACAAATTATATTGCTTTAGTGGCAAAATTCAAAACTGTTCATGTGTTTGAAGAAATTAAACAAATCAGTTTAAATAGTGAAATAAAACTAACCCAATCACCAGGATTGAGTTAGTGTAATTGGGTTAAACTAACCCAGTCACAAGGATTTTATCCAAATTTAACACCAAGTTCTGCTTCTAATGACTACTGAAGTCTTATTATTATTCACAAGCCCGAATAGAATTTTTCACATTATTTGCCACCCAGGAATGGTCTCAGAAACATCTGTTCAAACCAATTAAGAGCTTCATCACCCGAATGTGGAATAAACAGGATGCCGGCTGCCACCAGATTCCTGATTCCTAACACCCTCGAGTTTGAGGTTTCAGACAGGCACCGTGAAATCCAAGCTGAAGCTTGGTCATCACTGGAGTTTTAAAAAGGTTAATGATCCCAAGAAAACCTCAAGGGTTTGGTTTCAGAAGGTGTCCAAGGACTAATTAAGTCCCTTTTCACATTCCCTGGTTTTCCTATTAGATATGTTTCTCCTGTAATTTGGAATATCCTAAAAAATGCAGTAAAACATTCAGAGGTAATAAATTAGTATCAGTGGTTAAAAAATATTTCCAAATATCAGTAGCAGAATGTTGACCAGCACAATTTACTCACCAGTATAAGTAACAATAATCAGTTGGAGGTCATATTGGCTACTGATAAATAACGTGGTGTCAAATCAGTTAATTAAAAAAATTCTCAACAGAAACAACTGCAATGAAAACTGTTAAACTGATTGGAGCAGTACAAATTTTATTTTAGATATAACATGTTAAAGTTCAAATGTTCTTGATCTCAAATTTTGACTAGATAAATCCCTTATAGATGTCTGAGATGTTCATTTTGACTTAGCAGAATTCACTTACAGCTGTAATACATATCCATTTCAGTGAGTATTTCTTAAAATGGCATTAAAATTATTAGCAGTAATGTTATGCTTTATGCTTTAGATAAACTGACTCGAAAGCCTTTGCATTAAAGAATAAAATAAATATACATAAATCTTTTTTTTTGTTTTTTCGAACATTTAACTTGGCTATGCATATCTGCCTTGTCCAAGAACAAACGTGGCCCTTCTGTAAATAAAAAGCAAAGCACTAGAAAACCTAGATATTTATGGGTACTCTATAAACTGTAAAACACTTAAGTAATGGCAGATTTTTCTTCCAACAGGCAATAACATGGTAGAAGTATATCTTAAATCAATGAGATTTAAAAAATGATAAGAAAGATTCTTGTGTTCTGCCCTGGGCTCAAAGATGACAAAATCTGCCTCTGTGTAGACCTCAGAGAAAGCCAGTACAGCTGTTCCATAAATACGTCTTCTTTCTGAGATGTTCCTGGAGCTGCCTTATCATCTTCTATAATTAGTTCATTTCCTTGCTGCTATGGGGAGCATCCCCATTTCCTGCAGACTGATAATCCTCTCAGATTAGTGCAATTGAAAAGAATCCCTCAGAAGCATACACACCCCTATTAAAATGACAGGTCTTATGATAAAAAAGGCAAACCATGACAAATGATTTCATGACGCAATAGTAGAGGGGGGCTCTAGCGAGTGTGATGCAGTGAATACATGTCTGACAGAGCAGTGAATTTTTGTAAAATTTCATCATGGTAGGACACATACGCACCCAACCTGTCTCACAAGTAATCCCTTATTTCGCAAAAACTATTACGCGGGTGTCTAGTGTAGGACACATGGCACCGAATTATAGAAGATACAAGCACCAGCTTCACCACAATAGAAAGTTGTGGGAACACCGAAGCAGCAACAGCTACTATGGATCCTATATCTGTTACATCAGATGTCCATTCCTCTATAAGAAACTTACTAAATTAGATCACTCAGAAAACACTTCTGCATCTAAATAGTTCAAACACCGATCAGGTTCTAAAGCTTCCTCTAAACGCTGCCTCACTTACTGAGGACGAGGTAATCATGTTTGGGAGGATGTCAATGATTTTATTTTTAATGGAATCAATTTTATTTATGCATAACCCCTTAAAGTCTTTACTGCTGAGAGCTAAGGGAATTGATGGATCAACAGAGCTCTGACTCTGTAAATTTGGCAACTGTACTACAGTGAAACTTAAGAATATTTTTATTCTCCTCTATTAATGATGACAAACATGCTGATCTAACTCTGCAAAGGGTCTTTTCATACTACATTAGACTGTTTTTCCAGATTAGGTAGAATTCCTCTAGATGTGTAGAGCACCATTTTCTCTCCAATTTCTTAATGTTGTGCTTCAAAGAACGCAGCTCTGGATTAAACCAGGGAGCCAGCTTCCTGTGACTAATTACTTTCTTTTTCATACTGGATCTAAACAGGGCATTAGCGTTCCAGCAATGATTCTAAATTCAGCAAATGGTCAATGTGTGTAGGTTTCCTGCAGAGTCGAAGTTTCTGTTGAAGTACCAGCCAGTCCAAAAACTGTAGCTCATTATTTGACACCTTTCCAGGTTAACTTAGTGTTGTCCACTGATTCCATGTGGTCAGTGAAAGCTAGTCTCATTCCAGACACCAAATACTAAATATCATGCTATCTCATGAGCTTTATTTACTATTATGGGTCCCGCGTCCAGGAAAGGGGCGCAGAACTGGGGGTCTGACCATTAAATCATAGGCATAATTTCCACAGCGATTAGAGAAGAACTAAAGGAGGCACTGGGCGGATGAGTTTGAAGAACAGAAAAAGGAGCCAAAGGAAGCAAGATCAGAGATTAGCAACAACACTTCTGCTATTTGGTTTGAAATGGAACAGGTGGTCAGACAGGGTGGTGGTGGTGCAGAGCATGGTAATTGAACTTAAAAAAAAAGAAGTTGAAGCACTTCAAAAGAAATGTTACGACCTTCTCTCTCTCTAATCACCTTGGTCAACTGCTCTGCTGTCACTGTTCAGTCTGATAGAAAACAGCTCAGTTCATCTTCGAATGTCTTGGAAAAAAGTGGGAGCACATTGTATTAACAAACTGGGCAACATCACAACCAGCAGAGCCGAGCGACCCGTAAAGTCCCTGAAGGTTCAGCTTTCATGTTCTCTCTGTGAAGGGATCTCTGTGTTCACAAAGTGGTTAAAAACCAGCAAATGTTTCACAAGACTATGTGCTCAGACAATCAAGTCCAATAGTATCAGTTTCTTTGGGGTTGCAGTGTCTGCACCTCACCTGTAGTCATGTGGTGTGTAGTCAGTTGGCGTTCCTTTATTTTTTCTACAAATAAAAACAGCTCCTCATTAAGTAAAGATTGTCTCAGTTTTGAAAATGTGCTCGCTTAAGGTTACAAGCTGCAATTTCGGCAAAACAGACCGATCAAAAGGAAAAAAAATATTACTCAACTCAAATAATGTAACAGCAGTAGACACATCTGTTGGACAGTGAGCATGACAAGTTAAAGAAAACCTGGTCAGATCATTTTTGCTACTCATCCCATCAGTCTGGAGATAACAGTGATATGATACTATCCCTTGATGCTCAAAGGGCATTAAACTTTACAGTGTCCTGGCACCACTTAATTTGTGCATTTCTGAGACTCCACTTTGCTCCATTTTATAAAGTGCATAAAGACATTGTATTACAGCCCAATGGCTGCTGTAGAGGTGATGGCAACCTGTTTGATACACCCTTATTGCCTCTGCTGTTTGTTTTCAGTACTGTGTCCTTGGTGCAGTTAATTGCAGACAATGGTGAGATTAAGGGGATCATGCCATACACGATAAATGGAGCACAGCACAAATTGTCCACATCTGCTGGGGATGTACACAAGCAAAATCAGTGGCAGCTCTCTCCCTGTATCTTTTAAGTACTGCATTCCTAACCTTGCCTGTAAGCCGAATTCTTGCGGTGAGAGTCCAATTTGACTCGCTCACGTCTCTACCGTTTTTGGTTTGGGCCAGTCAGGTTGCAGTATTGTGGTTTAAGGTGGGACATACAGCTGTGGTGAAAGCAAGAGCTGCTGAGCCCTCGGCCAAACCAAAATAAACATGACAGTGCAGGAGGATGCTGCGTCCCCCAGGTCACATCTATTTAGTCAAAATCCATGGTTTCTTGATCTTGACCAGCGTAACTTGCTGTGGTTTCTCATGGCGCCTGTTGAAACAGTTCTTAATTTCATCTAAATTGACAACAACCCCAGTCCCATCTGAAGAAACGTAACCCCAGAACACGACACTCCCATCACCGTGCCTTACTGGCATGTTGTACTTTTGATGATGCTCAACATACTTCTGGTGCCAAACATAACTGAGAATTATGGTCTGAGACTTCCAGTTTAGTTTCATTTGGAAGAAAAAAGAACCTAAAGGTTGCAAATGTGGATAAGTGAGGAAAATCTGGGTAGAGTAGCTTCAATTCACGTTAGTCAGAGGCAATATATTATCATATTATAGTAGATGTGTAATCTGACTGAATGCAAATAAATCCAAACATGCATTAGCAAAGTAATAGTTTAATGGTGGGCATTTGCTTTTTCAATGTGATTACAGGTAACACCCAGACAAAGACAACATGAATTGAGTGAGAATCTAGCATGGCGGGAGAACACTTTAAAACTATTGTGCTTGCTGGGAGTTAGGCACATCAAACATCCTCAAACTAATCCTCGTCTAAGTGCCGTCCTAAAAACAGCTGAAATGTCTCCACCTTCCAGGCATACTGATTGCTTGCAACGCTCTGGCCCAAATAATGCTGCAGCAAGCAACAAATCCATGAATTCATGTTAAAGACTGGTTTGTGGGGCTGAGATCTCAGAGCAGAGTGTGTAAAAGGAGGCCTCTTTCTTTTTATGTGCGGTAGAGTTTCTCACCTCTTACTGCCATTCAATAGGATTAAAAGGAAAACCGCTCGGTGGTTTACTTGTTCGGCTTTCCCCCTGCGGCACCAATTCTCACTCTTCCAAGATGTATGACCACTCTAAAGCCTTGGGCTGAAATACAATCTTGAGCTCTGCTGAAAAAAAAAATCACATAGGCTCTTTGCGAAATAATACACCCAGGTACTGTTTGGTGCCTAGAAGATGGAATAGGGAACCCTCACAACATGAGAAGTAAGAAATGTAATAGATATGTGCAATGTCTTAACATTTCAGCATTGAAGCAATACATCATCACTGCATTATGCTGCAAAGAGAAATATTGACTTCATGGATCAAGTGGGATTTATTAAACATCAAACAGATTATTTGGATTTTGCAAATGCTCCTCAGAGGAAGACATATAAACATTTTGAATTTATGTAGCTGTATACTAAAGATTTCCATTTAAAAATCCTGAAGTACATTTACTCAGCTTTTTCAACCATGAACCATCTCCGTTATAGTTTACTCTGTCTGCTAGTCAAGTTGCTTTTAGATTGTAGAAATATAAAATGCAAAAGTGTCCCTTTCCTTTTCAGATGATGTATTAAACTCTGTGAGATGTTCAAAGCATAAGACATTGTCCAGCTAGGGACAGACCTCTCAGGCATACTCTATTTTCTTATTAGGTGACTTTTGAAGTCCATTCACCATGCTGAATTTTATTTAGGAGTGTCAGAGTAAAGGGGCTGAACAGAAATGCACATAAATTTTTGGAAAACCATGTGGCATCACAATCATATACTACTTTTTGTTGGTCATCTAAAGTCCTCTGAAAAAAACATCATAGCTTGAAGTTGTAAAGTGACAAAATGTGAGAGTGGATATCATGTATCCTTGAGTATCTGGGTCAGACGTTCTCTATGAGGTTTAGCTTACAATAGCTGGATATAGGCTACCTCTATGAAGTTTGGTTTAAAATCCAGGCCTGTTTTTTACAGGCTTCAGTATCTGTGAACCCTTTCTTGTTTGTTGGGAACACATTTGATTGACTGCCATTGCGATTCAAACAGCTCAGCAGCAATAATAGCCTTACAGCTTTTAGAAACCTGGCTTTGCGAAGCCCATTGATTCCTTTTCAAAGGAGCAAAGTGTTTTCACAGTCTGCTCTCTTACACCTAGACATCACAAGGCAGCAGCATGTAGGGGTTAGCTTAGAATGGGGAGATAAGTAAGAACAAAGTGAGCTATCCCACGGTGTCAAAACAAGACCTCCCGTTTCACCCCTATAGACCATGTTTTCCTGCACCAGATACCAGACACTCTTCAGCCTTCATAAGATTAAGAACTAAGACCTCTCTAGACAAAACTATCACACAACCTGCTTAATCCCCCCTTCCAGGACCTTCAGGCACGCTGCAGATGTTTTTTGAGTTTATGATCTTCTTGATTTAGAAAATAATTGGGCAAATCGTGTTCATGTAATGTTTTCTGCGCTTTAAATTTGGTTATTTTTGACATATACTCTAATTTTGTCCTGAACTCATTAAGTAAATAAGAGTAAATGCTCCTTTTTGCCATTGTAAGACACATGGGTGTAATTATTTTAATTTCCATGAACATGTTATGACATCTGTTTGGAGGGTGTAAAATGGAAGTGGCTTTACAAAATAAAACAGAAAATAAAGCTAAACACAACACATATTATAGAACACTGGCGAAAGGCTAAACATAAAGCTGGAGAAAACAAATGCACACAATATAACTAAAACTATAGTTGCGGCGAGATGGAGAGTCGGATTAGGGTTTCATCTGCAGTAAAGCGGGCACTTTACTGGGAGAGACCTGGGAGCACTGGGATGAGACCCGCAGGGAAAACCCAGAAGGACTATATATCGTGGGAACAACGTGGGGATCCCCTAGAAGGAGCTTGAGGATGTTGCTGGGGAGAGGGATGTCTAGGGTTCTCTCCTGGACCTGTTGCCCTCACGACCCAATACGTGGAAGACAATAGATGGATGGATGGACTATCATTGTGTAGTATTACTGTCTTCCACAGTGTACCTATTTTCTGATGGCGACTTCCATCAGAATAACACACACAATGGCAAAGATAATTTAGATCATTTCCTAAACCTGTTGATGAAGTCACTTCACTCTAATGCCAACATTCCTCATTCACTGGCAGCGTCAAAAAATGTGCTAGTCTTGAAGCACTTGTGGTCTAAGGTCGATGCTCCAAAGTGAGTCTGAATTACATATCATCATCTATCTAAAATACATCTAAAATACTCATCAAACTTGAACTCGATAACTGTTCTAAACAGATGCTCTTTAAAACACAGTTTGAGAATTATGAGACTACTTTAAAAGGAGCATTTGAAATGATTGGTTGGACTAAAGAGACCAAAGACTTAGGAAAAGCATAAAAACTGCTCTATATGAACTGCTCAAACCTGGACTATAAACTTCAGTACTGATAACCGATCATTTAAAACAGAGTTTATAATTCATGAAACCTTTACTCATTGCTAAAATTTGATGAGATCTTGTATAACCTTATATTGCTCATCGTTTTGCATTGTGAGTTTGGCAGATTGCAGTAGGTCTGGTAGTCCACAAGCAATATGTTTCAGACACATTTATGAGTGGTGCCTTTCTCAGGAAAGTTAATCTGAAATTCCTGATAGCATAGGGAACTGATCTTCAGACGATAAAAATGTGGAAAACATAATTTTCCCCTTGTTCAAATTTCATGTCATTTGGAGGCGGCTGCAGATTTGCATTTCTCAGTTTCTATGAGGAAAAGTCACCCACCTACGGCGGATGCTGAGGTTTTCCAAAATTTAATATGAATGAGATTTTATAATGTGGGAATCTTTGCCTGCTTAGGCAAACCGTTGAATTTGAGGAATTCCTCTGCTGGAGTGCCCCTATCTTTGAGGGGCGTGTTTATGTTGTGGATTAGTGCCTTTTAATCAGGAGAGTAAACTAGCATAAGTTTATGCCACCAAAACTCGACTTCTACAAAAGCATAGTGGCACCATTCTTTTGCTACAGAAAGCAATCAAATCACTAAAAAACACAATGGCAGTAGGGATGACACCGTGAGATAAAAAAATGTCCATGAGTCTCGAGTCCTTCATAACTATAACTCTATAACACATTTTAAAATCAAATGGTCAATAAATGCCCAACACATTATAGAAGAGGGCAAGTGCTGAGATTTGGGCGTTGAAACCCATAAGATCTCTAGCAAAATGGCTTTTACTGGGAGGCCAGGAGTTAACCAGCATAAAAATAACAATGGAGGGTGTTTCCTGTTGGAATCAAAGCCCTCCTGCTACCAGTTTCCTGTGATTACCGGGACAGTCTGGCTGCAGTATTTCTGTTTGTGAACAAGCTTGTGGGAGTTGCGACATTCCTATGCTTCCATGTGCTGAGTGCATGTGCAGAAGAGGCTCTGCATCCAGATGCTTCCACGTCAGAGCTGGTGGAGGTCGTGAACCTATCAGCTCACTCCCTGCGTTAGTGCGTAAAACAACAGGTGCTCCCTGCGTCCGCCCTGACATCATATCCTAAAGGCAGCAGCATCCATTCGCACTGCAGCCAAAGAAAGCAAAGCTAGAACAATGTTGGAGTGAAAGGTGACAGCACACGTGTGGCAGAGTGTTCAAAAACGTCTTTGATATTAAAAGTGAGGACCCAAATTTGGATGAGCGTCGTGGTCGAATCAGAAATAAAGCTTATGCATCAGAGCTTTTGTTTTTTAAATATGTGATATTTTAAGGAAACTGTACAAGCTGTGATTTGACAGATTACATTCTTTTCCCTGTTATGAACTGTGGAGCTGTGGACGTATGGCCTTATCTGTTATCCAGCAGGAACTGTGCAAAAAGATTCCTGAAAATTAACCTGTTTATCAGACTGAGTGAGTCTTATCCAGGTTTTATTTCTTCCCCCATCTTTTGTTGCAACAAACATACTTCAGGAGCTTATGTAGAGATTTTATGGCTGCTCCAAACCTTTGTTTTTCAGTCGGCGGCCGACTTATATTGTTCTACGTTTTCAATACTCTCATTGTTCTAGTGTCAAAAGGCTTTGCATGGGGGACTGGAGGTGTTCCCATCACTTAGATGGTAGGCTTGGTTCATCTTTAAAACCATATTTCCATCCTTAAAAAAACCAACACTTAAAAAAATCAGTAATAGTTTAACTTTTAAAAACATTTATTAATTAAACTTTGGATCAGTAGAAGTCCTTGACTTATAGAATATGAAATGAAGAAAAAAAGCTATAGGCACAGTAATTGCTGTTTGCTGTTGGCAGAGATGATGCAGATAAGCTTGTTTGTTTACTATCTGCAGGGGCTGTTCCTTTCCACTGTGAAATGACTTGAGCAAAGTGATAATTACAATGTGCGGCTCTGACTCGACTCCAAGCGGAGGGGATGGACGGGGAAGAAAGGCTGCGATGACGTCACTGGTCCTGCAGGGGCTGGTGTTTACAAGATTATGCGTCTCCCCAGAGAGAGTTAATGCGGTGGTCAGAGATAATGGAAGCACAGAGGACATCATTGAATTTAAAAATGGAAACACATTCCTGCAGAGTGCAGGGAGGCAAGAAAGATTTGTTAAAAGTGTCACAATAGGTCAGGAAAGTTTTTAACACAATAGCGGCCTTTTTAATGTGTCCATGTGGACGAGTGGCTCTGCTACCTTCCACATTTTCTCTTTAACTGATCTGGATTTTTCAATAACAGTGGAAAAATCTTTTGGAATTTATAATTATGCCCTTTTCCCTTACTCATTCCATTTCCTTTAGACAGTCTCGACAGCTAGAGACCCTTGCAAAAGTATTCATCCCGTTGGCTTTTTGCCTATTTTGTTACATTCCTGTAATTTAAATTTTTTTTTTTATCTTATTGTGTGTGATGGATTTGCACACAGTTGTCTACTTTGATGAAGTGAAATAAGAAAAAATAAAAAAATGAGTAAAAAAAAGGAACTCAAAATTGGCATGTGTATATGAATCCACTTTCTTTGCAATGAAGCCCCTAAAAAGTTCTGTTGCAACCAATTACTTTCAAAAGTCACCTAATTAGTGAAATGAAGAAGAAGACATATTCTGAGTTTGGTAAAAGGCACAAGGGTGACTCCAAAAATGAATGGAGGAAGGTGCTCTGGTCAGATAAGACTAAGACTTTTCGGCCACCAAGGAAAGGACTATGTGTGGCGCAAACCCAAGACATCCAATAGCTCTATGAACACATTCTCCACAGTGTAAGATGGTGGTAGCAGCCTCACGCTGTGGGGATGTTTTTCAGCAGCAGGGAATGGGAATCTGAGTTTTATTTATGTAGCGCCAATTCACAACACTGGTCATCTCAAGGCACTTTACAAAGCTGAGGAAACCCAGCAGATTGCATCAAGTCATTGACTTGCAGCATTCACTCCTTCTGGATGAGCATGTAGCAACAGTTGACAGTCACCTGCACACACAATGGCAGCAATCACTTATACCGAGTATGCATGTAGTGATGGTGGAGAGAAAAACTCCCCTTTAACAGGAAGAAACGTCCAGCAGAACCAGGTTCAGTATGAATGAGCCTCTGCCAAGACCAACTGGGGTTTGAGAAGACAGAGCAGAGGAACAAAAAGAACACAGAAGCACTGATCCAACAATACTTTCTATGTTAGAGAGGGCAATGGCAGACTAGCAACATAGGTAGCTGTGTCCAAGAAAGAACCACATTCTAGCAAATATATATATATATATATATATATATATATATATATATATATATATATATATATAGTAATGAGAATTGGTTGTTCGACAAATAAGAAACAAACCAGCCTAATACTGTTCTCTTAATTGTTACAGCACATTCACATTTTTCTAGGAGAATAATGTGATCAACTGTATCAAATGCAGCCCGGAGATCTAACAGGACAAGTACTGACACAAGTCCATTATCTGAGGCCATGAGGATATCGTTAGTAACTTTCATCAGAGCTGTTTCAGTGCTATGATGAGCTCTGAAGCCTGACGGAAACTATTCAAGTAGGTCATTACTTTGCAAAAGTTCATATACGTAATAAGCATCTATTATCAAGTTATCTTGATCAAGAAGTTTCTTAAGTAAATGTTAAATAATAATTTAAAAGCCTGTGGTTCAAATCCGTTTACTAAGAATAGATTAATCATTTAAAATGGGGGCAGTAATCAAAGGGAATACGTCCTCAAATAATTTGGTTGGGATTGGGTCTTAAGCACAAGTTGAAGGTTTAAAAAAAGCTACTATTTTAGATAACTCAGAAAGCTCAACTGGATCAAAACAGTCCAAACATAAATCAGGTTCTAAAGATGTCTCCAACGCTCCTTCCTCCTGATTGAGGACAAGGTAATTATGCTAGGGGGGAGGCCAATGATTTTATTTTTAATAGAATCAATTTTATTTACAAAACATCCCATAAAGTCATTACTGCTGAGAGCTGAATCTGGCTGGTCAGTAGCCTGGTCACTCTTTACCAATAAGGCAGCAGTACTTTTCTGTAACTAAAACAGTCAAGATGGCGGCCACAACAGAGTAATTTTTTAATGGTTTCCGTTATTATGTCCTGAATGAGTTGGATATATCTTTAGAAACTCAACAACTGGTCGCTGTAAGAGCTAAATCAGAGCATGTTGCTTGGAGTTTGCGTCACATCTGTAGTTAACTGATTAGCTCTAAACTGTTTCCTCTGAGCCTGTTAGTCTCGCCTTTAAGATCAGACTCTGTCAGAGGGTTTCCAGACTGAGGCTAGATCAACAGAGCTATGACTCTCACTCTCATGTCAATTTGCCAACTGTACTAATTTTCCTCTATTAATTATGAAATATAAGCTGCTCTAACTTTGCGAAGGGTGTTTTTAAACAACAGTAGACTGTTTTTCCAGATTAGCTAGGATTCCTCTAGATGTGTGGAGCACCATTTTCTCTCCAACTTCCTAATTTTAAGCTTCAAAGTATGCAGCTCTAAATCAAACCAGGGACAAAGGAGTTAGGCCTATATCAGTCAACCTGTGATTTAAAACTTGGATGGAGGTTCGTCTTCCAGCAGGACAATGTCTCGCAGTATACTGCTAAAGCAACACTCGTCTACTTTAACAGGAAACATTTTAATGTGTTGAAACACCCGGTCAAAATCCAGATCTGTATGTAATTAAGAATCTGTGGTTAGACTTGAAGATCGCCGTTCACAAGCGAAAACCATCCAATATGAAAAAGCTGAAACAGTTTAGCCTTGAGAAATGGGCAGAGATCCCAGTGGCAAGATGTGGACAGTGAACAGTTACGTTCGCAGAAGTTTTCTGTTGTTTGTCTAGTTCGTTTCACAATAAAAAAAAACATCTTCAGAGTTGCAGTTATGCTTTGTAAATTAAATATTGAAAACTGTCAATCAATCAATTTTAACTCCAGGTTGAGGCAACAAAACATACCAAGGGGGGTGCATGGCACTGTATAAAACTATTATCCCAAAGTTTGGCAAATAGCTGGGAAATCTGGGATTTTTAAACCAAACCCAGGACCTTCTTGCTGCAAGGCAACAGCACTACCCACTGAACCTCTGAAATTTATGTAACAAATTTTACCTAAAATCCCTGTAAGATATTTTCAGGTTTCCAGTCAGACTGTAAGGAAATATGAAAGGTTAATAATATAAAATATTTTTTTCCTGGAATACTTTCCTGGGCCATAATGATAACTCTATGGACATTTTGTACATACTCTAAACTGGCGGTCTGCAATCAGAAGCTCAGGGGCCTCAAGTGGACCTTCCACAGTAATTTGTAGCTAAAAATTATGAACAGCCAACTATGTTTTAAATTTTGTTTTATTTCTTTCATTAAATGATTGAATTTTATTTCTATAACAGAATGACACCATCTCTTTTTCTTGGGTTGGAAATTACATACTTTTTTTTTTTTACACGACACAATCCCCAGGTGTTTATATTATTGTTAATTTTTGGTCCCTGGGGACCGTGCATCTTTCAGTTTATTTTTTTTTTTAGTATTGCTTGTTAGTCTGCATATTCTGTTTGTCCCTTCTTGTTTGCTGTTATTTATTGTTTCTGCTTGATCATTGTTTCCCTGTGCACTTGCCTGCCTGTCTTCAGTTCAGTTACTGAGCTTATTTTGTCATAGTCTGTTTATTAATTGTGGCTTTGTATTCTCGTTTGATTGTTTCCATTCTTCTCTCCTGCCATTTCATTGCACTCCATCTTCCTCAGCTCATTATTGCCATGCCATTCACCTGTGCTAATTACTCTCACCTGCCTTCTCCTCTGTTTCCTCCCCTATTTAAGCTGCTGGTTTCCTCTTCCTCTTTGTCAGATCCTCTGTTATGATACCCCTGTTTCTGGTAGCATGCCCCTCTGCTCCTTGCTTTATTCCTTGTCTTTGCCTACCCTGCCTGTAAGTTTTACTATTCGGTTTGATAAATTATCATTCACCTCATCATGTAGCTCCCCACCTCTTGTCTGCACTTCGGTCTAGCAACAAACACTACAATCATGGCAATGCATGATTTTCCACAAATATAAACATCCCATGGAAGAAAATGTATCCACTTTGTTTTTGCAAAAGTCTTGTTTTTCTTTGTTTTAGAACCAAAAAATCGAAATAAAATAGAGGTCGTTTTTAAAAATGCCAACTAATTTTCTATTATGGATATTTATCAAAAATGATACATTTCTTTTTTTCAAATGGTCATACAACTTTAGTGGCTCTAACAGAGTTTTATTTAGTCTGTGAACAAAAATGGCTCTATAGTGTCACGTTCTGTTCTGGTTTATGTTTATTATTTGGTTAAAGTAGCTCTTTTCGCCCTTGGATTTATTTCCTTTTTTGGATTCTAGTTTAGCCCCTTTATTGTGTTAGTTATCTGGTCCCTGTTTTAGCTCTGCTTTTAGTTCTGTGCTTGGTTTGCTTGGTTTTGTCTTAGGGTTATTTTCTAGTGTCCTGTCTGCTCCCTTAATCACTCCCACCTGTCCTTGATTAGTTTCCCTCCGCTCACCTGTTCTATCCGCCTATTTAAACCTGCCTTAGTTCTCTGCTCCCCGTCGGTTCGTCACACTTGTCACCCATGTGTCTGCTGCCTCAGTTTGGTAAGAGCTCCCAGCACATTGATCCTGTCTGTAACCTGATCTGTTTTGTTCTGCCCAGTTCTGTTGCCGGTTCCCTGTCAAGTTGTCTGGATGTCTGCCTTACCCTTTTTGGACCCTGTTCTGTTTGACTGTTTTGATTCCCTCTCCTCACCTTCCCTCCATTAAAACTCCGTCAAAAGCATTTCTACAGTGTTTGGCTGAATTCTGGGTTCTTCACCACATCATTCATTACAGTACGAACCGACCAAAAATGAAGAATCTGTCGCCAACACTCCCTCTCCGCTCAGGAGTAGCCATGCTTTTTGAGACGGGGGTTATGGCCAGCATGCAGACCCCCTCGGCAAAGCAATGGGCGGCCGAGTTGCTCTACTCTGCGGTGGAAGCAGGGGCGTATATAAGACGTCTGAGGATGGTGTCCAGGCCCCAGCAGCAGCCTGTGTTCAGCCAGTTTTCGGAGGATTGTTTGGATGAAACGTCTCCAGTGCCTGCTCCTCGCAGCTTTAATGGACAGTCTCCAGTGCCTGCTCCTCGCAGCTTTAATGGACAGTCTCCAGTGCCTGCTCCTCGCAGCTTTAATGGACAGTCTCCAGTGCCTGCACCCCGCAACTTTAAAGCCCAGCCTCCAGTGCCTGCACCCCGCAACTTTAAAGCCCAGCCTCCAGTGCCGGCTCCCCGCAGCTTTAAAGCCCAGCCTCCAGTGCCGGCTCCCCGCAGCTTTAAAGCCCAGCCTCCAGTGCCGGCTCCCCGCAGCTTTAAAGCCCAGCCTCCAGTGCCGGCTCCCCGCAGCTTTAAAGCACCGTCATCCATAGCCTGTAGCCCGGGGCCTCCTGAAGCCTGTAGCCCGGGGCCTCCTGAAGCCTGTAGCCCGGGGCCTCCTGAAGCCTGTAGCCCGGGGCCTCCTGAAGCCTGTAGCCCGGGGCCTCCTGAAGCCTGTAGCCCGGGGCCTCCTGAAGCCTGTAGCCCGGGGCCTCCTGAAGCCTGTAGCCCGGGGCCTCCTGAAGCCTGTAGCCCGGGGCCTCCTGAAGCCTGTAGCCCGGGGCCTCCTGAAGCCTGTAGCCCGGGGCCTCCTGAAGCCTGTAGCCCGGGGCCTCCTGAAGCCTGTAGCCCGGGGCCTCCTGAAGCCTGTAGCCCGGGGCCTCCTGAAGCCTGTAGCCCGGGGCCTCCTGAAGCCTGTAGTCAGGCTCCCGCACCAGTCGCCTGTAGTCAGGCTCCCGCACCAGTCGCCTGTAGTCAGGCTCCCGCACCAGTCGCCTGTAGTCAGGCTCCCGCACCAGTCGCCTGTAGTCAGGCTCCCGCACCAGTCGCCTGTAGCCAGGCTTCCCTTATAGCCGCCTGTAGCCAGGCTTCCCTTATAGCCGCCTGTAGCCAGGCTTCCCTTATAGCCGCCTGTAGCCAGGCTTCCCTTATAGCCGCCTGTAGCCAGGCTTCCCTAGTTTGCAGTCCGGTGCCGCCTTCCCTAGCCTGTAGCCTGCCGTCTCCGGCCCTTAGCTCGGTGCCGTTGTTCGCTTTTTCTCTCTCCAGGCCTCAGGTGCTGACGGTTCCGCTCCGCCGACGGTCTCTGAGGGTCCCGCTCCGCCGACGTCTCCCACCGCAACGCTCGTATCGGACTCTGGTTCGCCGGGGTCGCCCTCTGGGACGTCCGCCTGACCTCCAGAGACGCCGCGGCCGTCCTCCGAGACGACCGCCAGAGCTTCTGAATCTTGGGGGTCATCCTCCGGGCCGCCCACCAGACTTTTGTTTCTAAAACACTTTTTCTTGAGACTTTTCGCTTAGTTAGTTCACCCTGTCTGGGTTGTTTTTGGTTCAGGATTTGATTGGTCATTTTTGGATTTTGTATCTGTTCACCGTGTCGGGTTGTTTTGTTTTGTATGGACTGTGTCCCTCCGTCCTGTAACCCCCTCCACCCACCCGGTCTAATCTGTTTTATTTTCGGTTCGAAGGACGTCTGGAATCCGTCCTTGAGGGAGGGGCTCTGTCACGTTCTGTTCTGGTTTATGTTTATTATTTGGTTAAAGTAGCTCTTTTCGCCCTTGGATTTATTTCCTTTTTTGGATTCTAGTTTAGCCCCTTTATTGTGTTAGTTATCTGGTCCCTGTTTTAGCTCTGCTTTTAGTTCTGTGCTTGGTTTGCTTGGTTTTGTCTTAGGGTTATTTTCTAGTGTCCTGTCTGCTCCCTTAATCACTCCCACCTGTCCTTGATTAGTTTCCCTCCGCTCACCTGTTCTATCCGCCTATTTAAACCTGCCTTAGTTCTCTGCTCCCCGTCGGTTCGTCACACTTGTCACCCATGTGTCTGCTGCCTCAGTTTGGTAAGAGCTCCCAGCACATTGATCCTGTCTGTAACCTGATCTGTTTTGTTCTGCCCAGTTCTGTTGCCGGTTCCCTGTCAAGTTGTCTGGATGTCTGCCTTACCCTTTTTGGACCCTGTTCTGTTTGACTGTTTTGATTCCCTCTCCTCACCTTCCCTCCATTAAAACTCCGTCAAAAGCATTTCTACAGTGTTTGGCTGAATTCTGGGTTCTTCACCACATCATTCATTACATATAGATTGTAATAAAGTTGCAGACCCCTGGTCTAAACAGTTACAAAATTAATTTACCAGCATAATAGGTCAACTTCCCCCAAGATCACCTCACCGGCACCCTGCTAAGACCATGCTAAGACCTGCTAAGACTGTCACATTTCTAGAGTGGTATTGCAGTTTTAATTCACCATGAAGTGCGCTTTAATGATCAAAAAGGCAAACAGACCACACAGGCATATAACTATGCTCATGTTTATCCAGGATTATACTTTTCAATATACAAGAATATGTCAGAGAGGTTTGCGTTTGAAAGTTTATACTCTCAGATGTGTTTTGTATTCTGCCATGTTACAGCCAGGGCGCCATGTGTGCCTGTGCTAAAACTAAATTAATTTAAATACTGACAGTGGGAAGAAGTCTGGGTCTCGTCCTCAGCAAATGTACACAATGCAAACTGTAGCTCGTCTGCTAAGATGGATATTAAAAACAGCTACACAGGTGTGTGTGTGCGTGTGTGTGTGTGTGTTCACTAGAGGGATGAATTATGGCCATAATAAGTTGTTGTTAGCATTCAGCTGTGCTGCCAGAAGTTCTAGTATATTCCGTTATGCCATTAGTAGTCATATCGTTATCTTTCCTCCTCCTCCTCCTTTGACATTTCCTTATCCAGTATTCCTCCGTCTTTGCCTTTATGCTTGGCTTGAAAGTGGATTTCATTGTGTGGAGTTAGTGCTGTCCAGTTTGCAGTAAAGTTTTCTACAAAACGTTTCTTTCTAAAAAAAAGAAACAGAGGCCAGAAACAAGGGGCTCTCTGGTTGGAAGTGAAGTTAGCATAAATGAAAAAACACCTTGCTACCCTAGCTTATAGACAGCTAGTGGTTACACTGTGTGATTTCTTTCTCTCCACTCATTCCTGCCAAGAAACATACTGTATAATGATGACCCAACAGTTTTGGATTTTGAATAACAGTCTTCAAACCAGCGAGTCAGATGACTATAGCTGCCCCCACCTACATGCATCCATGACTATATATCATTACATTCACCATATCTGTTCCAAGATCCCTAAACTGGAGCAGATAAGGAAATATGTTTCTGCTTTATATTCATCCTACTACAGATAGGCTGAACTGACACTTTGCTATCTGACCGTAGGTGTCTGTCTAAGGTAATTAATTCCCTGTATATCTCAGGCTAATGCGCATTCCAGTCTTTAGGGTCAAAAACTCTCACGTTACAACTGCAGGATTATCAGACTGAAATATGTGATTATGGGTGTCAGGGACTTTCCAGAGTTCCATTTCCTCCATAACTGAATACGAAGAATATGAGCCAACTAGTTTACTGAAACAATGATGAAGCGTGGCTATTTGTGTTATAGAAAGAGAGGATGTGGCTCAGGAAAATTAGCACTTATTTTTATTTAAACTATAGTCAGAATTGTATGGCTATGTACTCAGTGTAGTTCACCATTATGTTCCATTAGACAACTTCAGTGGATTTTCCAAATGAGTATTGTGCAAGAGATAGAATTACATGGGTATTTTTTCTCAATCACACAGGAACATAATCAAACATAGTCTACACACACACATCCATCAATGTTTTTTTAATTCTCCTTATCGAGTTACACCATGACCACATGCTTTTCGTATCCATTAACAATGTTCGAGCATATCTATACCTGAATTATTGACCTTGAAGCTCTAACACTGAACCAACTTTTAAGCATAGTCTAGAAATTTTGAAAGAAGTAAGGTTCAGGGCCTCTGAAAAGGCATTTCTGAAGCTTCAATTCCAGTTCTTGATAGAGCTGAGCCTTGTGGTTCCTGGGCTGTTCTTGAATGGCTGTTTAAAATTAAGCCTGTGTGGATGACACAAAAGCCACAGTAAATTCAAGCCTTTTAATTTTGCTTTTGTTTTTTAAACCACTGAAGTTATTTTGTTTGCTTTCCCCCCAGGAAAACAGACTGTTCAAATAAATCACCCAATGTCCATAATTAGCCTGACTTTTGACTGGAACTGTATTGTGTTTAGTTAATTACCAATAATATTAAAGCCACCTGACATAAGACACTGTTTTGTTTTGGGAAACCAAAATATTAAAGGGTGAAAAGCCATGTTATTTGACTTTTTTATTTATTTATTTATACGTCAGTAGCTCACTCATATCCTGCTGGCATATTAGTAGTTATTTGGGTATTTTTATGCTTGTTCAATTTGTTAGTAAATAAAGTCCTTCATGTATATTTATAAAGATTCAAAAGATTCACAGAGTCTTTATTGTCACCGTGTCTTACTGTGGCAAAATTTCTCTTTGTACACTCAGGTTCAGAGTACACATAATGAAGGCAAACAGGTAAACAGA
Source organism: Fundulus diaphanus (assembly GCA_037039145.1). Lineage (NCBI taxonomy): Eukaryota > Metazoa > Chordata > Actinopteri > Cyprinodontiformes > Fundulidae > Fundulus > Fundulus diaphanus. The sequence goes on from CM073134.1 coordinate 43,729,693, forward strand.
CAATGAACAAGGGTTACAGTGTTTTTTTTCCTCGTAGCATTCAAGAGAAATAAAAAAAATAAAAGGATGATTCAAAAATTGTATTACCTAGTTGTCCTTTATGAGTCGCAGATAACAGATATTGAGGTATAAAGGTGGTCATTGTGCAATGATGATTTGAGGCTTCATTTACAGAAATGTGCATTTAGATATTGTGAGATAACAGCGTGCAGGTAGGCAATAACATTAAGGTGATTGTAACAAATGATAGGCTAGTAACAGTGGGGTGATTTAAAAGCGTCGGACTGCAGTCTCCCATCAGGGGGCGATTGCCCTCACAGCTCTTGGGAAGAAGCTGTTTCTAAGCTTATTTGTTTTGGCTTTGAGGCTTCTGAAGCATTTCCCTGATGGGAGAGGGGCAAACAGTGCATTGCCAGGGTGGGTGGGATCAGTGGAGATGCGTCTGGCCCTTCTTTGGAGTCGTTCTGCATAAATTGAGTCTAGATCCTGCAGACGGCATCCCACAATCCCCTGCGCTGTTCTCACCACCTGTGCTAAGTCCGTCCTTTCCTGGACTGTGTAGCTCCCATACCACACAGTTATGCTGATACATAAAACACTTTCTATGGTAGCTCTATAGAAATTCTTTAGCAGTTTAGTGGGAAGTCGAGACCTTTTCAGTTTCCTGAGGAAAAGGAGCTGTTGTTGGGCCTTCTTCATCAGGTGGGAAATGTTCACAGTCCAGGAGAGGTCTGAGAAAATGTGAATGCCCAGGTCTTACTGGTGTTCAGGATCAGGTTGTTCCTGGAGCACCACTGTGTCAGATTGCTGACCTCATCCCTGTAGTGGGACTCATCATTGTTGGAGATGAGACCCACTACAGTGGTGTCGTCTGCAAACTTCACCTCTGTGTTTGTGGTGTGGACAGCAGAACATTCCTGGGTGAAAAGGATGAAGAGAGCAGGGCTGAAGACACAACCCTGCAGCGTTCCTGTGTTGATGATCAGTGGGGCAGACGTGCAACTCCCTATCCTCACCACCTGGGGCCTGTTGGTGAGGAAGTCACTGATCCAGGAATAGAGAGGTGTGGGTAACCCAATGTTGTAGAGCTTCAGAGCTAGCATGTCTGGGAGCATGGTGTTGAATGCTGAGCTGAAGTCCATGAAGAGCATCCTAACATAGATGTTGGGCTGCTGCAGATAAGTCAGAGCTGAGTGCAGTGCTAATGAGACAGTGTTCTCTGTGGAGTAATTCTCCCTGTAGGCAAACTGCAGGCAGTCCAGGCCAGCAGGGATGACGTCCTTGACGTACTGCAGGAGGATCCTCTCAAAGCCCTTCATGATGAAGGCGGTTAGGGCGATGGCACGATAATCATTGAGGTTTCTTGGGGATGGGCACAATAACGGATGATTTCAGATGGCAGGAACCGTGGAGAGCTGCAGGGAGAGGCTAAAGATGTCCAGAAAGACCCCTGCCAACTGGTCCACATATGATTTAAGTGCCTGGACTGACACCATGACTGGACTTGCGGCCTTGTTGGTGTTGACCTTTTTCAGGGAAGAGGTCACTTATTGGAGCTGCAGGACGAGGGGCTGATGGTGCTCCTCTGGCTGGGGAAGATGTTCAGGCTCCCCGCTGCTTGGAGGATCGAAGCGTGCCAAGAAGCTGTTTAAGGCATCAGGGAGAGCCGGGTTGTTGCTCATCCGCTGGTCGCTGTGCTTGTAGTGCACATGCGCAGCAGGGGATAAAACAAGGAAGCAGCTAACGGCTATTAGCATCTCCCAGTGAAACAATGAAGAATAGTCAAAGATCCAGTGAAAAAAAAAGAAAACTTATCAAGGAAAATCTATGATTCCAAGAGGGAAAAGACTGGAATGTCACTGGGAATACAGCATGACCGTTGGTGTTCACTGAAACGGACATCAAACCTACCGATTGGTCAGATGTGACCACAGAGTGGATTGACGTGAGTAAACATAAACATTCTGATAAGAGGCTCTTAAAGTTGCTGTAGATGGGTGTATTTAATTAATAACGGTTGGTCTTCGATCACATCGAGCTGCAGCTTTACTGCGAGGCATTGTAGAGGGTCAGGCTCGATCCGGCATTATTTACAAGTGATTTATTAATTAAAGAAGTCTTCACCTGGAATTTGGACTTTTCATGTTAAAACGTATGTGTGGATTTTGTTTACTTTCCTGAAACTCAGGAGTATGAAAGGGACTTTTGTGTGCGCTCTTTGTACAAACCGTAAAAACCCACAAGAGCACGTTCTCTTCCAAGCGAGATTTTGGTGCTGCTCCTTGATTTAAGTCACTGTGGTAGGATGTTAACGTAAGCCATGCCCACCTCTTGTCAATTAACTCTCCCATCTACTTTCTCTATGTGCATCACATTTAGCATCTGAGTGTTTCAATAACTTGGGACAATGCCAGACGAAGATGGCATCAAGCCTGCGTTTGGAGAGTAAGTGTTGTTCCTTGTGTAACTTTTTACCGGGGTTCTCTCTTCTCTGTTTGCTTTTTGTTATGGCCAGCTGCAGTGTGTGTATGTGTGTGTGTGTGTCGTGTGTGTGTGCGTGTGTGTGCGTGTGTGTGTGTGTGTGAGATAGAGACACAGACAGTCACGGCAGCGCTGACACTGGGAAACGACGGGAAACAAACCATGGTGCATGAAAACACGCACACACAAGTCAAATTCTTGTGCGTACCCTTGTGAGAAATAAAAAGAGTCAGAATGAGCTCTAATATTCCCTAAAATTGACTAAACATGAATTTAAAAACATTCTCAGAAGGATAGTATATGTAAAATACCTGGTTATGACTCCTTTAAGCAAACCGGCGTTATGATAGTTCTTGTTTACATCTGCTCATTGCACCCGGTGCTGGATTCTATTTCTGGGATCAAAACACTTTCAAGATGGAGGCTAGGTGTATATAAATTTATGGTCTTTTTTGATAAGCATATACCATGGCTATATACCTTTAAATATACAATATCAAACGATTTCAAATCCTGATGCTGCTTTCCCACTTTTTGTTGAAGTGGTGCATCTGAAGAAAACTAAGTCTTATTCTCTGCTTTTCTCATGTTTGTGACTGTAACACTGTTTAGCTCCAGTATTGTTCATTGCCTTGGAGACATTTCAAAATGAGCCTAATAAGAGCATGATGTCCAGTACGGACAAAGAAAGCACTGTTGGTAAAAGCGGAGTGAGGCCTAAACATGTGAACAGTAATCAGATTCATGGCATACACTAAGCATCATATAATGTCACAGTCAGACTAGTTTAAAGGTTAACTCTCCATTTTCCCTCCACACAGTCTGCACTAATATTCAATTTAGTGCTTTTCTCTTCGGTTCTCAGTAGTACAACCTTTAGGCATCATCATCCTACCAACATGAATCATTCATTTACCTGAAAGTTTCATATTGTTGCTTCATTGGGTCAAACATTCCTCCTCTGAGTAAGCTAAAGCCTACAAGAATACATTTAAGTTCTGAGTTGATGATTATTTTATTTGGAAATTACATGTATGTGTGGGGAGCAAAATCTGCAACAATTAATGCTGAATTACATTTAAATTCTGTGGATGTGTTATATTCCCTCAGCATAAGACACCATTATAACTGATCAGAATGAGTTCATCAGATCAAGCAGAGAAAGAAATTAGAGGGGAGAACAGCAGATCAGTGTTTTACAACAGCTTGGCTCTTCTTTTTAACTGAATCTCATGACTTGTGTGTCATCTTATTCCCTGTGGCTTCTTTTTCGTCACAGATCTAGCAGATTAAACTCCTCTGAAAAGTCAAGTTTTGAGCATTCTTGTTAATATTTGGCTCTGATAGATACACTGGTTTACAAAGGTTTCTTCCAGAAAGTACACAACCAGGCTCCGCTGTGACCTTTACGTTGAATAAAAATACCCTTTTCCTCACTTCCTGTACAAAGTGCTGCCAGCTCAATGACGTTAGCCCACCAGATACATTTTTTCCGCCTAATATTACATGGAGCTGCTTCATCAGGGCTCCTTTGCATCTCTCTGTGATGTTCTCAGGACTTGTAGATATATTGTTAAGCATATTTTCCTTCTTATCCTTTTTTAGACTTTTCCTTTCAGAGGTCGTCACAGCGAGCCACCTGTCTCCAACTAACCCTATGTTTTGCGTCTTCTTCTCTCACACCAACTCACATCCTCTTTCACTCCATCCATAAATCTCCTCTTTGGTTTTCCTCTAGGCCTCCTGCCTTGCAGTTCCAGCATCAGCCTTCTATCAATGTATCCACCCTCTGCACATGTCCAACCCATGTCAGTCTGGCCTCTCTGGCTTTATCTCCAATATGCCCCTCTGATTCCTGATCCTATCCATCCTCCTCGTCACTCCAAAAAAGAACCTCAACATCTTCATCTCTGCTACCTCCAGCTCTGCCTCCTGTCTCTTTGTCAGAGCCACTGTCTCTAAACCAGACACTATTGCTGGTCTCACCACCGTCTTCTACACCTTTCCTTTCATTCTTGTTGATACTCTTGTCACACCACACACCTGACAATTTTCTCCACCTACTCCAACCTGCTTGGACATGTTTCTTTACCTCTTTTGCACACTCGCTGTTACTCTGGACTGTTGACTATAAGTACTTAAAATTCTCCACCTTTTTTATCTCTGCTTCCTTTAACCTCATGGCTCCACTTGAGTCTCTCTCATTCAAACACACGTATTCTGTTTTGCTATGGCTTACCAATGGCCAACCTACATTTCTCTCCTTTCCAGGGTAAACCTCCATCTCTCTAGATCTTCCTCCACCTATTTCTTGCTCTCACCACAGATCACAATGTCATGTGCAAACATCACAGTCCATGGAGATTCCTGTCTAACCTCATCTGTCAACCTGTCCATCTGCACAGCAAAGAAGAAGGGGCTCTGAGCCGATCATTGATGCAGACCCACGTCCATTTCCACTGTATTACAGCTCTCATACATCGCCTGTACCATTCTAACATACTTCTCTGACATTCCAGACTTTCTCATGCTGTATTCTCCATCAACATCCTCAAAGCAAATATTGCATCTGTAGTACATTTTCTCTAGACATATAACCATACTGATGTGCACAGAGTCTCACTACTGACCTCAGTCTAGCTTCCACTACGCTTTCCCATAACTTCCTTGTATGATTCATCAACTTTATTCCTCTGTAGCTGCCACAACTCTGCATAAGATCTCACTGAAAACAGAGCTGTAATACTTGAAAAACTCCAGATCTCTAATCTTCTCCAGATTAAAAAATAAATAAATCTAACAAAATATATAAATGTAACCCTTAAAATAAAAATGTAGGAACAGTGCAAACACTGCAGTTTCTGACCAATAAAATAAACAAATTACACACAAGCTTAGAGCAGGTGCTTGATAACAAAAGCAAGATCAAATAAAATGTCACTCGCAAAATCTTTTTTACATGGATCTGGGCAACGTTTCATGCTACGCACTGCGTTGTTTATCTGAGCAGCAACAACCACGCAGAACTGCACACCCATTGGCAACATCTCTCAGTTCCTGCATCACAATACAGCCTACGATGACGACTCCAACATCCTCAGGTGGACCAGCAGCATCTACACGTTCATGTCGGGCCTCGCACACGGCCAACATTATTCCTTCAAATTCTTTGTGTGGAGCAATGTCAGCGTCCTCTAAAGAAAAGGAAAGTTTAGGTATCCTTGAAGAGGTACTTCTCAGTTTGTACAACTTTCCATTGTTCTTGAAGGCAGCTCAAATGTGTATTCTGATCTGCATTTTTTTGTTGTTGCTACAGATATTTGATTTGTTTTGGACTCTGTTTATTTACAACCCCCTTTAACTTGAGGTAAATGGTTTGGTTTTATTGGATTAAAAAATAAGAAATCTTTATTTGAACTTTCTAATAAAATATTTCTTCTGCATTTAACCCATCCGTCAGGAACAATCTGGGGCTAAGGGTCTTTCTCCCATGGTGACAGTCTGTGGGGTTCAAATCAGGTAAATGCAGCCTTCTCTGAATGCAAGTGTGCTGCTCTAACCCCTCAGCTACTGCTACCCTAAAGAAGTAATGCTTTGTGAAGTTGATTGCATCCCATTCTCAGGACACGGTCATAATTTTTCTGTTTCTGACATTTTGACCAAAATATGCACATTAGCAGCCTGCTGCAGGTCATTTGCAAGACTCTGGTTGTGCTCCTAATGTCCCCCCTTACATAAGGAGGAGTAAACTGTCCTGCTACTGGGGTGTTGCACAGCTACGGCCTCCCTCACGTCTCCTGGTGTGGTGGTCAGTCTCCTGGTATCTCCTCCATGCTCTGGACACTGTGCAGACAGATACAGCAAACCTTCACACCACAACTCACACTGATGTCCCATCTTGGATATGCTGCATTTCCTGAGGGACCTCTGTGGGTTGCAGACACTGCTGACATGCTACCTCTAGGGCAGAGAGCACTGACCAAATGCAAAAGGGACCAAAATATCAGACGGAAAGGATGAAAACAAAGAAATGGTCTGTGGTCATCACCCGCAGAAGCACTCATTTATAGGGGGTCTTGCTAATTGCCTCTCAGTTCCACCTGTTGTCTGTTTCATTTGCAACACCGCTGCTGAAATTGAGTCACAATCAGTGTTGCTACCTAACTGGACCGGTTGATTTTACAGAAGTATGATTGACCTGGAGTTACATTGTGTTGTGTAGGTGTTCGCCTTTTTTGGAGCCACTACTCTCAAGATATCACATGCCAGAGCTTGGATTTTAATGATATAAATCCAAAGCCAAAAGCTCTGATAGATTGGCAATCTGTCCACGTTGGGCCCTGCCTCTTGCCTACTGGTCTACAGACATTCAGACATGCTTACAGAGCCCTCCATAATGAGGCTGTCAGGCTGCTCATTAAGGTACACAGAGAGTTCAGAAGGCATTCTCGGCGTCCTTCAACCCTGGGATTCTGTGTGAAAGAAAAACCTTACAGCCTTAAAAAATGCACTCAAAGATCTTAATAAATGTTCCTTCTAACTTTTGTGAAATATATACATTATTGACAGCATATAGATTAGATGAATAAAGATAAAAAAAATTAAAAAAAATAGCTTGGTATGTTTAAAACTCTATCCAAAAAGTGGTAGGTAAATACATACTTTGTTGAGGTCATTAATCGGTTAATCTGGCGCCCAAATGCGCCTCCTTTCTTCTTGAGTACTTTCATTAATTTGCTCGAATACTGATCCAGTGGAAACATGAAAGTTGACACCAAGGGTAAGTTCACATAAATTTTTTACACAACATAATTACATTCTTTTTAGTAAGCCTTTGCTGGCTGTGCAGACAGAATCTTAAATAAACTGAATTTTATAATTATAATATTATAAAGGTCCTCGGTATCACTGAAATGTTCTTCAGACTCTTCTGAACCTTTAAAGATTCCAGGCCAAAAGTCACTTAATGGAAAATCTGCATGCTTTCTAAAAGTACCAGAAACATTATTTCGAAAAGGACAATTCTCAAACATGCATGCAACGGTCTCATAATGCCTCAGATATTTTAACTCAATTGTTTTGGCCTATGCAGCAGTGAATCTCTCTTTATTACCTCTTCTTGTCACTTTACTATGACAACTTTGTAAAAAAAAAATCCACAAATTATGAGTTTGAAACTGGACTAATTTTATATAGACTAATTTTTAACAAAAGTATCTATTTCCATTTTTTTTAAAAAGACAGTAAAAAACTCTCCTAACGTATTTACAATCAAACAAAATTGACTTTCAAGCGTTTAACAATTTAAATTCCTTGTAAACATTACACAGTGTAGTGTTTACAAGGAATTTAAATGATACTGTAATAAGGTAAGCATATAAACATATTGTGGATTCAGACTGGCTCACTTATGAGGTAATGTTTCCAGTATTAACGGCAAAGAATAAAGATGAACGGATTATTCATTTCCAAACTAACTCTCCAGAAAGATTAAAGTTAAATAATAGCATGCCGTTATGAATCAATCAAATGACAAATTTCAGTGATCCGTTTGAGTCCTTTTTTAATCTCAATCGTTAATCTCAAATGAAATAAGACAATCATTAACTGTAAAAGGTCATCTGAGAGAATTCTATCTGTGTTTGATTTCATTTCACCGGACAAAGCTGCGAGATTAATGTGCTCTGGGAAGTAGGCCTTTTTTCCGGCTGTAGCGAGATGGCTGCAGGTCAACTAACAGCCTGGTGTGAGCTGTGCAGCCATTTCCAAATGTCCAAACTAAGGGACTATATTACTGCATAGTATACTATACTGTATAATATATTATATTACACAATTGACATGAATCAGAAAAAACAACCTTTCGCTAGAAAGAAGCACTGAATCTTCTAATTTTAACTTTTACGTAGACCAAAGAAAACTTTCCATACCTTGTGTAACATGAGATGTTCCGTTCAGAACCAACTCAAAAACAACCTTCTATGTGGGTAAAGTATTTTTGTCTAATTTCTGAAATATGAAAGTGATTCTTTTGTACTTTTTGAAAACTTTGTGTAAACGGTTAGAAGAGATGCTTTCTGTAACAGAGTTGTGTGTGAATTAAGCTAGCTCAGTCTTTTAGCTAACTTACAATAGTAAACTTTTTTAGTAAACTATACAAAAACCATACAAATAAATGAGAATGTATCACATTTGTGGGATAAAATACCGCTTTTAAATATCCTGGTGATTTCAGTTTTGTACTCACGAGAAGCTGGGCTTTTCTTCCAAGCAGTCATGGGGAGTTCGAGAGAAGGCATACGCAACTGATATGACAACGGAATACGGACAGCAACTGTGGATAATCTTAGCATACTTATTAGGTTTAAGGCGACAGGATTACGTTGAATTAATTTGCTTATCTTTAGTTGTTTTTTAAATACAACAAAACACACCTCTGTTCAGCATAAAACATAATTTTAGGTATTAATCTGACCATAAAACAGTGACATAAAACAAGCAATGTCACAAATATCATTTCTTAGAGTGTAGCTTCCCAAAAATATTGCTAAAATTTCAACTTGTCTACTATTTAGGAGCTGGATGTGTCGCCCCACTCCTACAAATCAGTAAAAAGAGCCACATTTGCTTGAATAAAACATTTTCCTTCAATACAAGCTTGTATTTATTGCATCTTCCCACACCTTGTTTAAACATCTGCACAACAACAAACCATTAAAGAAAATCGTTATCTGTTGTGCTGTTCAGATACCCAGCTCCTCTCATGCATTTAACATTACAGACAGTAGATAACTGCTGCCCTGAAAGCCCCCTTGGGACGGGAAACATCGCAGGAAGCCACTGCCCATGAGTACACATGAGCTATTGGAAAGAGATCTCAACCCAAAGCCAGGTCAAGACCTGCTGTCATACGTCTCGAAACAAAGGAATGCAACCCTCTTTCTATCAGTGTCAACAAACCTGGAATCTCTGCTGGGAATTCTGAAGCGTCTCTGAGATTAGTTTGAAAAGGCAGGACTCTTTAAACAAATATAAATAGAACAGAACCAAGTGCATCTCATTTTACTCTCTAAAAACAGCAAATAAATTCAATATTATGTGTTATTTTATTGTAGATATTTTAGAATGGATGGTTTGGGATGATAACCTGGGATTTAAGTGTGTGTTTTCAGTTACCATGGTAATGGGCAGTGAAAGAAACAGCCTTGTTGTGAAAAGTGTATGTTTGGGTCATTTCTCTGCCTCTGCTTTACATTTTTATGTCTGTGTGTGAGTCTTTCCAACAGGCTACACTCTGTGTGCAACTGTACAAATGTTTGGGTGGGTTTGCAACAATAACAGACCCCCTCTCAGGAAGCAGGTCCCAAATCATAATCTCACAGGCTGGGCTTTTCAAAGTGCCAGCTCTGGAGGGGGAAGTGAGTCTAGATTAGTGCCGTCATCTAGCCTTCTTGTGGTACAGGAAATAGGAGTGCCTTCTGACCCCCCGTCTGTGTAGCTCTTTGAGTCAAGCTAATTATCTGAAGACTTCTAGTCTCCCCTATAGGGAAACTGTGTGTAAGAAACCCAACCATGTATTCACATTGTTATGTTGTTGATGAGAACAAATAGGCCTCCACAAAGGTTCTGTTGTCCAAAGTATAAATGTGTCTGACTGACTTTCCTACAATAAAAGACTCTTCTTGAACACAGTCCAAGTAAAAAGAAAGTATTGCCTTTTTCAGTTGTAGCAGGATTATGTATCAGCATCAAATAAAAGGCATCTTAATCGCTGTGGTTGTGGTTCATTGCTTCAGTTTACTGAAGCAATGAACTGAATTTGTGGCCATTTGTTTCACAACACCTCTTTTAAATGGGAAAGTGTTTCAAAGTTTACAAAAATCAAAACTAAAAGCATCAAAAATACGTATCGTAATAGACTTTAATTTAGTAAAAGTGTCCTAACTTTATTTTAATTGTAATATTAAAAAAACAACTTTTGGTTTGTTTGGCATATTCCATGGCCACTCAAATGTGTGACTTAAGTTGTGAAACTGAGGATAACTACATACAGCGACTCGATAGTGAGTGGATTAGTACCGGTTCAACAGGGTTCTGTGCAATGCAATTATTCAAAACAACCCTGAATAAACCACCAGTTTCATTTTTCAGTGGAGAAAAAAATACTTCAGCAGAACTGGATATGACTACAGAATTACTATCAATCTCGAGTGGCCGCTTGTGCAGCTGCCCTTACAGGTCGATTGGCTACACACTAAAGAAGCAGGCCCTTTTGGCTGGAGCTGGCCCGACTATTTTTATTTTTAAAAGAAAGGCAGATGGAGAGAAGCACAGGGAAACAGAGAGAAAAACAAGGAGCACACATCAAGCGAGAAGGCGCTCGTATCATACATGAATATGTGTGAATATAAATGTGTAGCTCCCGGTATTTTCACACAGCACCTGTTGCACAACACTGGCTATATATTATACAGTCAGCTACCTACACACGTATTTTTCTTGAACAAAGAACCATGGTACCTCAGTTCATAAACATATCAGCAGCTCCATGATAATGGACCATATGCTAATCTATGAAAATTACTAGAGTTGCTCTACAAACCCCCAGAATGCTCATTCCAATAATGCACTATGGGTGTGATTTTCAATAGGTTTGCACGTATTAAAACATGTGCAAACTAATTAGTGCGTACAAAGCCTATCATCATATCAGGTGCAAAGCAATTTGCATGTGTAAAATGAGCGGAACAGTGGGTTCCGTATGTGTGTCTTCATAAATATGCAGGTCACATGCTAATGACCAAACTGCGCACATTTATGGGAGGAGGAAAAGGGAGGTTATAGGAGGCATAAAATGTTATCAGTGTTTGCGGCCAGAAAGGAGGCACTGGTACAATGACAGACAAAGGGGAGAGAGGCTGTGTGCATGTGAACATAATAGTAGAATATTAGTGGGGAAAAAGACGTCTGCCCTGGACCTGCACACCGTGTCTCTGAGTCACGGTGTGTGCCGCCTTTACACACAGGGGTCTGTCATCTCTCCCTAGTCTCTCTGGCTGGAAAACCACACTTGCAACTTTCTATGCGGTGACCTGGAGGCGGTGTCACTACCCGATCTGTACCGGAAGCACGATCTGTACCGGAAGCACGATCCGTACCGTCAGCACATGCGTAAAGGAGCTGATCGTACGGATCGTGCTGCCGGTAGAGATTGGGTAGTGACAGGCGGTCTTGCGGCTCTGTTCTCGTACTCGCGGTAAGATGAATAGCTTTACGTCAGCCCAATTTAAGGCCATTTGCATCAATAAGGGTGGTACCAAGTCTTATTTTACTTATTTTTTAAGTCACTTGTAAATGTCGTGAGTCAAAGGTTGCGGTTTATTGAGCTAGTTTTTGACCGGGAAGTCTCTTATTTGGGCAACAACCTAAGCCACTAGCTATAAATAGACACCGCTACCTCTGCGCTACAGACATGAGCTGGTGACTCCGGCCACCATCCGTCTGGATACACACATCTCTCTCTCTCTCACCTCCTCCTAGACTCACCCATCCTCCATTATGCTGGGCTCACAGTGTGCCAGTCCCCCATCTGCATACACACGCATCTCTTTCTCTTTCTATCTCCGTCTCTAGTTGCTTTGAGAGTGACAATGCGCTGTAGCTGTGGGGTAGGGCAACGCGCGGAGGGGAGCGGGTATTTACGACAGTGCTATTTTCAAAAGGTCATGTAGGGGGAGCGCCTCTCAAAAATTAGTTAGTATGGCTTTAAGAATGCAGAAATCCGTCTGCATATGCATATAAACTGCATGTGCGTTGACAAATCCACATAGGAGTATCTGTCAAGTTTTGATTTTTTTCTCCACATGAAATGAAAATGTTATATTCATCCATTTTCCAACACGCTTGTACGATTGTAGAGTCAGATTAGGCCTTGTTCATCACTGTGTTGTGCCATAACATGCCATGATAAATGATTGATCTCGGATTGGATTCTGAACAGTGGAAGAGGGTCACAAAGGAATTCCACTCTGCCCGTAACAGGAGACCCCCATGTTTGGACGGCCCTTTTTCCCAGCAGGAGGTCAGCTGTGACCACTCCTGTTGAGATAAAACCTTTCTTCCACAGACAAGACTCTCTCTTCTCTTCAACACGCATTCTTCTGCAGACCTGTTCAGCTCCACTACAGCTCTCTGGGAGCAGACAAAGGAGGCCAGACCATGAGGGCCTGGCCGGCCCTCACCGACACACAAGCCAGCAGCTGAAAGATTCCCTGGACCAGCCACATTGATCCAGGGTCTGCTAGACCCGACTGCCTGCTTCAGCAGAGGACCTGACTGAATCCGGACGAACATGTCCGGGCAATTACAGAGCTAAGTTGCTGTCTTAACCCACAATCAGATGCAGGAGCAAAGATCCCTGCATGCGAAACAGCTCTGTGTATTTTTCCTCAGCCTGTACAGGGAAGTGAACACCAATGGAGCTGAAGGCTGGATGCTGAGGAAAACCCCTGCTTGGACTGCATCCCGGTCGAAGGACCAGGCCTCCAAGCTATCCAGACCACGCCGTTAGCCACATGCGGCTGCAAGGCTAACGCTAGCCTGCCAAGAACCGAGCGCTAGCCCGCTAGCGCTAGCCAACCATTTCCTCCTTCAACGCTTCTTCCTGGAACGGCCAAAGCGGACAGAACTCACACATGAGGCATCAACAGGTTGGGCAGCGGTCTGAGGGTGAAGAAAAAGGTTTATTGGGAAATGTTTGTAAACCGTGGTGTTTAGAACAAAGGGCTAACCGGTAGGTCGCGCTAGCCAAACATGCTATTAGCATTGTTAACATCCGGTTTCTGACATTTGAAAATGAGTTCGTTTTAAAGCATAAAGCGTAACTGTTCTGCTCCGCTATCCTCCGATGGTGTTATCTGCCTTATTCCCGCATCAATATGGTATATTAATGCCGGTTTTCAAGGCAATTTTGGGAACTTTATGTTGTAACCTCTTAGCCACCGAGTTGCTGCAGCGACCCCATGCGCCCGGAGGGAGAATCGCATTAACAAACTCGGTCGTGAGGGTTTAAATAATATTACAGGACAAACAGTCTTCAGAATATTATTTCAACAAATAATATTTTGTTTAACTTGGGCTTTGCATTGTGAATGGATTGAAATACATGGCAGATGTTTTAACTCCACCCCATGCTTTTGAAATCAGATCTGTAGTGAACAGGGATTCACTGAATTAATCTGATTATGATCAACCACTTTTGTTTGTCCTTTGTTTGTCTTTGCATGTAAATAGTTCCTTAGCTTAGCTTCTTTTTATCTTCATTTTGCTTAGTAGTTTAGTTAAGTTTCACTAGCCTAGTAGAGAGGATTTATTAATCGAAATATTGTGTTAATTCAGGTAAACAGCATTACATGGTGATGTTCTCTGGATGTTCATCTTATTTCTGTTATTAAATTCTTGGACTTGAAAAGAAGTTGTCACTCCTTTATTCTATGTGTGTGCAGGTTTTGCTGTTAAAAGATCGCTAGTGCTCGAATTCATCCCTTTCAACCATTGTCTTGATATCAGCTTAAGAGCTGATCATCACCAGACAATACTTAACAGACAGAGAGTTATTTATGAAACATTAAATAACTTTAAACAGTGTATAATTGCACAACATTATTTGGCGTCGCCTGGGTGGGCATTCATAAAAAAAACATTATTTGGCGTCCCTTTCGGCGGGCGATAGTAATACAGCGGAAACTGCACACATATCAGAATATAACCTGTGACGTTTTTAGACTTTTAGGAAAATAAAAGTTAAGTAAAAAACTTCTCAGCTAGTGATAATAAACTTTACTACAAAGAGCTTAAACTCAGATGCTTGAGTCAATCAAGGCATCTGTCATAACCAACAGTCCCAGAGTAGATTTAACTGTAAAGTTAAGCTTACTGACTGAACAAAATTTTGTTGCACATCTGTCTCCAGATGCTGTGATTTATCCTCATGTTTGCTTAAACCACAAGTCTTAAATGGAAAGTCCACAGTTATGCGCTTTCAAAATTAACTGCCAGTCCAGGAAAGTTAGATGCTCAAATATCTAACCTAAGATGCTTTGCATATTTGTTTAACAAGACATTTTGAGAGCTTACTTGTGTTGTGTGGAACATATTTGTCTCCAGATTTAACTCTTAGTTAATCTGAGGTGTCACCCTATTTGTGGAAAGGGGGGTGATGCTCTTAAAGCTAAAAGTGCTAATTTCCCTTATAAGAAAGGTGAGAAGCACAAGCTAAAAAGCTAGTAATTGCTTAAAAGGTGAAGCCTTGCGCAAAAGCTAGTAATTCCTTAAGAAAGGTAAGCAGTCGCTACAGAGCTCGTAAGTCCTAAAGGTATAGCGTTCTTAACACTGAAAGAATAGTGTCGTCATAAGTCGCACGTTGAACAGTCAACCTGCGCAATTGTTTCTACACACACAAATAAGTACTTGCAAAATGTATGTTTAGACATAAAAGCATAGCTAAGCGTGCACCGACTGGATCTCATGTTATTTTGAAAGTTTGTCATAACTTGTTTTGTTTTGTGCTAGCAAGATGGAGCCAGAACGTCTCGCATCCGAAGCTGCACCTTTGGTGGACCAAGCAGACATAGAGAGGCAGAAGGTTGTCATTGGCGACCTCATCAAGTTATCTGCAGATGAGTTAAATAATTTAAACAATCTTAACCTTGCTGAATGCGATAAAATGATTAAGGAACTAATGGATTTTATTGCAAACCCAACTAAAGATGCTCTGATTACAGATGTTCTTTGCCAGATCACCCTGCTGCATCAGCAAAGATCCCAACTGAAAGCTAAACAGTTTCTTCAGTTACAGGATGAGCATCAGATGGTTTTAGACAGTGTGAGTGCTGCCAAACGTGAGCTCTCAAAGACCGAGGTGAGGATGGAGGAAGCTGATGCTGAGACCAAGGACCTCAAAGCTCCTGATGTCAGCGAGGCTGCATCTCACCAGAGAACTGAGTTCTCCACCCCTCGGGTGATATCTTCACACGATCAACCTCAGCAGGTTGAATCATTGCAGGAGCTGGAATCACAGAACAGCTCTGCAGATTCTAACACAGCACCTAGAACAGAACCAGTCTTGCCAAAATTTAGAACAGAACCTCTAAATTTTGAGTTTACAGGAAGTACTTCCACAGACTCCATGGGAGATGCTGGAAGTCAGACTGTCCATGATGAAGCCCTGCTTCATCCTGCTGCAGTGGACAGTCCCAAAGAGTACCAGGTAAACAACTCTGCAGACACCGGTGGTTCAGATTGGAGGGATGAGCAGACATCACACCTGACTCATACCACCACCTGTCCTGACTCTGTGCCGCCCCCTAAGGGCCAGAAGAGTCACACAGGTGGTCCACACCAACCTAAGCCCCCACCACATGTCAGAGTTCACACCTTGGAAAACTCTCAATTAGATCAGGAACATTTTTCCTTACATCAAAAGTTAGTTCACAGACCTCCATCAGGTCATGAACATAACCGATTTGACTTCCCAGGTGGTCCAGGGCCACCTCATAACTACGGTCTCCGTTTTCGCCAACTTGAGTACCTTGTTCAGGACATAGAACAGTTCGACCCAGATAATCATGATTCCAACATCCATAATTATCTGCAGGAAGTCGAACGCTGTCTTTTTGACCTGCCATTTCCCTCATCTCGTGAGAAACTAAAGCTTATTTGGAAAACAACAGCTAGAAGCGTTCATGTTTTCATTAAAGCTCTACCTCCAGGGATTCGTGACAGTTATTCAGCTCTTTGCAAAGCTTTAAGAGAAGAATATTCTGCGTACAGGGATCAGGCTTCAATAACTCTTGACGCTTTCAGCATCATTCAACGGGAAAATGAAACACCCAGAGATTATTACTATCGTTTAAGGAACGTTTATCCTCAGGGATGTAATTCTCCAGGTCCCGAAGAGGACCCACTTTTCAAGTCTTTGTTCCTTCATAATCTACATGACAGTGTACGTTATGAAGTGACCATGCATTGCAGGGAAAGTAACTTTTCCATGCACGAGATCCGCAGATATGCCCAGCTGATTTGGAACACTCGTTTGCAATGTGACAGGAAACAAAGCAAGCGTAGAGTCTTAAACCTTCAGACAGGGAACAGGCCTAAGAAAAGACACAAAGTCAGTTCTCCAGTGATCCAGCAGACCAAAAGGTTTGTGGACAGGCTGCCACGAAAGCCTAGGCAGCCAGATGAAGGTCAACTCTTTTACAATGCAAAAACCCAACATCATATTGGTAAAAGATGGAACCATTCCAAAGAAATGATCACAAAGAAACACTTTGAAAGTATCTGCCGAGATTTCCTGACCGAGTTTGTCGCATGTTTAACAAGATTAAACGGCGAGCTGATTGAGTCCAAAGCAACCACGCAACTTATCATGCCTCAGCTTGATAAGGTCAAAAATAAATTCTAGCACGGTTTATTCTGTTTTAACCCTTTCTTATTGTTCTAAGACTTAAGAAGTGGAGGTTAACCATCAGTTTACCACGGTGTTTAGAATTTGTTTTTTTTTTGTTTGTTTGTTTTTTTCCTTGGGTTGGAATTTTGGGTGTATGTCTAAATATTTGTGGCACATCCAAGGGATGGATGTCTGAATATTTTATAGTTAGGGACAGCCCCTGCCCAACATGCCTCAATCCTTCCAAGAGACACGCTTTCCCATGGAACTGAACTTTCAATGACTATCCTCTCGTCCACAGGAACAAAAGTGACTTTTGTCATTCCAGATCATGGCGTATGGACTTGTGGTAAATCTGAAAATGGAGAATCGGATCTGCCGTTTTCTGATTTAAAAGGGGGAATGTTGTGCCATAACATGCCATGATAAATGATTGATCTCGGATTGGATTCTGAACAGTGGAAGAGGGTCACAAAGGAATTCCACTCTGCCCGTAACAGGAGACCCCCATGTTTGGACGGCCCTTTTTCCCAGCAGGAGGTCAGCTGTGACCACTCCTGTTGAGATAAAACCTTTCTTCCACAGACAAGACTGTCTCTTCTCTTCAACACGCATTCTTCTGCAGACCTGTTCAGCTCCACTACAGCTCTCTGGGAGCAGACAAAGGAGGCCAGACCATGAGGGCCTGGCCGGCCCTCACCGACACACAAGCCAGCAGCTGAAAGATTCCCTGGACCAGCCACATTGATCCAGGGTCTGCTAGACCCGACTGCCTGCTTCAGCAGAGGACCTGACTGAATCCGGACGAACATGTCCGGGCAATTACAGAGCTAAGTTGCTGTCTTAACCCACAATCAGATGCAGGAGCAAAGATCCCTGCATGCGAAACAGCTCTGTGTATTTTTCCTCAGCCTGTACAGGGAAGTGAACACCAATGGAGCTGAAGGCTGGATGCTGAGGAAAACCCCTGCTTGGACTGCATCCCGGTCGAAGGACCAGGCCTCCAAGCTATCCAGACCACGCCGTTAGCCACATGCGGCTGCAAGGCTAACGCTAGCCTGCCAAGAACCGAGCGCTAGCCCGCTAGCGCTAGCCAACCATTTTCTCCTTCAACGCTTCTTCCTGGAACGGCCAAAGCGGACAGAACTCACACATGAGGCATCAACAGGTTGGGCAGCGGTCTGAGGGTGAAGAAAAAGGTTTATTGGGAAATGTTTGTAAACCGTGGTGTTTAGAACAAAGGGCTAACCGGTAGGTCGCGCTAGCCAAACATGCTATTAGCATTGTTAACATCCGGTTTCGGACATTTGAAAATGAGTTCGTTTTAAAGCATAAAGCGTAACTGTTCTGCTCCGCCATCCTCCGATGGTGTTATCTGCCTTATTCCCGCATCAATATGGTATATTAATGCCGGTTTTCAAGGCAATTTTGGGAACTTTATGTTGTAACCTCTTAGCCACCGAGTTGCTGTAGCGACCCCATGCGCCCGGAGGGAGAATCGCATTAACAAATTCGGTCGTGAGGATTTAAATAATATTACAGGACAAACAGTCTTCAGAATATTATTTCAACAAATAATATTTTGTTTAACTTGGGCTTTGCATTGTGAATGGATTGAAATACATGGCAGATGTTTTAACTCCACCCCATGCTTTTGAAATCAGATCTGTAGTGAACAGGGATTCACTGAATTAATCTGATTATGATCAACCACTTTTGTTTGTCCTTTGTTTGTCTTTGCATGTACATAGTTCCTTAGCTTAGCTTCTTTTTATCTTCATTTTGCTTAGTAGTTTAGTTAAGTTTCACTAGCCTAGTAGAGAGGATTTATTAATCGAAATATTGTGTTAATTCAGGTAAACAGCATTACATGGTGATGTTCTCTGGATGTTCATCTTATTTCTGTTATTAAATTCTTGGACTTGAAAAGAAGTTGTCACTCCTTCATTCTATGTGTGTGCAGGTTTTGCTGTTAAAAGATCGCTAGTGCTCGAATTCATCCCTTTCAACCATTGTCTTGATATCAGCTTAAGAGCTGATCATCACCAGACAATACTTAACAGACAGAGAGTTATTTATGAAACATTAAATAACTTTAAACAGTGTATAATTGCACAACAACTGTGAGTTTCCTACTTGATAGCTGACTGCATGAACCAACCTGATGACATTCCAGGGTGTGCATTTTGATTTTGGTCATAAAATATCCCTACAATTAAGTTAATGTATCAATTTTGCTCAAATCAAAAGCTGTAAATGTTTCTTTTATGAGGTATCTGACTATTGCCTTCTTTCACAACTGAATTCTTTGACTGTTCACCTTAACCCACAAGTTTAAATGACCAAATGTTGTTTTTCCTTTTATAAAATCAGCACTTACTGAACCAAAACAGAAGTCCACTCATGCAATCTAAAGCTGTAATTTACCTCTTGCTGTCTGAATTTATTTGAAATTATACAAAAAACGTAATTATTAGATATGCAGACTGCTTTTAGAACCATTGATGAAATAACAGATCTCTCTCAGGAGTACACCTAAGTCCTGCATCATGTACTGGGATAGCATGCCACCTGTAAATTAAGTCCAGTTGGGAAATCTCCTTGGTATGAAATATACCATAACCAACTGTAAAAGCTATTGTAACAAACTGGGAGGTATTGGAAAATAACACAAACTCTTCAAGGAAGTGTCAAGTTACCAAGCATCCCAGAGCAAGGCCAGTGACTTTTGAAGCTCAGAGTGAGAACAATCAATAACTAAGAACCTCCAAACTTCATGTGATCTTCAGATTAGTTCCAGAATAGTGAAAAGAGAGCTTTAGGGAATAGGTTTTTATGGTTGCTGCTGCTGCATCCAAGCACTACATCAGCAAATGCAATGCAAACCAGGGATTTGCGATTTCGGTAGAGACAAATCTTTCCCATGTCTGGCAATCTAGTGCACAGATCCAAATTCCACTTGCCTGACTAGACTGTGTCAAGAGTAAAGTTAATGGAGAGGGGAACATGGTGTCAGGCTGTTTGCCCATTAACTCCAGTAATTCAAAATCTTGATGTTTCGGCATACAAAGGTTATGTGTACAATATATTGCCACCTATGGGGTGCCCCCAGGGACATATATCAAAATTAACTTCCATATACACATGTTAAATTAAACTCTTCCATATAATATAGTGAAAACCGTGCATAAACACTAGTGAAAAGCTCTCACACACACTAGTGAAAACATTTACCTCTTATATAACCTACTGAAAACCGTGCACAAACACTAGTGAAAAGCTCTCACATAAACTAGTGAAAACATTTACCTCTTATATAACCTACTCAAACGTTCTCATACAAAGTAGTGAGAACTGTTCATATAAACTGGTGAAAAGCTTTACCTTTCATATACACTACTGAAAAGCTTTCACACACACTACTAAAAAAGCTTTTATATACACTACTGAAAAGCTCTCACACACACTACTAAAAAAGCTTTCATAAACACTACTGAAAAGCTTTCATAAACACTACTAAAAAGCTTTTATATACACTACTGAAAAGCTCTCACAAACACTACTAAAAAAGCTTTTATATACACTACTGAAAAGCTCTCACACACACTACTAAAAAAGCTTTTATATACACTACTGAAAAGCTTTTATATACACTACTGAAAAGCTCTCACACACACTACTAAAAAAGCTTTTATATACACTACTGAAAAGCTTTTATATACACTACTGAAAAGCTTTTATATACACTACTGAAAAGCTCTCACACACACTACTAAAAAAGCTTTTATATACACTACTGAAAAGCTCTCACACACACTACTAAAAAAGCTTTCATATACACTACTGAAAAGCTTTTATATACACTACTGAAAAGCTTTCATACACACTGCTGAAAAGCTCTCACACACACTACTGAAAAGCTTTCATACATACTACTGAAAAGCTACGGATTTCAGTTGAAACGGAAGGCATTTCACTTGAAACGGAAGGCATTTCACTTGAAACGGAAGGCATTTCACTTGAAACGGAAGGTATTTCAGTGAAACAGGAAGGAATGTCACTAACCCGGAAGTTATTATAAACAGAGGTCATTCCGGTTAGCTCTGTACATTTTGTGCAATCTCCGGCCGAATAAAATTATTGATTACTGCTGAGTAGTGATGGGTCCGGCAACACCGATGCATTGGCGCATGCGTCGAGCTCATAGAGCAAAACCCGTGTCGATACGCGGGGAAAGTCACGTGATCGATACAGGAACTGTTTCGAACTGACGGACGCGCCAAACTGTGTTTATAAGCAGTGTTCTGTTCCCTCTAAGCTGCGCGCGTGTGCATTCGCGCATCTGGATTCAGCACGCACATCAAAGCTATGCTGCGCAGTAAATAAAAGCCAAGCTGAACTGTTCGTTCTTTTTTTAACCATTTTACAACTCTGGTGAGATGGTGTTCCGCAGTCTCGCTCTGTGAGTGCCAGGTGCTGATCGGAGCGCACCACTGATGGGTTTGGCAGACGCCTTTATGGTTGGGCAGGTTGCGCTGTGCGTCTTTGTTCTGAGTCTTGTGTCAGAAAAAACGGCTGAACTACCTTGAGTGGGTTGTACATCACTCTGTCATACTCAGCGTTTCTGATTTGAAAACAGATGATATAAGTCAGGTAACTAAACACAGCGCCCGATCAACCATGAGTTGAACGTGAACACGAGCATGAAAAAAAGCCAAATAACGCGATTCACCATGGCAACGACAGGAAATAAGCTTGGAAATGCGCATGTCCTGCGAGTAGAATTAGAAATCTTTAAAGAAGGCATATGGACAATATTAAACCATAAGAAACAATGCTGTTGCTGCTGAAAACCGCTAGAGAAAATTAAGTAATATATAATAATAATAGTAATTGTTGAAAAAGTCAATGCATGCGCAATTTGAAAGTTATGTGATGGAGAATTAAAGCTGTTTTCTCACACTTCACTAGTTCAACACAAAAGGGTGTGTGTGTGTGTGTGTGTGTGTGGAGGGGGGGGCAATCATTACTAAAAGCATTGAAAGGACATGGCAGCAAATCATGATAAAATACAGCTTAACCAGGCAAGGTTAAGTTAAAAGTTTTATGTTTAACAGTACTCAACTAAAGCATTAATTGCCTATATTCAACATATGCAATTAATGATGGGATGGTGTGTGTTATTGAAATAACTGATATGTTCATCTTTGTGCCATTGTTCACCAATCCTTCTAAAAATGAGTTGACACTGATTGTCTTGTAGATGTTTAATCTGCCAATCTCACTTTATATTAACTACATAGGCTATATGGAATGGAAATTTAGAGCTGGAAGTGCCGAAATTTGATACAGAATAAATTATTGCTTTCATTCTGCATAGTTATTTTATTAATCTTGTGGGTCTCTGACTATGGAACACCTTTAAAGTGTAACTGAATAACATTTCTGACAGCGCAACATACAGTTTCCTCTGAGAGGTTTTCTGTGTCTCCTACGTTATTAAAAAGCTGCCGTTGGCATAAAAATGAAGAGCAGCACAAAGAAATTGTTCAGAACTGAGAGCGTTCCTTCGTTGTCTTAGAAAAGCGATGTGCGGCTGAGGATATTGAAATAAATCATCTGACGACCCCAAATGAGCCCTAGCCAGGACCATCTTCACAAAAGCTGTCTCCCCCTACTTCAGGCATGTTATTGGGCATGTTTGTTGTTTATAAATCATGTACTAAAATGCCAATTTGTTCTTTTTACATATAACATTTGGCAACATTTGACATCGAAATGGGCAGGCAGACCAAAAGTGCCAGCTAATGCCATCCAGGAGGTGCACAGATACTTGGCAGAGGGTCCCAAGATCCTATGATATACTGGAAAAACGAAAAGACAGTCTGTCCAAACCTCTTCCGCTTTTCATTAATTCAATTCAATTCAATTCAATTTTATTTATATAGCGCCAAATCATGAAACATGTCATCTCAAGGCACTTTACAAAATCAAGTTCAATCATATTATACAGATTGGGTCAGATTATACAGATTGGTCAAAATGTCCTATATAAGGAAACCAGTTGATTGCATCAAAGTCCCGACAAGCAGCATTCACTCCTGGGGGACCGTAGAGCCACAGGGAGAGTCGTCTGCATTGTACATGGCTTTGCAGCAATCCCTCATACTGAGCAAGCATGAAGCGACAGTGGGAAGAAAAACCACCCATTAACGGGAAAAAAAAACCTCCGGCAGAACCGGGCTCAGTATGAACGGTCATCTGCCTCGACCGACTGGGGTTACAGAAGACAGAGCAGAGACACAACAAGAGAGACAAAAAAGCACAGAAGCACACATTGATCTAGTAATCTGTTCTACATTAGATGGTAATAGTCGGTGATCTGTCCTCCCTGGATGATTTCACAGTCAACAGAACGTCAGACCAGGTGTGCCTACTATGAAGAAAAAAAGAGAGAGAACAAAAAGTTAAAAGCTGAAATGACAACAGTCATTTCAATGTAATGCAATGCAAATCTGGAGAACAGTAGACTGGAGAACAGTAAAAATCAGTAGAGTGAGAAAAGTAGGCCCTGATGTCCTCCAGTAGCCTAAGCCTATAGCAGCAAAACTATAAAGGTAGCTCAGAGTAACATGAGCCACTCTAGTTATAAGCTTTGTCAAAAAGGAAAGTTTTAAGATTAGTCTTAAAAGTAGACAGGGTGTCTGCTTCACGGACCAAAACTGGGAGTTGGTTCCACAGGAGAGGAGCCTGATAGCTAAAGGATCTGCCTCCCATTCTACTTTTAGAGACTCTAGGAACCACCAGCAGACCTGCAGTCTGAGAGCGAAGTGCTCTGTTAGGAACATACGGAGTAATCAGAGCTCTGATATATGATGGAGCTTGATTATTAAGGGCTTTATACGTTAGAAGAAGAATTTTAAATTCTATTCTTGATTTAACAGGAAGCCAATGAAGGGAAGCTAAAATTGGAGAAATATGATCCCTCTTGTTGATTTTCATCAGAACTCTTGCTGCAGCATTTTGGACAAGCTGAAGACTTTGAATTGCATTTTGTGGACTTCCTGATAGTAAAGAATTACAATAGTCCAGCCTTGAAGTAACAAATGCATGGACTAGTTTTTCAGCATCACTCCTGGACAGAATGTTTCTAATTTTGGCGATATTCCGGAGGTGAAAAAAGGAAACTCTGGAAACCTGTTTAATATGGGATTTAAATGACATGTCTTGGTCAAAAATAACACCAAGGTTTTTTACTTTATTACCAGAGGCCAAGTTAATGTCATCCAGATTAAGTGATTGGTTAAGAAGTTTATTTTTTGAGGACTCTGGCCCAAAGATTACAACTTCGGTCTTGTCAGAATTTAGATGCAGGAAATTTAAAGTCATCCAGCTTTTGATGTCATCAAGACATGACTGCAGTCGAAGTAATTGATTGGATTCATCAGGATTTATGGATAGATATAGCTGAGTGTCATCAGCATAACAGTGGAAATTAATCCCATGCTGTCTGATAATTTTGCCGATCGGAAGCATATATATAGTAAAGAGAATTGGTCCAAGGACTGAACCCTGTGGTACTCCACAGGTGACCCTAGAGTTTGAGGAAGATTTATTATTAACATGAACAAACTGGAATCTGTCCGACAGATAAGATTTAAACCAGCCTAATGCTTTCCCCTTAATCCCTACAGTATGTTCAAGTCTTTGTAGGAGAATATTGTGATCAACTGTATCAAATGCAGCACTAAGATCTAACAGGACAAGTACAGACACAAGTCCATTATCTGAGGCCATGAGAATATCATTAGTGACCTTCACCAGAGCCGTTTCAGTGCTATGATGAGCTCTGAAGCCTGACTGAAACTCCTCAAGTAGGTCATTGCTTTGTAAATGTTCACAAAGTTGATTAGCAACTACTTTCTCAAGAATTTTAGATAAGAAAAGAAGATTAGATATAGGTCTGTAGTTTACTAGCTCATCTTGATCAAGAGAAGGTTTCTTAAGTAAAGGTTTAATAACAGCTACTTTAAAAACCTGTGGTACATATCCATTTACTAAGGATAGATTAATCATGTCTAAAATAGGACCACTGATCAAAGGGAATACCTCCTTAAACAACTTGGTTGGGATTGGGTCTAACATACAGGTAGAAGGTTTAGATGAAGCTAAGATTTTAGATAGCTCAGAAAGCTCTACTGCTTCTAAACAGTTCAGACACAGCGCAGGTTCTAAAGATTCCTCCAATGCTGCCTTACTTACTGGGGACGAGGTAATCATGTTTGGGAGGATGCCAATTATTTTATTTTTAATGGCATCAATTTTATTTATGAAGAATCCCATAAAATCATTACTACTAAGAGCTAAGGGAATGGTTGAATCAACAGAGCTGCAGCTCTGAGTAAGTTTGGCAACTGTACTAAAGAGAAATCTAGGATTATTTTTATTCTCTTCAATTAATGATGAAAAATATGCTGCTCTAACTCTGCGAAGGGTCTTGTTATACAACAATAGACTGTCCCTCCAGATTAAGTAGGATTCCTCTTGGTGTGTAGAGCGCCATTTTCTCTCCAATTTCCTAACATTGTGCTTCAAGGAACGCAGCTCTGAATTAAACCAGGGAGCCAGCTTCCTGTGAATTATCACCTTCTTTTTCAAGGGAGCTACATTATCTAATGCAGAACGCAATGAGGAAGTCACACTGTTAGCAAATGTATCTATTTGTGAATGGGAAGAAACAGCATTGCTGCCATCTACAGGGCATTTCTGCAATACTGAGGATATTAAGAGGGGGACAGACTCTTTAAGTTTTGATACAGCATTATCCGATAAAGATCTACTATAATGGAACCCTCTTTTGGGGGTGGAGAAATCGGTTAGATTAAACTCAAATGTTATTAAAAAATGATCAGATAGGACAGGGTTGTGAGAGAATACTGTTAATTCTTCACAATCAATGCCATTACAATTTCTCTGAACTCCAGCATCATCTGTGCTTCATCGGGTGTTTTCTACTGCTGGAGAAGTGATATCAAAAAAGCGTAACAGATTCAATATTCAATATCAAAACGTCGAAACAACTTATTTTTTTAATAAAAATTTGTAAAAAAAAAAAAAATGCCAGTCCACAAGCATCCTCATTCACAACATTTTTACTTAGAGGTTATTACGTTATGATACAGGTTCACATTATTTATTGACTGTATAAAAAAAATCAAAGATATTTTAAATTCAAATGAAAATATGAAATAATACAATGCAACATACAATGACTTAAATTGTATTATTGTGTATACTAGGTCATCTAATCAGTGTCAGTTAACGCTGTCAACTAGGTTGCCTGTAGGGATTTTTAACGTCCAGCAGGTGTCAGTATTCAGTGACACAGTATCGGCACAGTATCAATACAGTTTGGCAACGTGTCGAAACACTTCATGACGCCTCATCGACCCAACACTACTGCTCAGCTACCCGCTGAACACCTCACAGAAGCAGGGGCATTTCTCAACTTTATTTTGGCTTCAACGGAGACCCTGTTCCGGATCCTGTCAAATGCTACAACGCTAAACCGCTATTTCAGTAGTGTATATAAAAGCTTTTCAGTAGTGTATATAAAAGCTTTTCGGTAGTGTATATAAAAGCTTTTTTAGTAGTGTGTGTGAGAGCTTTTCAGTAGTGAATATAAAAGCTTTTCAGTAGTGTATATAAAAGCTTTTTAGTAGTGTGTGTGAGAGTTTTTCAGTAGTGTATATAAAAGCTTTTTTAGTAGTGTGTGTGAGAGCTTTTCAGTAGTGTTTATGAAAGCTTTTCAGTAGTGTATATAAAAGCTTTTCAGTAGTGTATATAAAAGCTTTTTAGTAGTGTGTGTGAGAGCTTTTCAGTAGTGTATATGAAAGCTTTTCAGTAGTGTATATAAAAGCTTTTCAGTAGTGTATATAAAAGCTTTTTTAGTAGTGTGTGTGAGGGCTTTTCAGTAGTGTATATAAAAGCTTTTTTAGTAGTGTGTGTGAGAGCTTTTCAGTAGTGTTTATGAAAGCTTTTCAGTAGTGTATATAAAAGCTTTTCAGTAGTGTATATGAAAGCTTTTCAGTAGTGTATATAAAAGCTTTTCAGTAGTGTATATGAAAGCTTTTCAGTAGTGTATATAAAAGCTTTTCAGTAGTGTATATGAAAGCTTTTCAGTAGTGTATATAAAAGCTTTTCAGTAGTGTATATGAAAGCTTTTCAGTAGTGTATATGAAAGCTTTTGAGTAGTGTATATGAAAGGTAAAGCTTTTCACCAGTTTATATGAACAGTTCTCACTACTTTGTATGAGAACGTTTGAGTAGGTTATATAAGAGGTAAATGTTTTCACTAGTTTATGTGAGAGCTTTTCACTAGTGTTTGTGCACGGTTTTCAGTAGGTTATATAAGAGGTAAATGTTTTCACTAGTGTGTGTGAGAGCATTTCACTAGTGTTTATGCACGGTTTTCACTATATTATATGGAAGAGTTTAATTTAACATGTGTATATGGAAGTTAATTTTGATATATGTCCCTGGGGGCACCCCATAGCCACCATTCTACTGAGCCATTCAAATTCAGAACAATTTATCCTCAGGCCTCCTGGGGCCTGTATTCTGTATTCTGGCTCAGTTCTCTTTCTTAAATCGTTAAAGGTTGATTGAATAATGGATACATTTTTTTATCAGTGTTCACAGGGTGGAATCCTGTACTGTCCTCTGGATTTCAATAAAGTGTTTTCAGGGTTCAAAATGTGTGACATGTCCAACATTATGTTATCTGCTTGCCTGGTAGTTTCCTGAGAGAAAAGATTCATCAAGACATGGATAAAGAAGTTTATGCAGAGGAACTGAGTGGCAAGCACCAAGGCCTGGGCTCTACAAGATACACAACCTGTGGGATGAATTAGAACAGAAATTGTGAGCCAGGCCTATATGTGTGCAAAGGCAGACAGAGTAAAGAGTAAATATTCATGGCAGCATAGAGTATATCTCTATATATAGTCATATTCAATAAATTCGAGCATGCGTTCTGAGGAGACTCGTTTCTCAGATCAAAAGTACCTTTTGAAAATAACCTTCAAGCAGGTATTAAACATATACTTTTCATTAAGCTCACAATTCTGTATTATAAATGTTTTTTCAGCTAAACAAAAATATTTGTAAATTGCGGGTCGAATGTGGAGCTCAAAGATAAATCAGATGAATATAGAAATGGCACATGAAACTAAAATTTATTTTATTGCAATTATTATTGATGATGAACTAAACTGGAAAGCTCAAATCAAATATGTTTAAAACAAACTATAAAAAAAGAATGTCTGTATTGCACTCAGTGTTGGTGTAATGAATCGTGGTTTGGACCCGGTAATTCAGCCAGACACAAAGAGCAGATTTAAAAGATGTATTTAGATAGGTGTAGCCAGTGTGGGAAATTTCTGGAACCGCTGTTAGGGAGAGGGAAAGGTTAGGGGCAGTAAGTTTAACAGTGGAGATTGTGGACCACTATATTAGAGCCTCCAACCTTTCTTGAAACCAGAGAGTAGCACAGAATCCAAGCAGTGGTTCAAGGAAGATCTTAGTCAGTTCTTCACACACAGAAGCTGGGTCCAAATCATGACTTATTGCTGGGGAGAAGGTTCAGGGTCATGCATGGGAATACAGAGGCAGGCAGAGGTAACAAAGGGGAAATACAACGGGCTTTATCCAGAGTCCGGTCAAAGGTCTTGATTCACAGAGTAATCAGAGAGGCTGAGGTAGAGGAGGGCTAGGCAGAGAGGCTGAGTCAGGTAACATACACGGGCCAATGTCCAGAAACTGAGAACCAACAGGAGAGTCCGACA
The DNA here is from genome assembly GCA_037039145.1 of Fundulus diaphanus. Lineage (NCBI taxonomy): Eukaryota > Metazoa > Chordata > Actinopteri > Cyprinodontiformes > Fundulidae > Fundulus > Fundulus diaphanus. The sequence goes on from CM073134.1 coordinate 43,758,469, forward strand.
GGGTCGAGGCAGACAGGCAGGAGTCCAACAAGCAGTCACTCACAGGAAGGCAGTCTACTTCTTCTTAATTTTAATGGTGGTTGGCAAACAACTATATGGTGCATTACCGCCTCCAACCAGTAAGGAGTGTGGATCAGGACAGACATCCTCAAAAAAAAAAAAAAAAAACAATATTCTTTTCACTATACCAATAAATAACGAAACATAATCTTATAACTTGAATCATGAGTGCTTTTCCTTAATATTTTTATAAGATTATACTGCTCTTTTTCCCGTTCAAGACTCCTTATCAATTGTGTTCTTTGTCTTTGATATTTCCTACAGGTATACATTACATGTTCTATTGTTTCAATTTCCCCACAGACATCACATCTTCCTGTTTGATGTTTTCCCATTAACTGTAACGTTGCATTAAGTCCTGTAAGTTCCAACCGTAGTCTAGTTATTATCCTTTCTTGTATTCTGTTCCTTCCAATTTTTCCTCAAACTACCCCAACCTTCCTTTGTATTCTGTAAAGCCATCTTTCTTTTATATCTTCTTCCCAATGTTTTTGCCATTTTTCTTGGATCTTTCTTCTAATAACACTTTTAACCTTTCTTATATCATTCTTACTTCGGTTTATCGACTCTTTAGCCTTTTTATTAGCCATTTCATTACCTTTCACTCCTATATGCGCAGGAACCCAAAGAAAAACTACTTTTAACCCCATCATCTGAATATGATATAATTGTTGAATTTCTAATAAAATATCTGGACGGCTTTCTGAATGATTCCTTTGTAAACTGATCAATGATGAACTTGAATCTGAACATATAACAGCTCTTAATGTTTTCACTTCTTCAATCCATCCTACAGCAACCAGCAATGCAATCATTTCTGCAGTATAAACCGATAATCCTTCATTTAATTTCCTTCCTATATGCAGTTTAAACTGTGGAACTATTACGGCTACTCCTGTTTGTCATAATTGTTTTTTTTATGCATCTGTATAATATAATATAATAATAATATAATTATAAAACTGTTCTATATATCCCTCCACTGTTATGGAATTACGTATATACATTTTATCTCTATTTTTCCTTTCTAATATTGTTAAATCTACTGTTGCATCAGGTAAAATCCATGGTGGTGTTATTGATAATGGTACTGTTGGGCTGATGTTTAAATGATTTATTCCTAATTCTGTTGCTTTCTGAATAATTGTCCAACCAAATGACTTATTATCAGCTCTTTCTTTCTCACTGCAGGGATGTAAAGTTACCTGTGTAGTATGATTTTGATTGTGTCCATGCAAATGAACCCAGTAATTTAATGACAGTTGTATCTAGGAAGGCAGTCTAGGACTGCTGGAAGGTATCTATAGTGCTCCATACAGGTGTGGCAGCGCCAGTAATCAGAGCAGTCACAGGTGCAGGACATCAGGAGATAATTGCTAGAGCAGCACAGGGAGCAGAGAGTGCCGTCAGCAGCAGAGACACCGAATCATAGCAAAAGCTGTGAACATTACAGTTGGGAGATAGTTTTTTCAGCAGCGTAGTACTCTTACTTTTCTCATCACAGGTACCCAGTTACGTTACTTGTAATATAACACTACGTGTTACTACAACCCTATCACCTAAAACCGACTTTTCTTAAAAGGAAATTCTCCTCTGCAGGAGTTTTTATTCTAGTGCAGTGGAAAAAGGGAGAGGGATGTGGATGTTTGGTGGAGATACGTGATACTGATTGGCCGAGGAGGCTTAATGTGGGCGGGTGTTCACTATGCACTGCACAGAGTAGACCAACACACTGATGGAGAGCCTTGCAAATTCAAAGACAGCGTTGGAAGCTGAAAGTTTACCCACTATTTTACATTCACTCAAGTCAAAGGCAAAAATGTACAGGATGGATGGATAAGGGAATAAATACACAAATTGAAAATTAGTAGTTAGTATGGAGTTTTGCTTGGATTGTTTGTTTGGATATTTAAGGAATGGCCAGAAGCAGGCCAAAGCCTATACTTTTTATTTAATGTTTTAACTTATGTTTACAACTGGGTGCCTTAGATTTGCACGTCTTCAGTGGTATGCTGTTACTGTTTACATTTATAAGCCCCAGTCATGTCAGATTCCTGCTTACACTGATCCTTTTGTATTAGTTGGTGGAATTATCTGTCTGAAATAAATTCTTTCATTATCACTATCCTGGTTCTGCTGGAGGTTTCTTCCTGTTGCATGCTCAGTATAAAGGGACTGCTGCAAAGCCAGTGACAGTGCAGACGACTGTCTACAGTGGCTCTATGCTCTTTCAGGAGAAGCAAATGCTGAAAGTCAATGACTCGATGCAAATAGAAAACTTGTTGACCAATCTGTCTGTATGATTTGATTGAACTGAATTTGTCATGTGCCTTCAGATGACTACAATAATTATTAAGTTCTAAAACACTTAGTTTGCTTAACTGTACTTTTACTATAAGCATTGAACATAATAATAATAATAATGATATCTACATAAATCTATTACATTTCATTGGTATCTTCACTCTTTTCTAACTTGTCCCACCACACACACTAAAATGGTATAGATTAGTTTACAATGTTCATTCTTCTGTTCATTCATTTAAGAAGCAGATGAAGACCAGTTTATTCTGATTGGCTTTTCACTATTTTTTAACTAGTTTTGTGCTATGATGTTGCATTTATTCTGTTTAATTTAATTTTTTTAAAATCTTTTTATTTTGTGTTTTTTTTTTTCATTGTCAAGCTGTCGTGGTAACAAGTTTTTTGACCCACATGCAGAACACACTGAGGAGGCAGAGATCCAAGTTTTAAAGCGATTTATTTATAATCGCTTTAGAGGTTGAACGCGCAGAGAACCCTCCGATCTAAAACGACCTCCAATTGATCCCACAAGCCCAGGGTCGTCTACGCGCCGACCAGCTGACAGCCTCTCAGCCGCCGCCTTGCTGCACGCACGGCGCTGGGCTTGTGGGATCAATCAGAGGTCTTTGTGGGAACTTTCTCAGACTTGCAGAGCAGGCCGAAGGCTGGCCAGCTCGATCGAGGCTTGAGAACTCGGGGAGGTTCTCCGGAGCGGTATCCGGAGCGGAAAAACCTTGGAGACAGGGAAACAACAATTAAACGTTTCTCTAAGAAAGGAGAGAGGCTGGCCTACGGAGTCCTACCACATAAGGCTGACACTCTGGCAATGAAGTGCTGACAGCCGCCTGCCTAGGAACCCTCCTCGCTGATGGCGAAATGCCGAACACCTGCGAGGCTGGTGGAGCAGCCTCCTGCTGATGAGCACCTCCTCGCTCATCAGCCACCACCTGTGGAGAAGGAAGAGGAAAAAAACGGCAGTGCCCAGCCTAGACGTCTCCGCGGCACCCTGACACCACCCCCCCCCCTCAACGGCCGCCACCCGGCGGCCCAGAAGAGGAAGAAGCGCCAGAGGACCTAAAGGCGTCGATGAGGGAGCGGTCCCTGATGGAAAAACCGGACACCCTGGTTCGGTCCTTGGGACCGCAACCCTCCCAGTCGACGAGGTACTGCCATCCCCGTCCTCGACAATGGGAGTTCACGATCTGTTGGACCGAAGGCGCAGGGTGCCCGTGATGAGCTTGGGCGGGCGGTGGGGGCTCGGCTGGAGGGCAAGGGGACTGGAGAGGACAGGCTTGATTTGAGAACTGTGGAAGGTAGGGTGGATCCTGGAGTGTGAGGATAGACGGAGACAGACTGCCGTAGGACTGATTATAGATTCGATGATGTATGGGCCGGTGTAATGGGGAACTAACTTATGGAGCGCGGTTCTGGCAGGAACATCCCTGGAAGAGAGCCAGACCTGTTGGCCTAGGTGGTACTGAGGAGCCGGGACCCGTCTACGGTCTGCGAAGTGACGGTTCTGCTCCGCGGACCTCTGGAGGGAGCTTACTGCCTGGGACCAGACCTCCCTGCACCGGTGGATGTGCTGGTCCACGGAGGGGACACACCTATGTTCCTCTCCTCTGCAGGAAACAGGGGGGGGGCGGTATCCAAGGGAAACCTCGAAAGGTGAGAGGCCAGTGGAAGTGGATGTGTGTGTGTTGTGGGCATACTCCACCCAAGGGAGAAACTTGTTCCAGTCCGAGAGGTTGGATGAGGTGAGACAGCGGAGGGCGGACTCGAGCTCCTGATTCATCCGCTCTGTCTGGCCGTTGGACTGGGGATGATATCCGTAGGTGAGGGTGTATCGGGCGCCAAGGGCTGTGGAGAACTCTCTCCAGACTCGAGAAGTGAACTGGGGCCCACGGTCCGAGAGGATGTCAGCGGGGATACCGTGTAGCCTGAAGACGTGTTTAACCAGGAGTTGAGCTGTCTGAAAGGTGGAGGGCAATTTACGGAGGGGAATCAAGTGGCAGGCTTTAGAGAAGCGGTCCACAATGGTCAGGATGACGGACATCCCTTGAGAAGACGGCAGCTCGGTGACAAAGTCTAGGGTGATGTGGGACCAGGGGCGCTCAGGAATCGGGAGGGGCTGAAGGAGGCCGACTGGTGGTCAGATGGACGTCTTGTTCTGGGCACAGGTGGAACAGGCTCGGACGTATTCATGGATGTCCCTATGAAGGGACGGCCACCAGAAATGTCGGGTGATTTGGGCGATAGTACGGCCGGCACCAGGGTGGGCAAAAATCTTGTTAGTATGGAACCAGTGTATGACTTGGGGTCGGACAGAACTAGGGACATAGACACGGTTGGGAGGCCCGCCACCAAGCTTGGGCTTGTCCCGCGAAGCCTCCGTAACGAGTGCCTCGATCTCTCATTGTAGGGAGCCAAAAGTGCAGGAGAGGGGAAGGACCGGTGAAGGTTCCTTCGTGGACTCTTCGGGGGAGTACAGACAAGAGAGAGCGTCGGGCTTGAGGTTCTTCGAGCCAGGGTGGCAACGATGAAGTTCTCTGGGGAGCCGCAATAAATTCATAGGTTAGACTGGTGTCGCTGGGCCCTCTCCTCCGGGGTTAGGCACACCCGCCCAATCTGCATCGGTTCAGGAGCGGGCAGGGAGACTGGCGCTGACCGGTTAGGAAGAGGTCCAAAAAACGGAGCGGGCAGTCGCGGCGTGAATCTGTCGATCCGTGCCCGCCTCCTGTTTCTTAATCGGTTGTCTAACCGCGTTACCAGAGCGATGAGCTCGTCTAAGGTCTCGGGCTCCTCCAGGCGGGTTAGATCGTCCTTTAACGGATCGTCCAGGGCCTGAAAAAACGCGACCTTAATGGCACGCAGTTCCCACCCGGCTGCGGCTGCCAGGGTGCGAAACTCAATTGAGAAATCTGCCACCGGGCGATTACGCTGTCTAAGGGCCCAGAGGCGGCGAGACAGTTCCGCAGGGTCCGATTCGGCGGAAAAGACGGATTTGAACTCTAATATGAAACTATCAAATGGGAGGTTAAAATCTTGACAATTTGGGAAGCGGGCCTCGGCCCATCTAAGGGCTCGTTCCGACAGAAGGCTAAGAATAAACGAGATCTTAGCATCGTCTTGCTGATAGGATTGGGGGGAACTCTTAACAACTAGAGAACACTGAAAAAGGAAACCCCCACAATCATTCCCTTCCCCAGAAAATCTTTCCGGGGAGGAGGGCGCCGACCAGCTGGCAGCCTCCCAGACACCCAAGACTGGGAGGCTGCCGTGCCAGCAGCAGGGGAAGGCTGCCAGGTGAGTTCAGGCGATCGGAGTGGAGGTGGTGGCTGTCAGGTGGAGAGTCAGATCTGAGGAGGGCGAGCAGTGTCCGGTCGTGCGTGCAGCGAGGCGGCGGCTGGGAGGCTGTCAGCTGGTTGTCGCACAGACGGCGCTGGGCTTGTGGAATCAATCGGAGGTCTTCGTGGGAATTTTCTGAGACTTGATGAGCAGGATCCGGAGCGGAACAACCTAGGAGACAGGGAAACAATGATTAAACGTTTTTCTAAGAAAGGAGAGACGCTGGCCTACTGAGTCCTACCACATAAGGCTGACAATGAGGTGCTGACAGCCGCCTGCCTAAGAACCCTCCTCGCTGATGACGAAACGCCGAACACCTGCGAGCGGCACCTCCTCGCTCATCAGCCACCACCTGTGGAGAAGGAAGAGGAAAAAAACGGCAGCGCCCAGCCTAGACGTCTCCGCGGTACCCTGGCGCAAGCACTTTGTTGTTTTTATCCTGTGAAAGATGCTATATAAATAAAGTTTACTTACAATGTCTTCAGATATTTAGTCCATTTAATCAATTATTAAGCAATTTATATTTGATAATTGTATTTGGTAGTATTTAAAGTTCCAACAACAGAAAAGTCATCCAAATTCCTTGACATTTTAAATGATAAAAAGGAACTGCATAGTTACTTTGCCTAGTAATTAGTTACTTTGATAGTGTAGTAACTATCAAAGTAACTCAGTTACCTTTTTAACGTAATGTGTACTTTTTGGACAAAGCCAAACATGTATTAGATAATAAAGTGCTCCTTATTCTGAGTTGTTCCTTAGTTTTTCTTGTTTTCTATTACTGTCCAAAGATTCGGGGAAGCAATTACAAAACCACAATAGAGTGAATAATCGTACTTTAAGAAAGAGCAATGAGAATGATCAATAAGGCTGAGTACCTAGAACACACTAATCTACCATTTATACGCAATTATTAAAATTCACAGATGTAGTTGGTCTATAAACAGCTCTAAGAATGTTCAAAGCCCAAAATAACCAGCTACAAGAAAAAATTAAAACAACGTTTAACAAAGAGAATGAGCTTATGAGGTAAGAGGTTTAAATAAATATCAAATATCCAAACACAAAATACTTTCTGCATTTCTGTGTGCGAAGTGAAGCTTTGTAAAAGGCTGAATGTGGAGCTCAACCAATGTTCAAAAATCAAACAGTTTAAATCATGGTATAAAAGATGCTATAATAAGTGGATATCATACTTAACACATTTCTAATTATATTGCTGTTGCTTTTATTGGTATTAGTACCAATAAAAGCATAATATGCATCCTAATATGTGTAAATATGTAAATAATATTGGAAGGAAATACTTAACTTGTTGCATGTAACTGGTAATAGATCAGTGTGAAAGTATATCTGATGAAGGAGTGGGTAACTGCAGGATTATACTTCTGCCCACCCATTGAATATGTACACTCATTTTGTACATGATTTTTTTCTTTATGTTTTTGTTCTTCTTGTTTTTTAAACATTTTGTATATATTGTTACATACTCATAAGAAATACATTTAAAATAAAAATAAAAAGGTTATTTGCAACTCCGAGAGCTGGAGATAGGCACCTGCACCCCTCGCAACCCCAATAGGGATAAGCATGTTAGAAAATGGATATGTGTATGGATATTAGCAACTCCTTTGTAACATCTGCTTTAGTTCCTACAGAGGAAATAGTCAGAACTACGATAATTTTTCAAACATCCTGTTTAATATGTCTTAATGACTTATTTGGTGATAATTATATTATGTTTTTATCATGTTATACTCAGGTCTCAAAGTCAGGGTCTTTTGATCTTGCGTCTACATTTCAATGTACTTGACTCTCATGCAGTCAGAAACAAAAGATCTCTGTTTCCTTTGTTGTTCTACCAGAAGAGCTTAGCAATACAGCAGACCCTATATAGCCTGTAATCCATTCCACGATTTCTCCATCTGTGCCAGCAAACAAAAACACTGAACCCATCTATGTGGCCTCCACCCGACTGTCTGAGCAGCAGCGAGTGTCTCCAGCTTGTCGTAATGAAAGGCTGCGGAGCAGGAGGAGCTGGGGGTGCAGGGAGCGTCAGACAGCACCTGTAGAAAAGCAAACAGCCGCCTCCTGGACAGCAGCTACTTTAAAGGGGTGGGGGTGGGGGGTGGGGGGTGGGGGGTAATTATCAGTCATGCCAAAATATAATGTGTTCATGTGAGGATTACTGAGCCGCCGTTTGAGGTGTGCGCTTGCGTGAAAAGCCCTAATGTTCGCGCTGACCTTAATTTGAACTGTAAACAAATTTTGTTTTCTGCAAGAAGAAGCCACGTGATTTAAATCTAATTTCTTAAACTGCAGCAACCGCCACATTCACACACACACACACACACACACACGGACGACAATGTGCAAGCAGTCTCACCCTGTTCGCTCTCATCCAGCATACCTGGCAGTTTATTGCTACGTGCTCCTTTTATCAGGTGATTAATGCTTCTTGGATGAGGTGCCACTCCAAAACTGCTTTGATTGAAGCAATTAAGCCCAAGGCCCTTGAACTACTTTGACACGTCCCAACTTGTATAAACTTGAAACTTGAGGCAGTGGCACTTATTGCTGCGACCAAATGAAAATCATCTGATGGTATGGATTGTTTCCATGGATTTTGGTTACTGTTCCAGCATTTCACTGAAAAACTGTCCCATTCTCAGGTGGGAACATTGTGGGAAACAGAAGTCACGCCATGTGTTGCCAACGAGCAGAAAAGCCGACGTTTTTTAGCAGGATATGAAACTGCGTCTGCTGTCAGGTGTGTTATGGGAACGCCATTAAGCGTATCATGATGTTGGCATGAGCACAAGCTGAGTTTGATCCTGAAAAACAAGTTTTGTGGTGACAAATAAAGGGAAAGGTTTGCACCGTTTACAAAATGACCTCACAGTTCTGAGTCTTTTAGCACTCAGGAGAGGAAGTAGCTGACTTAACTTTCCAGTCTCCTCTTACTTTTGATTGGAGCCTGGAAACGTGAGAGCACTTTAATCGGTGTCAAAAATGTGTTTCATCCCAAGTATTGCTTCGGTGTTAAGTGAGGACGGAACAGGTGGAGTTAACCAGTCAGTATTTTCTGCATTCAACACTTATCTGCCTGCAAATTACTTTTAAAACTTCCAAACGCGATTGCCCATCCATCTAGTGACTGTGTTCAAATAAGAAGTCCAAATACTAGACACGTGTTAGCAGGTTAATCTGATGTGCTAATACAGGGACTTACACTCACATTTATGCTGTACTTCTCAACAATTTTCACATTTCTAGCTTATAACCACAAGCATCAATGCACCAATTGGGAATTTTTTATGTTAGCTGAACAAAAGTACATTTAACTGTGTTGGGAGGGAAATTATGAAACGCTTTAAAAAACGTTTTTAACAATTGAACATCTACCTTGCATATGTTTATTTACAGGCCCCCTTTAAGACTCCTAAGTAGTATCCAGTGTTAGGTAGTGTTACGTATTATATCAAGCTTTCGACATCTTAAACCTAACTGGCTAAACAAGGAGTGCAACAACAACAGAAACAGCCAAGAGGTCCATGGTAACTCTGCAGGTGCTGCAGAGGTCCACAGCTCATGTGGAAAAAATCTGTAAATACGACAACTATTAGTTGTGTGCACCACACAAATCTGGCATTTATGGAGAGGCAAGAACAAACTTAAGAAAGTTTATTAGCAATTTACTAAAGAACATGTAGGGTATTCAGCTAAAAAAGGTGCTCTGGTCAGATAAAACCAAACTGGAACTTTTGCTTACATGCAATGTGTGGTGGATAACTACCACCGCACATTGCCCTGAGCGCAAGACCCATTTCGAAGCATGTCAAAAAAACAGTCTAGTGTTAGAATGGCCTAGTCAAAGTCTCAACCTGAATGTAATTGTGAATCTGTGGTAAGACTTAAAAAGGAAAGCTATCCAATGTTCTCCAAACTAATCTGACTGAGTCTGAGCTATTTAGGAAATAAGGATGGGGAAACTTCTCCCCTGATGTGCAAAGCTGGTGGATAAATACGCCATAAGACTTGCTGCTGTAAATGCAGCAACTGGTGGTTTTATGTGATGTGACTCACTGGAGATTCAATACAAATGCTTTGCATGAATACACTTTTCAAGTTTTTAGTGTGGGTATAAAGTTTTCCATAGTTTCTATGTCTTTATATATTCATTGATCATCAGGTCTATTTTCTTTGCTCCCATTTGACGTCTTTGCCATTTCTGGGACATTAATGAGAACAACGAATGAGAGCAACATACTGGCTTTTATCATTGATACTTAACCCAAACTAAAGTCACCAGTTCCTCAGTCAAACCCTTGCACCTCTAGTTGGTCTCTCAATGCGTCTCAAGGAATCCTCATTACAGTGAAATTGTTTGATAATTATGTATTATTTTCCTTTTACTTCACAGTTATGCTCTAATTTTTGTGTCTCAATGTGACCTGTATAAATAAAGGTTTAATAATAACAATAATAATAATAATATCCGTTAAAAATACACTGAAGTTTATCATGACAAAAGGTTGAAAAGCTGTATAAATTCAAAGTGTGTAAATACTTTTATAAGACACTCAACTGTTGTTTCTGTATGTATACTAATAATAATAATAATAATTTAAAAAACTAAACAAAAATCAAGGTTGGCAAATTTTTTACTTATGACAAAAACAACTAATATATGGATTTAGATTTTTTTTTAGGTTAATGGCAACTTTATTTATACAACACTTTACAACCAACAAGTTGAACCAAAGTGCTGTACAGCAAGAACAATGAAACAATTAATAAGAGTATTCTGAAAAACACCCACACGAAAGACATGGATAAAATAATACATTAGTTTAAGAAGAAACAAATCAATATAAAAAGCAGAAATAGTTAATATGTTGACTTCCATTTGATTCAAAAGCGAAAGAGTGGAGGTGGCTCTTTAAACGCATCTTAGGTCTTGAGATTATGAGCAGCTCCCACATGGATTGGTTAATTAGTTTGTCTCTAGACATTACTTACTTAGGGGAAGACAGCCTATTTCACTGTGACTGTTGAGATGCTTCTAAAAGCATTTAGTCCATGCTGTGAACTAAACGCTGCTGAACGGGATTAATTGCAAGGTGATGTTAAAGAAATCTGAAAGCTGCTGACAGATAAAAACGTACCACAGTCACAACAGAGTTAAAGTAAAAGAATTTGCACATCGTCTGTTCTAAATTAGGCCGTTGCTTCGGTAAAGAAATAAAACGACTGCTTTGTGAAGGACCCCTATTGCGTGGAAATTTCGGTTTTTAATGGCTGAGCCCCAGACGATGACAGATTACAGTTTACCCAAGCGGCCCTGTTGCTGTAGCTGGGAGGATAGGCTTCCAGGCGACCTAATTGTAATTTTGGTGGGTCTAATTATTGTTTGAGGGCTTGAGGTTATAAGTCTTTGAGTTGCTGATCTACAGAGTAGAGGAGGACTAACTGTTACCTGCAGCTGCTCTAAACTCTGCTGTATGGTGAAAAACTGTCCCCACTATTATTGTTTTTGTTAAGAGAGGAAAGGAAAACATGTTCTTCATGGAAGTCTAAATGTTTTGTTCATTTTGAGAAATTTTAAAAAACAAAACACAAAATTAGTTTTTGAGGCTATTAAATAGTAGCTGGTAAAATTCCTTAAGTGTTATACAAGTATATCATCATCATCATCATCATCATCATCATCATCATCATCATCATCATCATCATCATCATTATTTATAAAGTGCTTTACCACCAGCCACAGCAGACACAAAGTGCCGAACATCAAATAGGGGGCAAAATGGAAAAAACTATGCACGCAATAATCAAATAAGAAACCAGCTACAAAACACAATAAAACAATGGAAATGCAAATAACCGTACTGGAGACTTTACAGACTCGCAGGAATATAATCGGAAAACAATAGAACTTGTATTTTTGAAACAATGTCAGTGCCAACAAATGTAGAAAATAAAGCATATGAGCCCGCAGATGTAGTCTCCAACGATGCTTAAATTGTATTATAACATTCTGAGTAGAATATAGCAGGAATTTCAAACAAAAATTTAGGTTTAAGTCCAGCTTTGACTAATTCAGCAACATCACTAATGTTAAAGTTGAACTAGCCAGCATGCTCGCAAATTTGAAAAACATTCAAGATGAGCCTCTTCACTCTAAGGCAGCCGCTGCCAAAGAACAAATACACCTTAGCTGTGTGGAAAGATTTACATCACCTTGTTAAAATTCTTTTAAAGATTTATTTCTATTTCAGTAACATTTTAGGGTATTTTAACCCCTGGGGTTACCTAGATTGTGTGTCCCAATTATGTCCCGTGGACACAAAAATAGCTTTTGTCAAAGTTTTCACAAATATAATGAATCAACATATTTTTCCAAATGTTTTATAAACGTCACTATCCCTGCCTGGGAGATACAGCAGTCATTGGCAACAATAGTTCTAATAAATCTAAGTGAATGCCGACTTTACAGACAAGCAGGAACATGATAATCTACTTAAAAACAATAAAATTGTGTTTTTGATGGAATTTCATTGTCAACCAATGTAAAAAAATAAATGAATAGAAATTTTATTCAAATGGTAGTATGTTGAAAGAATACATTCTGAATTGGAATCAGTGGCAAGAAATGGCAAAAAAACTGCCAAAAAGATCTAGATTGCTCTATTTATTTTAAAAAGCACATAAAGGGGACATTTTATATTTATCCCAAAACATATTTTCTGGACAAACTTTAGTCCATTTACATTTACACAGCAAAAGGTTAACCTGGCCAGTCAGATTGATAATGTGTGGCACTCTCGGTTCTGCACATTATTAATCTGAGACTGCTCCCATCAAATCCGTTATCTGCAAAGAGGGACATTCAGCAGAACTCTCTGAGCTGATTGGGCAAAGTGACAACTAGTGCCTGCCTACTAAAGGTTGGTTTTAGCCAATCATGTTATCAATGAGAAACCACTACAAGTTACGCTGGTCAAGGCACTTCATGCTGTTCTTCTTTCAAAGAAGAAATTGTGGATTTTGACAAAACAGCTGCCAAGTTTGTGTTGGTTCGGCTGTGGACTTGGCAGCTCTTGCTTTTGTCACAGCTGTGCGTCCCGCCTTAAACCATAGTACTGCAAAGTGATTGGCCACAAGCGGTTGATTGAGAGAGGTACAAGATGGATTCTCGTTGTGAACACACAAATACCACGAGACCTGAGCTTGCAGGAAAGGTTAGCAAAAGGTATGCAAAAACAAAATAATAATAAAAAAGATGCATACTAAAAAATGTCTAGGGAACCAGGAAGGTCCAAAACCATTTCTCAAATAATATTTTTCTTTTTACCAAAGAGCATTTGGAGTTGTGTTCAGTCTGCAGCTGAAGCTCAGGCCTCTAAATCCTGCAAGGACAAGAAATTTGAACTTTGCTTTATTGAGCTTTTTTTTAGCTTTGGGAAGCTTTCTCTGCTAAGGGTAGCATGAGAAAAAAGTATAAGGCAGGTCCTGATGCTATAGAGCACATATTAAGAGTTAGTTCATTTTATTATTTACAGCCATCTGAGTTCAAAAAAGTGCCTCAACATGTCTGACTGTAGAATGCTGTGCTGAGGCGAGTTTGTCCTCAAGGCCTGGCTGTTCCTTTTCCAACACACCCTGAAGGATCACAGTAGGTGTTTTTCTTTCTTTCAGGTTTGTCCCTCTCTGCTGGAACAACACCAACAGCCAGTGAGTTATGGGGACGGGCTCCTAAGGAGAATTATGCAACTCGAGTCTTGGGAATTGCACCAGTGGTTCTAAAGAAAAGGAAGAAGTGACAGTTGAGACTTGACACTAAGCAGTCATTGGCTCGCTGCACAGCTGCAGCTCCTCTGTTTACCTGCGGATTATTGCCTCGGGGCCTCTACACAGTTTACCTGTCTAAGGTCTATACCTTTCCAGATCAGCATTTTCTTTTTGTCTGTTTCTAGCACATTTTAAAGTAGAAAGTAACACAAACCTTCACTGTGAATTTATTACAAACACATCTATGCAATTTCCCTCTGGGATTATTAAAGTATGTCTGATTCTGATTCTGATGGTGAGACAGGAAAAAAGGAAGGATGGATAGGCAGTCAGATGGATGGATGGACCTTTTAACCTTTTTAACAGTAATATAAGGAACAAATGACAATTTTTTATTTATTTAATTTTTCCATAATCTAACTCAACTTTTTTCAAACTGAGTAGAAGCCTTATGGTCTGCTGTGTTTTTGATTTTAAAATTGAAACAATTCTGTCATAGATAAGCCTTCAAACTATTTTCCATCTACAGTCTCCTTCCTTCTTAACATTTATTCTTGAATGAGATGAATGCCACAAAATGATCTTTACTGTTTCAACCTAGTCTCTAAACCCAGCAATGTCTGAATGGAGAAATAAATGCTAACATCAGAGTGAACTGCAAGGCTAAAGCAATCTGCAGAGATCTTGAAATGTTTGTTTTACTGTTCAGGGTGTCATCGAGAAGTTTATCACTCATAAAAAGACACATGAAAACATTTATCATGCTATAGCGCTTTATGGACAGACTGAGTAACACTTGTGACTCTTTGGTCCCTGCAGACTCTTCAATACAACATGTGGGTGTATGGCTGACTGAAAACCCAACCTGTCAGTCTGCTCCCTCTGAAAAGGTCAGGTTGCAAATACCACAGCGGAGTTAGAACCTGAAACGGCACCGGCGATGCACAGTTCCTCCGAGTTTCCCCCGTAATGCTGGGGCCAGTTGAACAGTAACTGTCCCGATCAATTGAAACCGGCTAACGGGCCACTCATCATCACGTTCTAGCAGGTCAGCAGGATCTCTGAAAATTCGCTCCCTCCACATTCGTCCATGGGAGATGTCCTCCAACAACGCTGACGCTGCCATCCTTCCACAATTAGGCGTAACTTATGCAGCTATTGATGGATGTGTGCGATTGTCTCCGCCTTAGGAATCATCACATCTGACTTGTTGGGAATTAATCTTCTGATTAACACCCCTTGATTCTTAGTGAGAATGAAAAAACTCCTTGCATAACTTACATGTATTTTATGCTTCTCAACGCATGGACCGATGCTCATTTCCATCTGCATGTTACAAAAACACAGGAATATTTATAGTTTACATCTGAAGGAGGATGTTTCCAATTATTTTTGAGGTGTGTTAGGTTGTAGTTCTTATGTGAGGCTAAATGTGCTTCAATTTCTTTTGTACGGGTTTAAACCATTAAGGGTCAAACTCATGAAAAAACATGATGTTGGATGCTCCTTAAGTTAAATACAACTAAATGCTGTTACATGTCTGTGCATTTGGGTGAGTTTTAGTACTTTGTGGTTTGTTATTGCCGATAGAAAGGTTTGTGCGGATTTCCGCACACTTTCACTCAACTATCACTTTTGTTCATCCCAAATTGTGCGCCACAGATTTTCTTTGTGCGTACACACACTTGGTGGCCCTGGTTTGTCCGTCATTTCTCTGTCCTGCCTCAATGTAAACATACTGACTGGTTGCTCTTCACTGGATCCTTTTGTCATCTTCTTTTTTCATCTCGTCTTTCCTCCACTTCCAGTGCTACTACTGTCACCACCGTTGTCCAGGATCTGTTTTCGTTGTAAGATTTCGCTCTTAAATCATTAAACTCACATTCAAACATGTTTTTGCCTGCTCTGCGTCTGAGTCCTCATACCAAAAGCATGACAGTAATATAAATCAGAAAGAGAGACTGCACAGGTTTAACTGTCATGGGAGGTGTGCAAGGAGGAAATGTTTGCTCTCTAAAAAACATGAAGGTCAGACTGAGGTTTGCCAGAGAGGGAGCATAAACAACGAACAGAACTTCTGAAATAACAGAACAGATGACATGCTTGACATAAACCGAGCTCCAACATTCAAGGTAAAGAAGATGTCATGTCAACCATGAAGGATGAAGATGGGAGTATCATAGTTTCAGGATCCTTTGTTCCTGCTCCACCATGAATTCTACCAGGTATCGGAGGATACCTGAGGAAAATTTGAAACCAGCTGTAAAAGAATTTAAGCTGAAGTAGAACTAGACCCTGCAACACGTCAATGAGCCAAAGCACACCAGTAAATCCTCCAGAAGCTGCCTTAAATTGAAAAAACGAAAAAGTCCTAGGCTGAGCTAAGATTCAAATCCTGATCCCTTTGTGATTCTGTGAGGTGACTTGAAATGGGCAATAAATGCCAGAAACCCCTAAATCCAGAGCTTGGAGTGCTGAGAGTGAGAGGAAAACTTTCCTTAGATGTCACAGAATGGTAGATGGCTACAAGGCATGTCTAACTAAAGCAATTTCATTTTTTAGTGCACATTTGTAAGCAAATCACCTTCTTTTCCAGGAATGAATAATAAAATAAGGATTAGAAATCAATATGTGAACCCAGTGTTGTATAAAGTACTGAAATCTCAGAGTCAAGTAAAAGTATAGGTACCTCTCCAAAATATGACTTTGGTAAAAGTCCAAGTCACTGACTGAAATGTTACTTCAGTTAAAGTCTTAAAGTATCTGAAATGTCTTGTACTGAAGTATGAAAATTACTGTAAAAATAGATGTACTCAAGTAATGTAATGAAAAGAAATTTAGGACCCCCGGCTCTGCTATAAGATGCTTTACCTATACCACAAGGTTAACTCAAGCTGCTTTACTACTGAACCAGCTTCTTATACTGTTGGTGGTGATGAAGAAGCCCAGGCAAGTCCCGACTTTGTCGCAGTCAAAACACTTGCGTGTGTCTCTCTCTCTCTCTTTTTTATTTTCCCAGTGTCCTGTCTAGCAATGTGGCAATAAGAATTATTGTCTTAATGCCAAAAAGAGCCCAACAGATTTTACTTTCACAAGTGGAGCAGTCAACTTTTGCCATAGTGCTCCACTTGATTTATGTATGTAAATAGTTTTATTATGATTCATGCGGGGAGTATTTCAAATTATGTGGACACTACAATGGGAAAGTAGGAGAGAAAGGGAAGAACAAGAAGAAAAAAAAAAGAAAAGGAGAAGAGGTGAAAGAAAGAAGAGATAAAAGGGAAAGAATGATAAAACGTCTTCAGTCTGCTTCATCACCTGCAAAGAGAGATGTAAAAAGAACAGCACAACCAACGGACATAGTGTAACAGATACAATAGAGTAACACCTTGATACCATTGCTGAATTATACATATTATTATTTAATCTGACATGTATAATGTGGTAGCTGAAAAAAATATGGGCTTTCTGTATAGAAGTGAATCTCTAAGTACCTGGACCTCTCGCTTTTTTTTTGTTACGAGTAACTAAACCAAACATTGAAAATGTATTGGAGTAAAAGTATGCAATTAAGTTAGAAAATATAGTGAAGTAAAAGTAAAAGTAATCAAAAAATGTTATACTCCAGGAAAGTATAAAGTACTCCAAGATATACTAAGTACAGTAGTGAAGTATTTTTACTTCGTTACTATACAACACTGTGTGAACATTTGTTTTGAAATAACTGGATGTCTCCTGTATATTTCACAGGACAGCCTCATCAACATAACACATACTTCATTAACCACACAGGACTTGATGTGTTAAAAAATGATGCTTCCTTAACATTTAGAGCAATGGTTCTCAAAGCTGTTATAGAAAGTGTCACCTCAGTAAGTGTGAAGACTTTTAGTTACCAGCATACTGACCACCGTTTTGAAAATAGTCCAGTACAACTGGGATTTTTTTTAGTTGTTGGGTCATTAAGCTAAATCCTTTCCAATGGCACTACATGGCTGATTTAAGGATGCAGGGAAAATAGTAAATTATCATTCAGTTCTATGTAGCTGTTTTACACATGTTTCAGTAATGTACATTTATTGTAATTTTTGTTTTTTGTTTTACCTACGATAAATTAATGTTGCCATATTCTAACAAAATGAACATCGAAGAAATGGGATATTCAAACTGAATCGATCTGAAAAATATAGTTTTGCTCAAATGCCTTATAGAAAGAGAGGCATATAGTTTTTTCTACTTTTGTCCAGACAAAAACCCCCAACAAGAAGTGGATATGGGTCACAATTTCTTCAAATATGCTGGCTGTATTCAGCCAGGTTTGACGGGTAGATGTGCCCAAGTCTACTTTTGTGTAAAACTTGCTCAATGTTTGCAATCCTGTTTACTGTTGAAAGTAAAGTGACAGCAAAAAGATGAGCGATAACAGAAAAACACTTTCTGTGGTAGTCCAACTTATCTTGACCTACTACTACTATTCCACTGCAATGTGCTTTCCTCTGTATGTCTTCTTTTCCCATGTTCCGTTCATGCAGCGCACTTTGAATCGTGTTGTTACTGAAATGTGCTATACAAGTAAACTCTCCTTGCCTTGCCTTGGTACCAAAAGTTGTACTAAAAAAAGCTTCACCTGTATCAACCACCTGTGTAGAATTGGTTTCATTCTTGAACTGTGGTCAGCAGCCGCAAATAAATCCATCCAAGGGCCATAAATGGCCCTGGGGCTGCCCTTTGGACAGCCCTGATTGAGATCCATAAAACACTTTTAGATTCGCTGACATTTCAGACAAGATAAGATGGCGTGAGAGCATCTCAGTGGCAATCTGCAAACTTAGATCCATCAGGCGACTCCTTTGTCCTCTTGGCTCCAGAGAGAATAAAATATTTAGACTCTTGGTATTATTTTCACCAATTCAATGCAAGTCTCTTTAGCATTGTAATATACAATTCCAAGACGTTTTTTTTTCCCTCCCAACCTGCTGGATGCATGTCAGTGAGACAGATCATAACAGCAAACCAGTTAAAACCCACCTCTCCATCAACAGGTGTGAGGCACCAGTGCTAGACTGTTCACATTGTAAGCTCTCTGGCCTTTCATGCTTGCTTGCTTAGTAGCTTGAGAAGGAGAAAGGGGAGAAGGGTTGAGCAATTACTCCGTGAAACAGATATCCCCGGCTTCTCCACTCTGCCCTGAGCACAAAGTGTTAGTCTGTCAGCAGCACCTTCACTTGAAGAGATCGCTCGCTGTTTTCACTGCTTCCCTGGCGACCGTTTCATTTGATTATATGCTGCAGTGGCTGAAAGGGAGCTCTTAGGGAGCTGTGCCTTTTCTCACTGGTGACTCAGAGGCTGTGGAATCTATAAATTTCACCCGGGCTTTAGCAGCGTTTAAACGCTAACGTCATCTAAATCAGCGGCAGTCTGGCCCTGTTTGTGCAGCTCTCATCATCAGTCCATCAACAGACTCCACAACAACGTTTTTTACGGGTTTGCAGAAATAGCCTTTATTAGAAAAGCAAAAATGTGCGTTATCACTTTACAGAGTGGATTATTAAAAAAAAGAAAACGAAAAATAGCAATGTTAATGAACTTGTTTTAATAATGAGCTGTGAGTTTGTATAAGATACCTAAGCAGTAAAAACAAGTACAAGATAAATAAATAGCTTTTTCATTTGTTTCATGAAATGAGGTTTTAATACCATGTTTCTTATTTACAGTGGTTACATCTTTTTTTATTTACAATTTACCATATCACGAGGACTGGAAAGTTTTTTTTGTTGTTGTTTTACATCCAAACAATTAGGTGCTTGTTTTAATATAAAACATCTATAAAAACTATATTTAGGCCTATAAAAAGACAGGCAGCTTCCTAAATACAAGTGGATATAATGGCAAACACTGTATTCCCCTTTACACTAACTGATGGGGTTGAATCTCTTAATTAAGATAAATACTGGTACTGACCTTTGTGACATTTTTCTATTCTTAAAAATGAAGGTTTTATAACCCAAAATGGTAGAACAGGTTAGGCATGAACAGCACACATAGGCAAAGGCTGAAGAGTTACTGCAGAAGTGACCTTCCTCCACATCTCGTCTAACTCTGTCCACTGATCAGCGAGGGCGAAGCTTAGAGTGGCCTGAAAAGAAACTTCTACCACTTGATTTTTTTCTCACATTTTGTCATGTATACTGTATTTTACAATTTCTTTTGTGACAGACCAACACAAAACTGTGAAGTGGAAGAAAATTGTACATTGTTTCTTTGATCCTTTCACAAACAGAGTTAATAGTTCTTAGAACCACCTTTTGCTGCACTCCCAACTGCAAATCGTTTGGACTCTGTCTCTACCAGTCTTGTGACTCTGGAAACAATGTCTTTCATTTTGCCACTAGAGCAGATGGGCTGAGTGCAAAACTAATAGCTACCCTGTCAATAGATTCTACTACCTGAGTTGTGGATCTCTGTAGGTCCTCCAGAGTTACCATGGGCCTTCCGTCAGCCTCTCTGAGCAATGTTTTCCTTACAGCTAGGTTATTGTAAGTTTGCTGACACTCAATTGATGGAGTGAACAGCTCTCTCTCTATGGAACAAACTTCCAGAATACAGTAAAGGTGCTGAAAGAGTTCTTTTAAATCAAGATTAAAAAGACGTTTGTTTAGGATTGCCTGCGACTGTTTTACTGAAACATCATTAGCTCAACTTTGTAGTCCAACTGTTTTTAATGTTTGCTTTTAGTTTCTATTTTCCCATGTTTTATTTTGTTTCTACATTTTATTCCAACTTGCTTTTATTCAGTTTTATTTTCCTATATTTTAATCATGTAAAGCACTTTGCATTGTCTTTGTACTGAAATGTGCCATACAAATAAATTTGCCTTGCCTTATGATGCTCAATTTTGGGAAATTGTGCATAATCTAACCTCTGCTTTACACTTCTCAGGTTTCCCCTGACCTGTCAGCTGTGTTCCTGGTTTCTATGATGCTGTTTATTCACTAACATGCTTTTAAACCTCTAAGGCCTTCACAGAACAACTAGATTTATAAATTACACAAAGGTGGATTTGAAAACCATGCGTCATTTTCTGTCAATTTCAGACGTATGCCTACAAAATCACAAATCTCATGAGACAAAAATGTTCAAAAAGATTCAAGGGTATGAATGCTTTTACAAGGTACGTTGTACAAGCACACATTAATGTGTTTTAAAGTGTGGATACTATGTTAGGTTTAAGTTGTTGGGGTTTTATTGGCTGACTGTCAGATGGATGGTTAATAATGCAGAAAGTAACACCCAACCTAACCTGTTGGGACTATTTACAACAGAATACAGGCCGTTCCAGAAGAACAAGGATGCTTGAAAACAAAAGAATCAGATAATAAGTTTAACAAGAAATTAGCTTGAGGAAAAAAAAACTAACTTACACTACCAGTCAAAAGTTTGGACTCACCTTTGTTGTTCATTATTTCAATTTTCTTTTCATTATTTTTATGATTTATGCAGACACATACTGAAGACATCGAAACTAGGAATCAAAAGTATATAGAATTATGTATCACAAAATTCTGAAATAACTCAAAGCTTCTTGTATATATTAGCTTTTACTGAATAGCCCCCCCCCTCCCCCCTGTTTTGATTACTGCATTGGTCACTCTCTGTCCTTCTCTCCATGAACGAGAGAAGGACAGAGAGTGGTTAGTCGCCTGATAGATTTTCCAGCTGCCTTGAAGACAGGTGGTAGTAATAAAGATAAAGAATGAACCATTAAATGAGAAGGTGATTCCAACATTTTGACTGGTAGGCAAGAATGGCCAGGAGAAAGATACAATGGTTCAGACCCAAACAGGTAAGGTGGCGGCTCCCTTTGACACCTTCCTTCCACTTTCAAGCTGAGAGCGGCTTGGCAGCAGGCAGGATCATGTCAAGTCAACTGAAAGCAACATCACGATTGAGAGGAATAGTGCTCAGCAAGCAGAAACTAAACTTTTTTTTTCTAGCTAAAATGCGGGTGGTCCACCTGGAGCAGACTTGAAAAATTTTACAGGAAGTAAACATATCACTGTTGTGGTCTGCCATCTTGCCTGCAGCAGGGTTCTGTCAGGTTCTATCTTGCATGAATTATTTACCTTTTACACCTCAATCTGAAGTAAAATATGAAAGCGAAACAGCACATGAGTAAAAAACCAATCAATCAATCATGCTTTATTCATGAAAGCGCTTATCAAAGTAGCAAGACTGTTAAAATGCCAGGCTTGTGGGATGTAGGGGGAAAAAATGAGACTGTGAGGAATCATTTCCTGTGGTTTTCCATCTTTAATGCCACATGGAATTCAGCTGGAAAACAAACAAATCTGTAAGGGAGAGGCATTATAGAGGTGCAATAACCTAGCTGCAGAACCATGAACACCCTTAAAGTAAAACTTTGTTTAACAACGCTTTGATTCAATTTCAGTATTCGGTTTTCTATGATAGGAGTCTACGACCATACCATATCTTGACTTTACAAGATATACCTCCCTGCATTAGTTCTCCAGATCCCACTTCAGTTAACCCTATAGATTGTCTGTCTAGGCTAGACCATGCCAAATCTTTGTCTTGTGATGAAACCCTTCTTAATCTTTACCTTTCAGAAGAGTTTTGGTCAAAATGAACTGTTTACGGTCTCGTTCCATCTGAAGAAAAATTCACCCCAGAGTGAGACGCTGCCACCACCAATCTATTTTACTCTGGATGTGAAGTTATTTCAGTGATATGACAAATAATCCTTTTGGAGTAGCAGCCAAAAGTCCAAGTTTGGTTCCATTAGACCAAAACACATTCCCCCACAAGACTTTGCAAGCTTGTTGTTCCATGTTTTCATCCCCAGTTATCAGTCACAGACGAAATGCTGTAGATTTATTTTTGTATTGTTTTCCTGACTAATACCTTTTTATGATTTGGATCATTTGAAATCTCCCTGCAGCTGTTTATTAATTGTTGAGGACATGTTCTATAATTGATGGCAGGTGGGTTCCGCAGTCGACCGAATGCTTTAACTCAATCAAAAAGGGGATTCAATAAAACATTTCTTAAAGAGTTATGCAGCGATGCTTTTGAAGCTTTTAACAAATTTAGTTTTCAGTTGAAAAAAACAGAATACATGTCACATTAAAGTTGGAAAACACTCACAAAAAACCTGACGTTACTACAGGAATCTGTACGCTTGTCGAACCCACTGTCTCTGCCGCTGTCCAGAAACAAAACAATAAATAAGCATCTCTCCAGAAAAGCCAGAAGCCAGATTTTCTTTTGTTTAAAATAAATCAATACAGCGCTCAAATCTACAGACGACATGTGAAAAGCATAAACTGTGACTGGTGTGCGTGGAATGATAAACGGAAAGGTTTCAGAGTTTCTCTAAACGTCTGTATCAAGTGGAGGAGGGAAGTCGAGACACGGTGACAGCGAATCCTGACTGTGTGTGGAGCTGATCCCGGTGTCTGAGTCTGTGTCTGTAACGTCTGCTGGGGACAGGCTGGGTTTAGCTTTTACTGTCCGGGCCAGGCTGTTCCGCGCCTCGTTCGGAAGGACGAGGCTGGGCGTCTTTTCCTCCATGCTGTCCATGATTTGCAGAGAGTTAAGCTGGGCAGCCACCTGCCAACACTCCTGGTCCTTGGCCATCAGCGAGCTGTCCATATACATAAGCTGCTTGTCCATTTCTGCAACTTGGTTTTGCAGAGCCACTCCACTGAAGAGGCTGTGTTTCAGTTCATCCTGTAGCCTCTCTAGCTCTGCTCTGTAGAAGGATTCGTCAGTGTCAGAGGGGGACTGAGCTGCTGCGGCAGCTCCTTCCTGCTCGCTGTCCTCTTCTGGAACCGGAGGGAGACATAACTTCCTCAACTCGGCGTCAATCTCCTGGGAAAGCTGGAGGATGAAATCCTCATGCCGCTGAACCTGCGTTTCCAGTTGCTCGATGCCATCACAGGTGTATAAGTACTTCTGCAGCTGCTCCTCACTGTTTGCTGCCAAACTCAAGCCACAAGCCTGATCTGCAGAACTCTCAGAATCCTCTTCCTGCTGCGCTGGGTCCTGAAACCGCTCAATCTCCGAATCTAGCTCCCTCATCCGCTGGATCTGCTCCCTGATCGTGTGGTCCTGGTTTAGAATGAGCTGCACCATCCGTTCGATCTCTTCGGCGCCAGGGGAACTCCTGTTTTCCTTGTGAAGCTGCTCGAGCTTCCGGAAAGCCTTTCTAACCATGCGCTTTTGCTTGTCCACCGGAAGAGGCTGGCCACACTGAGCGCGACCAAGCTCCCATCGCTTCGGCCTGGCTCCTTTGGACTTTCCACTGTTCTTAGCTGTCTGCGGCACAAAATCACTAGTTTTTACCAGAAGGAACTGGATGAAGGGTCTTTCATCACCCCATGCATACCAAAGTCTCAGGATTCTGGTAAGAGGTGGCAAGGCCCGTTCAAAGCCTCTCCAGCGCTCGACGAGACAGAAGTCTTTGGGTTCCCCATCCAGGAGCCGTTTGCTCTCTGGAAGAGACTTGTGGTCCTCCAGTAATGCCTGAATCATATCTGTGCATGTCGTGTGCTTTGTTACTCCGCATACGACCTTCTCTTCGTTGCAGACGGTAACTTGAATCTCCTTCCCGACCACAGGATCAGCTTGTTTTGTCCTGAATGAGAGAGAAAAACAAAGCTTACAATTGTGGCTTTGGACCGGCATATTTGGGAGTCTTAGCTCTTTGCATTCACTCTCACCTGGTGTAGTTGTTGCTAAATCCTTTTATTGTAGCAGTGTGTGACCGAGGTCTTTGTTATCTAATTATCCATGACATTCATACAAATATCTGACTCCACTGTGTAATTGCATTCATTAATAAATTCCAAGGTCTTTCAAAATTGTTTATATAAGTTTAACCTATTAATGTGCTTGTAAAAAAGATCTCACTGCGAGACCTGCATAAACATTAAATGATCCATTTGCTTAGCTTGGTAAGGAGTTCAAATGAAAATACATCCATCTATAGCAGAGGTCACGGATTAGCGGACCACGGTCCGGATCCGGACCCACCTGCTACCTAATCCGGACCCAACCTGATTTAAAACATTTATAAATTACTGCAAGTTGTCTGACGACAGTGTCTAACTCAGGGGTTAAAGTTCTCCGTCGCTGCGACGGATTTCCGTCATTTGGAAATTGAGCGCAAAAAGCCCCGTCTAGACTTTTTTTTCAAGGTTTTACACTGAAGCTGCTCTCAACCAATCAAACCTGGCAGAGCCGAGACATTAGCCAATCAGAAAGAGAGTAGGGCAGGTCTTTGCAAAGCGGACATTGCCAGTGTGAGGTTTATCGGTGTTTAATCATTTTAACCTTTGGGAGAGCATCTCAAACTGACCACAGATGGCATGAATGAAAGTAGCGGTGGTCAAAGGTTTCTTTGGATTTATGAACAAGCAGGTCAGAAAGCAGCAGATAGAACAGCTGACAACGACTTCCCTCGGTAAGCGTCTCTGTTGCTGCTCCAGCAGTTAATTAATGAATTATTTCCACCTGTGGCCATGTCGTCTGTCAGCGTTTATTCCTTCGCTGATAAACGCGGCGACCAACCAGGGATCTCCTCGTGATTCGCTATTATGTTTCATTTAAAACACAAAGAAGAGTAACGCGCTAGCTCAGGCTAATTTAGCATGACCCTTGAAGAACAATAGTCGGAATGTGAAATAATGTCCCGCATTTGACTGGGTCCGATTCGGAAAAAGTAAAAAAAAAAAAAACCTGCGCTGTTCTGAAACAAAGAAGGCAGAGCTGTATCTGCTGTCGGTATGCAGCAGTGATCACCTGATGAGCAGCTGCGCTCCAGGACACTAAATAAAATGACAAGGATTTTGATGCTTACAGATTGTTAAGAAAACTACATCAAAAAGATAAAACAAATAAACTGCAGCTACAACATGGACTGGAGAACGGGTTCTACCTGGGTGAGGCCAGAGAAAGGCGATTCTCAGAGAGTTTTTTTATGAAGTTAAAGTGGAGCGCGGACACAGGGTTCATCCTGGACAGGTCTCCAGTGACTGGGCTAAAATGTAACCATTTTATTAAACTTCAAAAAAGTTAAATCATGCCTTTTTATAAACTGTAATGATTAATTGGTGAACAATAACGGGCAAAGCAGAGACTGATTATTGTCATGTGCAATCTGTGTCAAATTAAAATGTATTATGTCATGATAGTGTTGGTGATGTGTCCTGCATTTCTAAGGCTGTGTTTGCCTTGTATGATCATAATATTGGTTTATATTGAATGTGACAGGGAGCCAGTGGAGTTAATGTACAGATGTGAAGTAGATGATGTAATGATGCAAGCTACTTGAGGGTTTCTGGAGGACAGAGAGGAAAGGGAGCTGGGATTGTAAACTGGACTGTGGATCAGTTTGTCAACAGTGTGAAGGAAGAACTTGATGCTGCAGAGATGAAAGTAACCCAGATGATGATGTGGATGTGGAAAGTGATGGAGAGGCTGTCCAGGATGACACAAAGGCTCTAAAGCTGAAAGGTGGCAGAGATACAGAAATTTTCAATGGATATTTTAAAAGTACCAGATTTGGTTGACTTTGCACAATAAGCAACTAATGCGGCATGATGTCCACGGCTCCGGGAAAATATGGGCTGCACGTGATGCAAATTAGCCAATGAGCTGTGTCAGTCAGGTTTGCTGCTGCTGGCTACTTTTTAGAAAAAAAAAAGCAAAAGCAAAATCAAAAAGCACTTTGGATTTTAAAATAGAAAAACGTTCTATTTTTATGTTATTTATTGTTTAAAAAGTCAATGTATAAGGTGGATGCATAAACATTTTATTTCAGAGTTAAATACTATGTGAAGTAACGGATTGTAATTAAAAATGTGTTCGGACCTTTACCGGTTGTTGATTTTTGTTATTCGGACCCCGCTGATTTTTAATTAGTGACCCCTGATCTATAGTATAGGGGGCTCATTAGTTATCAACATTCATAGAATAATTTTCAAAACAAGCTTTCCTCTGGTACTTAAGCTCTCTGTTGCAGTCCACAGATAGATTTCAGGTTAATGGTTGGGTATCACAGGGTATGCATGCTTGGTTGTTTTTCATATGAATCTATGTTTGCCCTGCCATAATTCGATGTGTCTCAGGTATTTAGATGCGCTGACTGGAAAACATACTTCTCCTTTCTGGAGTTTACGTATTACTAGTTAATGAGCAGATTGGAAGGAATTCTGCAGAAATGGGGAAGCAGAAACACTGACAGCTGATGGGAGATCCGAGCCAAGTCAAGATCATTTGCTGTGGTGGCACAGTGTTAGCTAGCTGCCAGTTTGCTATGCAGTTTTTAAAAACCCTAGCTCAAATTTTGGGCTGATGTCTTGAATAATCCTACCTTATTATTTTATAAGTAAAAAAAAAAAAAATTACTACATGTAAAAGAACTCATGCCAGGAAGAACGTTAGCAGAAAGATGGAAAGAAGATGCAGGCCTGCAAAAGGTGAACATAAGTACATGTAATTTTCACTTGCAAAATGGTTTTCTATTAGTCCATGTGACAAGAACTTAAGTCATGAGTCTTTTGTAAGCTTTATTGTGATCGATAAAAGAAAACCCCATCATTGACCTCTCAAAAGGAGCACAGCACTAGGGTGAGTAAATAAATGATTACAATGCTTGTTATCCAGTAGTAATATGACATTATTTGTTAATTACCCAAAGATACTTATTCAGTGTTTTAAAGCAATAAGTAAGATATTTACTGCAACATTAATTAAAATCATTCTCATTTGTCATCTGGGATGGAAGTAACATTCCCTATAAACAATCGGTCCTCTCCATCAAGTTTTTCTCATTTCAAGCCTAGAGATACGGTGCAAAACAACTTCAGTTCAGAGTGTAGCTCATCTTTACTTCCTGGTGCCTGAGCCAAAATGCCAGAGTTCCCAGGGTTCCCAAAACAGAGCGCAGCATTTGGTATTTTGTCTTGGCAAAAGAGCAGCAGCCTGGAAACATGGAAACCAGTAAGAGAAGCAGACCAGAAATAGAACACAATACAACATCATAGACCTGTCCGGTGGATGTATAAATTCAGTTGCGCTTCACACCAATCGATCTTGGCAAACAAACAAACAAAATAAAACTCAGAACTAACATTTAGAATGTGCAGCTAACACTGCACAGTTCTTAGCACTGGTACTGAGTTTGAATCCTGGTCTGGTGTCTTTCTTCATGGGGCTGTTCTGCCAGTGTGTGTCGTGGTTCTCATTGGATTTTTAATGGATGGATGGACATACAGTGTGAAGCTGTAGTATTCCCAAAATTTTAAAAAAAAAAAATCATATTGTTTTAACGAAGCTAATCGTTGAACCCAGTTTACAAAAAAAAAAAATCTGCATTTCACAGCAAGAACAGCACATTGCATTGGATAAAAACACAAACCTAAAAAAAAAAACCTTGATCTAGCTTTTTACAGCAGTAGTTACAATAATGTAGCCTTGAGTGATATCGACGCCATTTCGCCCCTTTTGATGACTACATGCTAGTTTGATGCCGTTCCATTACGCCAGTGAGCATAAAACTGGTTTCCCCTCATTTTGTGCTCCCTTCCTTGATTCTATTAGGCTTTTACTCATCGCGTTACTCATCAGAGATGATCATTTAATGCTTTGGTTCTGAGCTATTTAAACCCAAGGTCCTCATTAGGTTTTTGTCTGCATCATAAAACTTGTTCAGAAATTGACCGCTGATGGGCTGATGATGTCCTTTTTTTTACGAGCCTAATGGAGCACCGGTAATATCCTGGACCTAATCTCCACTCATTAAAAGATATGCAGACAGCCGCAGGTAATCAGATAAATAGATAACATAGCCAAACATTTCAATCTGATTTTAAGATAAAGAAAGAAATATCATGCTATGTGTTTGAAAGACGAAAGGTTTACATTTTCTTTCTGCAATAGCCTGCCAAATGCATGTCTCTGGGTTATATTTTGAGTGAAGTCGTCTGGAAACACAAATAGATGACTCAGAATATTCCTTTAACTACCGGCCCAACAAAACCAGAGAAAGATAATATGCATAATATCATCAAGAGACAAGACGTGAACTCCTGCTGTGATCCTGAACCGGAGGCTGATTTTATGCTTTGAGGGAATGCTGTGGGATAGTTGAGCCACCTGGCAGTTGGCATTTCATGAACCTGTTAACATCAATAAATCATATTAATGTGCTGTCTAATGTTACGTTTCACTCAGAATAGGTTCGGACAGCTTGTTTAATATAGCGAAGGTGAACAACATCAGTTCAGCTGCTGCTCATTAGGTCTTTATCAACCACTTTACTTAAAACCTCACCTGCTGGGTTCGCTATTCACTTTTATCTGTTTTATGCCTCGGCTTGTTTTCCTTTTACAATTTAGTTTGGAGGGGTTTTAAAAAACATTGAAATTAAATAGAGTTCAGGTTGACGATCAAAGGATTGACCTGACCTAAATGCTGAATGTTCTAAAAAGGAATAGTACATTATTTGCAGGTTCTTACAAATCTATCCAAAGCTCTTGACATTTTTCACAGTTTGTCTATTCACAAGCACAAAGCACATTGAATTTAACTGGGGTTTTGTGTGACAACCCAAGACAAAGTAGAACTTAATGGTACAGTTTAAAGAAAATCTGAAAAGTGAAGAATATATTTGTAATTAGCATCCCTATGTCAACACTTTGTAGATCCCCTTGTGCTGAAATCACAGCTGTAAGTTTTCAGGGTATGCCTCTATCAACATTGCACATCAAGAGGCTGACATTTTTTACCAAGCCTTTAATAGGTTTTCTTCCATCAGCCCTGACCAGCTTCTATGGGGTGCCCCCAGGGACATATATCAAAATTAACTTCCATATACACATGTTAAATTAAACTCTTCCATATAATATAGTGAAAACCGTGCATAAACACTAGTGAAAAGCTCTCACACACACTAGTGAAAACATTTACCTCTTATATAACCTACTGAAAACCGTGCACAAACACTAGTGAAAAGCTCTCACATAAACTAGTGAAAACATTTACCTCTTATATAACCTACTCAAACGTTCTCATACAAAGTAGTGAGAACTGTTCATATAAACTGGTGAAAAGCTTTACCTTTCATATACACTACTGAAAAGCTTTCATATACACTACTGAAAAGCTTTCACACACACTACTAAAAAAGCTTTTATATACACTACTGAAAAGCTTTCACACACACTACTAAAAAA
Organism: Fundulus diaphanus; assembly: GCA_037039145.1. Taxonomy (NCBI): domain Eukaryota; kingdom Metazoa; phylum Chordata; class Actinopteri; order Cyprinodontiformes; family Fundulidae; genus Fundulus; species Fundulus diaphanus. Next base: position 43,788,234 of record CM073134.1, read on the forward strand.
GCTTTTATATACACTACTGAAAAGCTTTCATAAACACTACTAAAAAGCTTTCATAAACACTACTGAAAAGCTTTCATAAACACTACTAAAAAGCTTTTATATACACTACTGAAAAGCTTTTATATACACTACTGAAAAGCTCTCACACACACTACTAAAAAAGCTTTTATATACACTACTGAAAAGCTCTCACACACACTACTAAAAAAGCTTTTATATACACTACTGAAAAGCTTTTATATACACTACTGAAAAGCTCTCACACACACTACTAAAAAAGCTTTTATATACACTACTGAAAAGCTTTTATATACACTACTGAAAAGCTCTCACACACTACTGAAAAAGCTTTTATATACACTACTGAAAAGCTTTCATATACACTACTGAAAAGCTTTTATATACACTACTGAAAAGCTTTTATATACACTACTGAAAAGCTTTCATATACACTACTGAAAAGCTTTTATATACACTACTGAAAAGCTTTTATATACACTACTGAAAAGCTTTCATATACACTACTGAAAAGCTTTCATACACACTGCTGAAAAGCTCTCACACACACTACTGAAAAGCTTTCATACATACTACTGAAAAGCTACGGATTTCAGTTGAAACGGAAGGCATTTCAGTTGAAACGGAAGGCATTTCACTTGAAACGGAAGGCATTTCACTTGAAACGGAAGGTATTTCAGTGAAACAGGAAGGAATGTCACTAACCCGGAAGTTATTATAAACAGAGGTCATTCCGGTTAGCTCTGTACATTTTGTGCAATCTCCGGCCGAATAAAATTATTGATTACTGCTGAGTAGTGATGGGTCCGGCAACACCGATGCATCGGCGCATGCGTCGAGCTCATAGAGCAAAACCCGTGTCGATACGCGGGGAAAGTCACATGATCGATACAGGAAATGTTTCGAACTGACGGACGCGCCAAACTGTGTTTATAAGCAGTGTTCTGTTCCCTCTAAGCTGCGCGCGTGTGCATTCGCGCATCTGGATTCAGCACGCACATCAAAGCTATGCTGCGCAGTAAATAAAAGCCAAGCTGAACTGTTCGTTCTTTTTTTAACCATTTTAAAACTCTGGTGAGATGGTGTTCCGCAGTCTCGCTCTGTGAGTGCCAGGTGCTGATCGGAGCGCACCACTGATGGGTTTGGCAGACGCCTTTATGGTTGGGCAGGTTGCGCTGTGCGTCTTTGTTCTGAGTCTTGTGTCAGAAAAAACGACTGAACTACCTTGAGTGGGTTGTACATCACTCTGTCATACTCAGCGTTTCTGATTTGAAAACAGATGATATAAGTCAGGTAACTAAACACAGCGCCCGATCAACCATGAGTTGAACGTGAACACGAGCATGAAAAAAAGCCCGATCAATGGAACGCAAATAACGCGATTCACCATGGCAACGACAGGAAATAAGCTTGGAAATGCGCATGTCCTGCGAGTAGAATTAGAAATCTTTAAAGAAGGCATATGGACAATATTAAACCATAAGAAACAATGCCGTTGCTGCTAAAAACCGCTAGAGAAAATTAAGTAATATATAATAATAATAGTAATTGTTGAAAAAGTCAATGCATGCGCAATTTGAAAGTTATGTGATGGAGAATTAAAGCTGTTTTCTCACACTTCACTAGTTCAACACAAAAGGGTGTGTGTGTGTGTGTGGAGGGGGGGGGGCAATCATTACTAAAAGCATTGAAAGGACATGGCAGCAAATCATGATAAAGTACAGCTTAACCAGGCAAGGTTAAGTTAAAAGTTTTATGTTTAACAGTACTCAACTAAAGCATTAATTGCCTATATTCAACATATGCAATTAATGATGGGATGGTGTGTGTTATTGAAATAACTGATATGTTCATCTTTGTGCCATTGTTCACCAATCCTTCTAAAAATGAGTTGACACTGATTGTCTTGTAGATGTTTAATCTGCCAATCTCACTTTATATTAACTACATAGGCTATATGGAATGGAAATTTAGAGCTGGAAGTGCCGAAATTTGATACAGAATAAATTATTGCTTTCATTCTGCATAGTTATTTTATTAATCTTGTGGGTCTCTGACTATGGAACACCTTTAAAGTGTAACTGAATAACATTTCTGACAGCGCAACATACAGTTTCCTCTGAGAGGTTTTCTGTGTCTCCTACTTTATTAAAAAGCTGCCGTTGGCATAAAAATGAAGAGCAGCACAAAGAAATTGTTCAGAACTGAGAGCGTTCCTTCGTTGTCTTAGAAAAGCGATGTGCGGCTGAGGATATTGAAATAAATCATCTGACGACCCCAAATGAGCCCTAGCCAGGACCATCTTCACAAAAGCTGTCTCCCCCTACTTCAGGCATGTTATTGGGCATGTTTGTTGTTTATAAATCATGTACTAAAATGCCAATTTGTTCTTTTTACATATAACATTTGGCAACATTTGACATCGAAGTGGGCAGGCAGACCAAAAGTGCCAGCTAATGCCATCCAGGAGGTGCACAGATACTTGGCAGAGGGTCCCAGGATCCTATGATATACTGGAAAAACGAAAAGACAGTCTGTCCAAACCTCTTCCGCTTTTCATTACAATTTCTCTGAACTCCAGCATCATCTGTGCTTCATCGGGTGTTTTCTACTGCTGGAGAAGTGATATCAAAAAAGTGTAACAGATTCAATATTCAATATCAAAACGTCAAAACAACTTAATTTTTTGAATAAAAATTTGTAAAAAAAAAAAAAATGCCATTCCACAAGCATCCTCATTCACAACATTTTTACTTAGAGGTTATTACGTTATGATACAGGTTCACATTATTTATTGACTGTATAAAAAAAAATCAAAGATATTTTAAATTCAAATGAAAATATGAAATAATACAATGCAACATACAATGACTTAAATTGTATTATTGTGTATACTAAGTCATCTAATCAGTGTCAGTTAACGCTGTCAACTAGGTTGCCTGTAGGGATTTTTAACGTCCAGCAGGTGTCAGTATTCAGTGACACAGTATCGGCACAGTATCAATACAGTTTGGCAACGTGTCGAAACACTTCATGACGCCTCATCGACCCAACACTACTGCTCAGCTACCCGCTGAACACCTCACAGAAGCAGGGGCATTTCTCAACTTTATTTTGGCTTCAACGGAGACCCTGTTCCGGATCCTGTCAAATGCTACAACGCTAAACCGCTATTTCAGTAGTGTATATAAAAGCTTTTCAGTAGTGTATATAAAAGCTTTTCAGTAGTGTATATAAAAGCTTTTTTAGTAGTGTGTGTGAGAGCTTTTCAGTAGTGTATATAAAAGCTTTTTTAGTAGTGTGTGTGAGAGCTTTTCAGTAGTGTATATAAAAGCTTTTCAGTAGTGTATATGAAAGCTTTTCAGTAGTGTATATGAAAGCTTTTCAGTAGTGTATATAAAAGCTTTTCAGTAGTGTATATGAAAGCTTTTCAGTAGTGTATATGAAAGCTTTTCAGTGGTGTATATGAAAGGTAAAGCTTTTCACCAGTTTATATGAACAGTTCTCACTACTTTGTAGGAGAACGTTTGAGTAGGTTATATAAGAGGTAAATGTTTTCACTAGTTTATGTGAGAGCTTTTCACTAGTGTTTGTGCACGGTTTTCAGTAGGTTATATAAGAGAAAAATGTTTTCACTAGTGTGTGTGAGAGCATTTCACTAGTGTTTATGCACGGTTTTCACTATATTATATGGAAGAGTTTAATTTAACATGTGTATATGGAAGTTAATTTTGATATATGTCCCTGGGGGCACCCCATAAGCTTCCCTCTCCTCTCCTCACGTTATGTTCCTGCCATCACCAGGTTGTACAGGGAGAAAGGTGTAATCAGGGTCAACATGCAGTTTTAGTGTTCCATTAAAAAGTTAAATTATGTCCCAATCGGACCAAAGCACCTTCTTCCACATATCCTCTGCATGGCTTGTGGTAAATTCCAAACAGGACAGCTGATGTTCTTTTTTTTCCCAACAATAGCTTCCTTCTAACAAATCCTCCATAAAGGCCGACACCCGTATTCACAAAGATTCCTAAGACTAAAAGTAGCTCTTAGTGACATCATTTTAGGAGAATTTTAACTTGGTAAGATAAAAGTTATTTTCGAAGCATCTTAGGCTTTAAGAGAGCATCTACAGTGACACATGTTAGGAGTAGTGAGGAGGACTTTTAGTGATCCTAAGAGTGTCTGAAGCAGGAAGATGGTGGAAACAGAGAGAGTTGATTGGCTGATCCACCACCTAATCAGTGGAGGAAATGAGCACATAAACTTATTTAACAACCATACAATTATTATGCAGATAAGATAAACTTTATCATCCCCAAAGGGGGAAATTAATTAGTTTGAGCGGCCCGACGGGTTTAAGGCGAGGCTCTAGTGACGTAATTTTATTGAGATCAAATAAATAATGGGAAAAATATAGAATAATAATGAATGAAAGGTGGAGAAATTTCAAAGAATATGTATATAAAAGAGCTGAGAAAGTATTTTCTGTATTCCATGATAATGCCAGTAGCCTAAATGGTAATCCAGAAGTCTGCTTGTGTGATGCCATCTCCTCCCTTTTGATCACTGCATGGAATGGTTCTCACTTTCCAGGCTGGTGCGTAAAAGTGGTGAAAGAGATGCGTTGATCTGTGGCAACACGCTTCAAAGTCTGTGTATTTGCGCCGTGATCCAAAGACCAATTTACCTTCCAACACTCCTCTATTCTCCTCCCAGAGTTGTGCTCTGTGCAGCACTGATGCCCAGTTTGGTTTTCTCCACCTTTTCTCTCCATTTTCTGTCGGTCGTTTTGCCAAATATGAACGGTTTATACAGGCAGGCAATCCCAGCAAAATGTTGATAGGTGAGCGCGCATTAATATCAGATAGATAAAGTAGTAAAATGACTGCCGAGTAAAAATAAATCAGCAAATCAAAATAATGATGAAGATGTAAATAAGGTGTGTTCAAACTTTTTGATGCTGCTGTATGAGAATCAATTAATTTTGTTAAGTTTCATCATCGTTTCTCACATTTCTAATCGGTTAATTTCTCTCGTTTGATCAGTAGGAGCACATTTGTGTTTTTTTCTTGTACTATCAACCAATCACAGCTCTTGAAAGACAGCGTCACACCTGGCAACAAGGTCAACCACACCTCCACCTCAACCACAATTGTTCTGTTGTCCCCGTCAGTTCAGGTGGACATCCATATCTTGCTAGGTTTTCAGCTTTGCCACACTTTGCATTTTCAGATGATCGACTGAACAGTGATCATTTAGATTGTATAAACTCAGGATGTTGCTTCACAATCTAACCCTCCTTTAAACTGCGTTTACGCCGCCCTGTCATATGTGTTCCTTGACCTTCTTAAAATTAACATTTGGTCACTAGTGGACTCTAGCAAGCCTCTAGGAACCTCACAGAGCAGCTGGATTTATACTGGAACTCAATCATACACAGACACACGCAACACCTTAATGATTCTCTATTTAATTGGAAGAAAACCCTCTTTAGTTTTCCTTAAACTTCACAATTCCTCTACTAATTTGTGCTGTGATATTACAAAACAAAACCTGATGAAATACACTGAAGTTTGCTATTGCTAAATGGGAAAATGTGAGGAAATTCAAGCTTATGAATACTGTTGCAGATCTCTATAGCTCTTCTGCTCCTATCTGGATAATCTTGGTTTACCTGTCTTCACAGTAACAACTATACAGCAGAAGAAGATAAAATAGTTATTTCAAAAGGGAAGAGCCTATATGCTGTCTCACACTTAGCAGATTTTAAACTTGACACCATTGTGTGCTTGGTTACGGCACAACATGAAAATAGACCCGGAGTGCTGTGTAAACTCCTACTGAATCAAGTCTCTGGACTGTGGCACATTTATTTTTAGCGGCTGGTTATTGGTCGCATAGACCTTCAAAGAAAAGAGCAGCAAAGAAAATACCCAAGGGCACACAAACCCATCCAACGCCTCTGGCATTTCTACACATTTCGCGTGACAAATGCACCCACTGTTTGTACTCTTTACAAATACTACCGCTGCAAAATTAAGGAAGCAGTGGGTGCAAGCAAACAGTCACACCTGTGTGGCATAACACAGTCTAACACAGCAGGTCCTGCAATTAGTCATGTGTTTGTGCTTCTTGGAGTACAAAATAATTGTTCTGAACTTAAAAATAAAAGAGCAGAAAAACCATGTTGGAATCAGCCTGTTGTCAAGAGGAAACGGAAGTGAAGGAATAGACGAAGCAAAGAACACTTACCAGACATCTTTACATAAACCGAGACACAAACTGTTTTCTTTTTTGTTTTTTACAGAACTAAACATGTGACAAACATGTTGCTCTAGCCACTTATGAACATAACAGTGAAATAAATACACTTTACAGACAATTGTGTATTTTAGTTTGGGTGAGCCAAGGCCTCAGCTGTACAGGAAGAGGGTACAGCAAAGCAGGGAAACACCTGTGTTTGTCCTGGGCCACAATCACCCACTCCCAGGCAACATCCTGCTGCTGCAGTTTCACCACAGAGGGAGGAAGGGGAATAATGGATTCCCTATCAGTCACTGCCGGCCCGTTTTCAGCTCGGCTCTAATGCGAGGAAAGTGTGACCAAATGTGAGCCAGTGGCAACTGCAGTCGCAGTGGATTCACTTTGGATAGAGTGCAGGCTTTCAGGAACCAACGTTTCAGAACAAATGGCATGTTGGTGTGCAAAGAGGAAGAAATATCTATTCGTCAAAACCTACTCAAAACATTCCTGCTGAGTATGAGCAAATGTAGCACATAGAAGCGCTACTGAAACTATTAGACTTGACCTGAGCTCACAGAATGTGAGTTGGCCACTTACCATCCTCGAGATGCACTTGAAAAGTCAGTTTAAAAACTGCTTGCATTTTACTTCTAATCATACTACCATCCTGACACTTCATCAAACTACTACAATGACATTAACAGAACTGCAACAATTAGGGATGTCCCAATCCAGTATCAGATAGAGGTTAGATATGATCATATCTGAGACCCGGGCTAACCTCGGCTCCTAATAACCTATTGCCAATGTACTGTGGTATGTTATGTTAGTGGTTTGATGAGATGGTGGAAGTTCATTTGAATGCAATCTGTGCAGCCAAATTTTAAAATCACCGCCTTTTAGAGCTAATGGTTTACACAACTCCATTATCGTCTAGGCATTAGGCTACCACGGTTAGATAACCTTTAACAAAAATACCAGCGCCTCACTCTATCACAGTGGAGGCACCAAGATTATATGGCATGATCTAGTTGCTTTTATTTAAAATGGAAAAACAACAATTATTTTCTACCGTCAAGCCTTTTTGCTCTTGTGCTTTAAATAAAAGAGACACTTGAATTGTAGTTTTAATAAGAGCAATCTGTGGCACCCCTTTATTTTCCGCAGCATGGCACTGTGCTTTTTATGCTGGCCTAAATTTCCAAGCAGCTGAAATTGTTTATGTGAGGGAAAGGTTTATTAGCCTTTTTTCTGCCAGCTAACAGGCAATGTGCAGCAACAGGCAGGGGAAAACTCCAAGCACGCTTGCAATTTTTCAACATCTAATCACAGTATGACAGAACACTTTTGTGGTTTTGAAACCTTGATATACCTTTATTCCAATGACCTACCCCTGCACGTCATAGACCGTGAATATTCATTTTATTTACATTTTATTTACAATGACCTTCGTGATTAAAGAGAGACTGTATCGGCTGCTGCTGTTTCTCGCTTGCCTCTCATGTGATGCCTGAGCTGCTCTGAGATAAAACACAGAGTAGCTGAAGCTGTAGTCATTCATTTTTACCATGTTCAAAGCAAGAAACTAATATTAGGAAATAGGAGAAAAACTTTATATTTGGGTTTTGTTCTCACATAGTTGCTTTAAATTAAATAAATCAGGACATGTTACACATTTTTCTTAAACTTTCTTGGTAAGTTGAGTGAAATCCTATTTGCCAGATCACATACTGGATGAGTCTCATACCCTGCCATGTGAGCTCTAGAGCAGTGCTTCCCAAACTTTTTGCATCGCGTACCCCTTTGGAGCATTTCATCTCCATCCGCGTACCCCCCCAAAGAATTCATTGAATTTAAGGTTGCTGCTTCGCGTACGAGGCTACTATTGTACGGCATTTGAATTTTTTTTTTTTTTTTCCTGCATTTTTATTTTTTTTCCAAAATCTTTTCCCGTACCCCCAGTCATTCCCAAACAATAGTTTGGGAATAACTTCTCTAGAGGTTTTGAAGCATCTATGTTACCTTAGGATAAACTATTAAAGTGAGAAGTAAAAGGTGTTGTGATTTCAGAACAGAAATCCCCCACATTCCAGGGGAGAATTAGTGGTGTAGTTTAAAAGACAAGTTAAATTACACCGTTAAACAGGTTACCTTTTAAAGGAAGTTCATAGGTTGTTTCTGTTCCACTTTTTCTTGCATAAATAGCCCGGGGGAGTTCTGCCTTGGCAACATCCCTTCTGCCTTGACTGGAAAAATTATTGAAAACTACAAATCTACAAAACCCTCATAATTTTTTCAAAACAGTTGTTATTTTGTCTAATTTAGTAAACACTCATGCCTCTCTCACGAGCCTCTCAAGAGTTTATATTTGATAAATTATTTTCTCATTGCTGGAGCAATGTAGCAAACATGGGACTGCTGTTGAGGTCTTGGTAAAAAAAAAAACAATGTGTCATCTACATATAAAAATAAATAGCACTGGTGATTAAGACTTCAACGATGAATCACTACGAAATTCTGAATGTTATTCTTCAAAAAATGTTGCATGCGACCAAACATTTTGTGGAGACGGTAATCAGTTGTTAGGAATGTAAAACCCTTCGCTACTTCTTGCCAGGAGAAACACATGCAGTGCATGCATCACTGGGCTGATTGCATCACAAATAATATTAGGATAAGGGCTGATACTTTGTGTGCCATTTTTGGACGCAGATCTAGATTCAGAAACTGAGGGTGCCTTTTACGCTTGATAAAAGATGACTGACAGGGATGCTGAAGCAAACTAAGTGAATGCATGCTATGCGGAACAACACTGCAGGATGCAAGGAACTTCATTTCAATTTCTTCATCCATCTACAACTCATCACAGCAAAGACAGATGGTGAGCAGGTAATGACAAAGGACGGAGCATTTCCCACTTGACTGAAGGCCAAAAACCCGAGCAGACCGGTTTGACCTTGGGTTGACCTTGTACAGGTAGACATCAGCCATGTGGGAGTAAACCACTTCTAAATTATAGGAATTCTGGACGCAGGTCTCTGTGTGGAAGGATTGCCTTGCAGCTCCGCTGTGGTGGCATGGTCCCATCAGTTGTAACACTCATAATAACAACTCTGCAATTCCCTGTTGTGTCATCAATCTCCCAGCTACATGTTAGCGCAGAGGACTGCGTGCAGGTGGGTTTACCAGGTCATAGCAAATGATAGAATCTACAAACTTCCTCTGTCTCCGCACGTCAACTCAGATTAGAGATAATGCAGTAATGGCAACGACACTCCCCATTTTACTATACAACCAAATTATTTAAACTACATTTAATAAAATTATATTGCATAGTATTGAAACAGAATAAAACCATCATGCAATTTGTACAGGGGAGCAGCTGATAGCACTGCTGCCTTGCAGCAAGAAGGTCCCAGGTCCTTCTGCATGATGTTTACATGTTCTCCCTACTTCATCATGGGTTCTTATGGGGTACTCTGCTTTTTTCCCTCAGACCAAAACCTTGGCTGCTGGTCTCTCTAAACTGCCCTTAGGTTTGTGTGAGCATGCATACTTGTCCGTCCTTTGTGTCCGTGTTGCCCTGTGATGGACTGGTGACATGTTCCTCGTCTCTTGCCCAGTGAATGCCAGAGAGGATTTATGTTTGAGGCACTTATTTTGGAGTAAGAAAGGAAGTAGTTCTTCTCCTCAGACTGGAAGAAAACACTCAGTTCTGTTAGCAACGCTGGTCTTGTCACTCAGCTACTCTAACTCTGGTTACTTGGTCTCTGATCCATCTATTTTTCCACTGATCCCCCCGCCTCAGCTTATAGTCCTCATTGGCCCATTCCGTCTCTGGTGATTCTGCTGGCTACATCTCCTCATGTCTCTTGTTTACAGATTTTACCAGTGGATTTTGGATTTGTTTCTGTTTCCTATTCTTCACTTTATGTGTTGGATTTTAGATCTTGAGTAGTTTTTGGATGTTTCTGTTTGAATCAATAAACCTTTTATTTTCTATACATTCTACATCCGGCCTTGCCAGCTTTCAGGTCCTCCAATCACCACACTGACATTTTATGCTGATTTTACATTCTTTAACATTTGCTATATTTGTGAAAACAAAAAATAGGTCTCTTAGTTATCTTGCTAAGATCTTGTCTCAACTGGTTCTCAGTGATGAAATACAGAGTGAGATCTAACTTACAGAGTGAGTCTCTAACATGAGACACGTGCATTTATAACAAAAGGCCCTGTTGACCAATTCTCTTTCATGCCTCTTGAGTTGGTGAGGATTTTTATGCTGACTGAAAAGCCATTAAGTTGAGAAGAAATAAATGACTTAATCACTTTTCTATTGGATCTCTGAAATAAAGTAGTTAGACAATAATTTTCTGTTCTTTAGAGTTAAATAAACAATAATTCCTTAAATAAATTTTAATTTCGCAGTATTATTTCTCATAAAGGAGATGCAGTGAGTACAGAAGCTGCACCTTTACAACTATTTACCTCAAACATGATGTATATCTTCACAGAGATTTAAGCTGAGTGAGTACCGCCATTTTTATCTTCAATATATTGACTTTAGGGCTATCTGAATAGTCAGTAGTATTAATTTTGATGGTTCCAACACCTGATTATGGTTGCTGGACATAAAGCTGAACGATCAATAAAGAAATTGAATTTCCTTCTGCTGTGGAGGTGAATGTGTGTTACAAATGTCAACCTGTAATAGGAGCTATTTTGTTCAAGCCTATAAATGCCAACTTCATTACATCAGAGGAGCAGAAGTCAGGAAAACGTTCAGTTTGTAAACAGTCATCCTATATAGACAATGGGTTTCTGGATACAATAAAAAGGTGAGTTATCTACTTGCTGTTTGAATATGTAAAACTTGGAGCCACTGCTGCTACATTTTGTCACTTAAAAGAAGTTCCCCTGCAAACCAAGACTTCTGGAAGGCGGATGTGGGACATGCTAAACAACATTACAAACGGGAACTTCATGCAGCAAATGTTAATCACACCAGACCCTTTAGCAACCAACGCAAATATCTGTCATTGGCCTTTTCTAAACCATTCAAGGCAGCGTTGGTCAGACATGGACCTTTTTCATCCACTTACGTAAAAAGGTTAAATGAGAAGAAGTTCCCCAATAACAAACATGGATAACATTAAATTACCAAGACAGATCTTTAAAAACTGAACATTTCCTTCAAGAGAAATGTTTTAGGGTCAGTTGGGACAAAGATTAGCCTGATGATCATAATGACAGAAAGAGTGTTTGGAAGAGTCTGAGACCTCCAATTATTTCTACTTCCCTTAAAATCAACGGCTGGATGCTTAAAATGTCTTTTGAACCTGTTTGGATACCTGTCTGGATAAAGAAAGAAAAGGATAACTTTACTGCTAATCATCACCCCCCCCCCCCCTGAAAAAACAAAACGGAAAAAGAAAAAATCTAAATTTATATGACATTCAAGCCTAGGATGAGGGTATACATACTTCTTACCAACTTTATGTAATTTTTGGCCTGATGCTTTATATGAATAATAAAAGAAAACAAACTAGATACAAAAAATAAGACAAGAGAGGAACAACCAATTGCTGGACAGAAGGAGCTTCCTGTCGCTCTTATCTAAGGGAGGATGGAGGATCATTAAGGAAATAAAACCGCGTCTCTATCTGGACATGTCAATCTCTCAGATGAGTCCCACTATGATAGGCATCTGTGAGCAGAGACACAACACAAACCTTCTCTTCTGCTCTTCCTTTCCTCTGTGAACCCCCCACCCCACACCCGTTTGGCTCTTCCCATAACTGCATCCGTGAATCACCAAATTAGGTTTTGCTTGCATAAAAGATAAATGGCTTCCCCGGTTTCTTCCAGTGCAAATAGCGTCCTTTTATTTGGTTGCTTCTGTCAGCTAATTTGTAAACCCTGAGCTATTTCAGCAGCTAATTGGCCTTGTGCACCGTGCCGAGGAGCTGCAACTGTGGTGAGCAACAGGAGGGAGCTACTTTTGGCCACATTTCTCGCTGGCTGGCAAACACCTTATCTCAAAACGTTGAGGACAGCAGACACAGTTTCGTTCATGCATATGGTGCCGGCTGGCAGCTACTTCAGAGTAAGTCCTCTGCATAATGCCAAAGACTCGCCGATCAGCTATTAGGACGCTGAAAGAATCTAAGCCAATGCTGTCATCTGACGAGCTCATCTGAGCGCTGGGGCTCATCCTCTGACAGGTTTCCATGTTTCACTGCTCAGCTCAGCATCTGAGTGCGAGTTTGAGCCAGTCTCTGTAATCAAACGTCTGACATATCTGGAGATCTACACGCTTCACATAATTATAGGTGCTACGATGGTAATTACTGAGTAAAACACACACTCACACTCAGGTAGGCTACAGACACATCAACAAAAGACAGCGACCAGAGACGACTTTAGTCTGACTGTCTGAAGTTATCAAAGATTGCGGCGAGCTGGATGATATAGAAAAACAAATGCTGTCTTGTAACGGTGCCACTGTTGAGCGTTTAAGAGTAATTGAACATAATAGGCTGGTTTATGTCTACAATCAAACCATTTCAAATGCTGACTTTGGTTGCAAATAACGTTCCTGATAAGTAGAGCTAATGAAAGAATCGTTCTCCTCTCTTGATCCTGGTCTTGCCAGAACAGATCCTGTGAGGGACTTGATCGTGACCCAAACAGGCAAAAACACTGCCAGATTATTTCTTTAGCCTGAATACTGGGTTTCTGCTTTGGGGACAGTGGGTACAAAACTGTGACCCAGTTTGTTAGGATCTAGAAGAGACTGGAGGAGGCCTCATAGTTCTTCCCAAACCACCATTTTGAATTATACTGGACCTGTCTCCAGCGGTCACTTTTAATAAATAATGACGTGAAAAATTGGATTATTGCCCAGAGTAAATGTAATCAAATGAGTTCACAGATTTTAATCATTAATTTCCAACAGTTTGTTTTCTTCAGTGTAAGAAACTCACGTTGCTGGAAAGTTTGATTTTAGAGTTAATACTGTTATTAAGCTAATTGCAGCTGGATCCAAATGTGAATTCTTGCTCTGACAAAGAAACTTTTCTCAACCACAATACAAATCTCATACAATAGAAGAGATACAACCTCCTACAAAACATGCAGTTCTCTGCCCAACACAGCGAATGAGAAAAAGCTGCTGACTCAACCAACATATTCTGTAATACTCTGATCAAAAGGTTAAGGTGTTAGAATTCGAGCCTTGGTAAAAATTCAAGCTACAAGCTTGAATTAATATTAGTATGAATTTAATATGACTGATTAAATGTTTAACCATTTAAAAGTGTAATATTTAATAGTCTTAAAATTCCTTTCCATAGTGTGAGGAAACCTCACGTTTACCAGCTGCATAAAACTAAAATCTTCCTCTACAACAACCACACTGCCTTTCTGCTGCAAGTAAACCTTCTTGTTGCCTTTTCAAGCCACTGGACTGGCCCTCAGCTGCAGAAGCTCAAGAGCAAGCTCGGCAAACTGAATCTCAAAGTCTGAAAAGGATAAGTTATGCCCCCGCTGCAGAAGCTGAAACATATTTCAAACATTAAGTTTTGAAAGCAAGGCTGTTGTAATTACAGAGAGAGAAGGTCAAAGGTAAGACTGTGAACTCTGTAATTTCTGAGGAATTAGAGCCACCACTGAAGCTCATATTTTAATGCTGCACTGACACAAAAATTAAAAAGAAAAAGGAAAACTAAGCTCCCTAAGTTCCATGTCATTACTTGTGTCTTTCCACATATTTCCATTGCCACTAATAAGGTATAAAAAAACTCAGGTTTTACAGTAAAAGCTGATATCCATTTAAAAGTGTTTTGGGTTGAAAGCCTTGGCGTAAACGCAAACAATGTGATACTCTAATCCTCACAGGTTTATAATGTGCCATAAATAGGATTATAGACATTTGTTTCACTCTGTTATAATGCTTCCTAAGTTACACATGAACAGCAGCCCGAAACAGCTTAACCCGCTTTGTTCCTGAAGCTGCACAAATCCGACGCGCTCTGCGCCTTGCGTGCGTAATCCATCTCCTCAGACACAGAGCGCCTTCTCGCAGCAGAAAGCTCGCCCTCCGCAGGTTTCAAGTAACCCTCCAACATCTCATCAAGTTACCTGTTCTTCAGTCGAGCTTTCAGGAAGTTCTTTCCAAACGGAGCCATGACTCTGGAGCGCAAGAAGACAGACAGGTAGGACAGTCCCGGCGATCCGAACACGCACTAGAGTCCCAGCAGCAGCATGGCAGGACGCTCACTACACTGTGCTGGAATGTTTCGATTGGGAAACAAAAAAAAAGTTTTCAGAATCGTCCCGTCTGCAACTCTGTCCGCCCCCATCCGAGGGAGGTGTTTCCTTAAAAACTCTGGTCTGACTCTGCCCCCTTCTTCCACCCGGAGGAGCTGCCACAGGTGGAGATATCAAACCAGATATGCGATTTACACGGAATTAAAAACATCTTTTACAAAATGGCTGACGTTCTCAGATCAAAAAAGGTACATAAAAACCAGGAGACTGCAGGAACTTAGAAAAAAAGTTCTATTGATCCCCAATATCTTTCCATGCAGACTCATCTGAAAATGGAATAAGGGAGGAAAATATTTACCTCCAGTTAATGACTCAGGCTGCTGGATTTAAACATAACTGAATTCAAATTCCTCAAAGAAGGAAGTCTTTTTTTTTTACCCAAACTGTATGTTTTTCTGATGTCTCTTTGTTGATGTCCTATCCTGTGGGGTTATTCCAGGGGGAATGATCAGATTGATCTGTGTGTGCCCTACTGCAATGTTCAGTGCCTGTCGGGTATTTACAGACATCCATATACATGAATCAACTCCAGATTATGAGGCACAAGTACTACATAACATTGTTATGGTTAGGGTTCTGTTAATTCAGAATAAGAGATTAAACTAATTAAACAGAACATTATTCCACCAATCCCACATTAAACACAAAGGCCTTACAGCATTCAAATGGAGACCATGACGGCATTTAATGTTGCAAAATATTGCATTCTGTAAAACCTCCAAGAATCATGCCAAAGTTCAAATTTATGTGCTGAAAAGCACTCACTGCATCTAAATGCGATTTTGCTTTAAAAAATACAGCATCATTAAGTTTTTAACACAAGAAAATTGACATAAGTTGGTTAAAAGAATCACTTTTTGTCAGAGAAATATTGTCTAATAGTAGTCAGTAATTATTTGATCGCAATGAATCCATGTAGCATTTGCAACGTAGATCTGCTGTGACACTAAACTCTACCGGTATCAATAACCAGCAATAAACCTTAACAGTTCCTTAAGACTAGGCTCCTAACTACTGATTAATTTAAAACCTCATAATCCCGGAGAATCACCACTACATAACAGCGATTATCTTAATTTTAAACTAAAAACTCTCACTCTCACATGAAAGTAAATGTGTTAAAATGTCCAGTCCAGAAATCACAGAGCCTATTGTAAACTGAAAGATGTTGGAACCCCAGATTCATTCTTTGTCAACAGTGAAGGGAGCTGAACATTACTGAAAAGTGAGAAAAGATTCAAGGAAAACAAAGGTTTAACTGTTTGACCAAGAATACCTAGAAAAATGTTTTGAGGTGTAAAGGTAAGTCTTCCAGGCCTAAGAACCCAGTAGTTGTGAAAATATACACACTCAGGAACCGTTTCCATTTCCTCCCAGAAGCCGT
This sequence comes from Fundulus diaphanus, assembly GCA_037039145.1. Lineage (NCBI taxonomy): Eukaryota > Metazoa > Chordata > Actinopteri > Cyprinodontiformes > Fundulidae > Fundulus > Fundulus diaphanus. The sequence goes on from CM073134.1 coordinate 43,804,213, forward strand.
TACTCTAAGGAGCATTTCCTGACTCTGACTCACAATGGTAAACAAACAAAAAAGAAAATAACTCCTGAGCAGTACCCCAGTAATCCTGCCTCTAATTAGCCATTTAGCTGTTTATTAGCTGCCTTTTCCCGGTTATTATCCATTATTCTTTCAGTGCTGTTTATACGGTTCATATTGTCATATTGGATACGATGTATACCTAATTTACCTACCTAATATAGCACACCAAATAATACTTATTTACTCCAGCATTCTCTGCACTCATTGCACCACGGACATGTATGTTTGTAAAGGGCTAGGGAAGCCCTTTACTTCCCAGATGGATGAACTACTGCAGCATTGTGTTAAGACACACAGCCCGGGGCTCCGGAGCAGTCAAACATCTGCTGTTACAGAGGTGCTATAATATAAATAATCTAATGTTTTTTTTAGAAAATCTGCAGGGATTTATTTTTCTTCAATTATTCAGGATTTTGGTTTTATTTTTAGTAAAAACAAACAAACAAACAAACAAAAAACATACTGTACAATATGTCACATAACACGTATCTTGTTAGGGCAAATTAACAATAATTACAAAACATGGTAATTGGAATAAAATGTATGTACCTTTCTAAGCTTACCTTATGTAAGTTTAGAAACCTTAACTGAAACACCGAGCGACGGACAAAGCCTTACTCAGAGGCGTTTCAGTGTACCGGCCCTAGACAGCTACCTGTTGAACTTGTTTGAAACTCATGCAGTAATTAGCAAAGACTAATGCTTTGTTTTCTATTTCAAATGGTGACAGAAACTGTAATCTGCGCATCCTCCCACGTCAGCCTCCACCACTCAGAGACAAGTCTACAGCAAACCTTTTTCTGAGTGTATTCATTTAAATTTAAAACCAAATCTGCCAAGCTGTGACGCAAGAAAAACAAACAAAAAAACAACAACAACCTTTTGGCTTTGTGATGCAAAAGTGACGTCTAGGGAGACGTGACAGGATGGAAAAAAGATGATATGAATTGGGGGGGGGCTGTGTCAGTGGGTGGGAAGGTGGGGATGAAGATGAGGAGAGGAGATGGGTGGGAGTTGGGGAGTTGGAGACTGATGCTCTGACATCACATGGGCTTATATACTGAGGGAATGGAGCCCGCTACACTTCACATCCAACCTGGAACCTGCAAGAACCATCTTATACCTCGAGGAACAGAAGAAGAAAAGGAAAACGGAAAAGAAGCAGCAGCAGCAGCAGCAGCAGCAGCAGCAGCGGTGCCACTCTAAATCCTCTCCAGCCTCTTCAGTAGAACTTTGACCCTTAACCTTATGGACTAGACTCATCCTTAGGTGCAGTCGTCAGTGAGGAAGCCCTTTATTTCACACATTTCTCATTTTGTCATCAAGATGCAGGCACAGTTGGCTTGTATGCTCCTTCTCTGTCTCACATGCGGTGCTCTTTGCACAGGTAAGCAACAGGCATCACTCAACAGGTTCCGTGTGTGTCTTTTTATCCTTTCATTAATTGGGGCAATAGAAATAAAATAACGAATGAATTCTCCCCATTTTCACATAACCTATAGATTGCAACAGGTGCATGCTGTTACAAAGTTTCTCCAATAACAGATGTTTCTGTTTCAAATGGCATTGTAACATTTTGAATGGATACCATTTCAAACAGGTAAGATGTGTTTTGGCAATTTTCTGGTCCAGCATGGGGTTGAATGTTGTTCACTGATAAAACAAATGAATTTACCCAGCAGAGAATGTACAATTCACACGCAGGATATTTGCTTAGGTTTTGATCAACAATTCAGAGAAGAATTTAGTTGCGACCAGCAAACGAAGGAACAGGTATTATGGAAGCTCGACCACAACAGACATCTCTGCTGGGTCCTCGTTAGCAGTAGAATCATGTATGATAAGTTGCGAACAAGTGACCTCGATTGAAAAAGAGAAAGTTAAATCATAATTAGTTTTTGATTAAGGCATAACACGTAAATAAAATAGTCATAAAGACATACATTTAGTGGGTAAAAAAAGGTGGCTTGTAAAAGATTTGCTCTTCCTAGTTTTTTTTTTTTGGATACAAGACGTGAATAACCCATCAGTCTAGCTCTCAAGAGTGGCAGCTTGCTAGCTGCTAGATACAAACTCCTATCAAATTCTTGACCAATGGCATATGAGTTCAACAGCTGACGGAAGCAGTCTCTTCAGCTAAATTCTCATCAGCACATTTAGACAGGGTTTGTTACCAAAAACAAAGCAGTTCAACCAGTTGAAATAATTCTAAAGGCTAATATCCAATAGCCTCCTGTTTATTGTGTGATCTTAATATTTGTCGTTCTTTCTGCACAAGTTTTAACCTGCAGATTCTGAAATTAGATCGGTCCCCTTTTTCCTGTGTCGGTCCTTAACAGCCCACGAAGAAGCCTGTCCATTAATATGAACATTACATATTCAACTGCAATTAGGACTCGTTAGTATAAATTAAATCACCTGCTGGAAGCTTGACGTTAGCTTCAGTCAGATAAAACTGGTGTTCAGCTGCATTAACTCCCTGAAACCTTCACTCAAGAGGATCTGAAAGTCCAGAGGTCTTTCGGAAATGATCTGAGATTTAAAGCTGTCTTTAGTTGGAGCCTACATTTCTACACCGGGCTGATGCTTTATCGTCATGTTTCTCTGACAGATGTCGACCTGGAGCAGCGAGCACTCGCAGAAGAGCTCCTCACCAGCCTCTTCACCTCTAAGGTACGTTCTCGCTTTGCTCCTGTAACATCAGAGAAACCAGTCTCCAAAAAGCCGCCTCATACACCGGGTGTTTTAGTGACCTCCCACTCCCACCTTCGCCACGCAAGCCGCCCAGGTGTCCTTTCATGAAAAGCCTCGGTGGAAGCCTCAGGTCTGGCTTGTGTTCATGCTGAGTGGGTGGCAAACAATCAATCAGAAGAGAGCACTCAGACTTCCTGATGTAGCTCGCATTTTTGGTTGACTGAGGGAAAATGACACCTTTGTTTATTCCAGTTCCAATCTCTGCGGCTAGATAACGCGCTCATTGAGAATGAGATGCAAAGAAGAAAAGTGAGTCGCTTGTTGCTTTTGGACTTCATCACGTTAGGTTGATCACGTCGAATCAATGACATGCAAACCGGAGCGATGAAGTCTCCATGAGAGGAGCTAGAGGTGTGCAGAGATTGGCTAATGGGATTCAGATGGACCCGACAGCATCCTAACGACAGCACATCCTGCTCCTTTTCTCAGCCTGATAAATAACTGGGCCGCTCACACAGAGACGTGACAGTGACAAATCAGCCGTGTGATTCATTGCTGCCGATGCTCAGTGCGCGCTCAGGGGTGATGATCGTGATTATAAGTTGTCGGATGACTGATAGAGCGTTCAAGGAACCGGAAGGAGAACTAGTGTAAGAGGAGGATGCTGTCACTCTCCATTTGAACAATATTCATGATCATTCAGACCGAATGACCTGCTGGTCCTCGTAGCTTCTCCAATGAGATACGTCGTATCTGAACATGTAATCATAAAACAGAAAGCATTAACCTGTTAGACCGACTTGTTTTCCTCTGACCTCAGTTGACCGCTTACATACGCTGTTGATCTGGTGAAGTTGTGGTAATTGCTCTTGTATGGATGCTACTATGACAACTGAAGAAAAAAAAAACTAAATAAAACACAAGCATGACCTCAAAGGGTCCCAATCAGTCTGGAGTTAAACTGAAGCTGTTCAAGTGTTTGATCCAGGATTGATTTCCAAATGTCAGTAGCTTATAGCTTCTTTTTTTGTTCTTTGTCTTCTACATGGAAAACAGAAGAAACCCACTCATCAAAATTCAATCGTCATTTCTGAATAGAAATTCTGGAAGCTTAACAGCTAAAAGACACCTAATACAAAATGTATTACTTTAATTAGTTATTATTTGGACCTGTCCAGGGTGTTCCCCGCCTCTCGCCCAATGAACTATGGAGATAGGCACCAGCAACCCCCGCGACCCCATGAGGGACTACGCGGGTTAGAAGATGGATGGATGGATGATTAGTTATTATTTGATTTCATTTTTTTGACACCACAGAAAAAAACTTGTCTACTTATGTTTTATAAATCCAATGTAAGTACAAAACATCCGCACAGCAGTTAATGGACAGGCAGTTAGGATGCTTTTAACATTTCTCAGCCCAGAATCCTAAACATACATATCAAACCTACAAACTCATGTTCGAGCCTAAGGACAAAGTTTAACAGTTTGTGACTGAGGGATAAAAGCTTACAGAAATGGTAATAGTTCAAAACTTCAGTAAAAGTATTAAATCTAAAGCACTAAGCTGACATGTAAACTTTTTATCTCAGCTCAGCTAAGATGTCCCGCTCATTAGCAGCAACTGCATTAGGTTAGACCCGTTTTTAGAAAGAGTTATGTTTTTTCAAAAGTTCTCTTTTGAAAAATGGATTTTTTTCTGGTAGTCATATCACCATGAAATCAAAAATTATCCCATTTATCTTTTATATTATTCTGGTTTTAAGAGAAGCTCATCTTGCCAGCATGTTTGACTTTATTAACAGTGCAGTTGCAATACAAGGTCGTTTTCAACTACTAGTTATTCATCATTTACTTATAAGACTTTGTGATATTATCTGGTTGTCCTCCCATGTCAAATGGGAAATACATTGTTGGTTTGTGATTCAGGCTTAGCAAGTGTGACTGGAGCTGTCGTAGCTGTCATTAACTTAGCTAAAACTGGAAGCGTACAAATTCTTGCTCGAGCACAGAAGCTTCTTTAGCCAGAAGACTTAACCTTTACTCAGTTATATATATATATATATATATATATATATATATATATATATATATATATATATATATATATATATATATATAGGTGTGTGTGTGTGTGTGTGTTCATCAGCCCTGCTGTGCTTCAGCACATGACAAATGAGAATCACAATAGAATCATTAGCTACGTTTACATGGACAAAAGTAAGAAGAATAAAGGGCTGATCGGAATAAAAATGTGTCATGCAAACAAACCAACCAGAATATCGTGATTGGATTAAGAAATTGTAATCCGAAGGAGAGGGGTGGTCTATGCTGATTGATAAACATGCATATAAAAAAAAAAAAAAAAAAAAAAACATGTATATTTGTCAGGATCAAGTTTTTTGGAATGTGGCAAACTGACTCAAGGGTGCATGTGCGCCCGACGTAAATGTGACGTATTTCCACGTTGTTGAATGGTGGAAATGTGTTGAGAAGCAAAATGTCGGGGCTCCCGATACAACCTTTCTATTCAAAACAATAAGAGAGCTCAAAATTATTATTCATTCAATAACGACTCAACCGTAATTAGAACCTGGTGCATGTCCAGCCTGGGCATTCGGAAGACAAACAAACTCGTATAATGTTGCTTTGTTTACTATTTTTTGTTGTTCAGCAAAGACGGTCTTCTTCTTTGTTTTTTTTAGGGAAATTTCTGTGCATGTCAGAGTGGTTCTATTCTAAAAAAAGCTAGGTGCATATAAATGCACATTATGATCGGATTAATTGATTGTGTGCCCATATAAGTGGTACAATGTGATTATTTATTGGTTTTTAATCCGAATACATTCAATCTGATCGTGAAATCTATTGCATGTAAACAGAGCCAGTATACAGCTGAGTTGCTACAAAACATTACATTTACAGATTCATTTGCTTGATCAAAAAACAACTATATTTAATACTGAATGGCACGGCATTAGGCTGAGTTTAAACTATTCCCTATCTGAATCTGATATTTAAAACTCAAAACATGAAACATAACTCAAAGTAAATCCATCAGTGCACATATGTTTTTTAAAAAATGTTGTCTGACTGTTAAAATTGAAGTCAGACGTCCCTCCTATATCCCACGGTCCAAACCTGGATCTAATTGGTTCTCAGTTTTATAGAGTGAATCCCTTCAATCACATCCACGATTACATTTGGAGGCCAATCCTGATTCCGGCTGACCACCCCCATTCCTCTCTTTCTGTTGCAGGTGAAAAACAATAGGCAGAGTGCCCCCTATTGGCATGTATCAATGACCAACCTCTGCAGGTTGGTGGCTGGCCTGCGGCAGGAGGCGTGGAGCGGAGAGGAGGAGGAAGAGGAGGTTTCCGAGCTGAGCGAAGGGAGCCTCCAGCTGCTGGGGGAGCTGTACAGCCTGCAACACATCTGCAGAGCGCTGCAGAGCCGGGAGGAGAGGGTGAGGGGAGCACAGGGAGGCGCAGAGTCCTCATAAACAATCAGATCAAAACTATACATCTTAGCCGTTTCTTTCTACCATTTGCTTTGTACGTCAATGTATAACTCAAATGGACGGCCTTATTTTCTATTTGTCACTTGGACAGTCTTCAGTTTTGACCGCTGAGCAGGAAGGTTTAAAAATGGAGTTGCCAAACAGGGGCTGATTATGATGTTAGGTTTCTCACACCAAAGGCAAAAGTCTTAACATAAACTCTGGTGCTTTTTATTCTGTTGTAATATACACTGGACTATTTGATACCATCTGAATAGACATGAGCTGGAATCTCACAGTATTTAGAAACAAATACCAAGGTTTTTGCAAAACATATTTACACAAAACTTGAGGTTCAACATGATCTTTTTAGGTTTTATTCAAAGGACAAAAGCAAAAACTATTCCACTTAAAATAATGTGAGACATTGATCAAGAACCTCAAACCTGTTACCCACAAATACCTACTTCTATGATAGGCACTCTTGTTTTTGTTACATTTGCTAACCAGGGGGTAGTGAATTAATAAGAGTGTCAGTGAAGTCAAGGTAAAGCCTCCACAGACAGCCTTGATCTGAAAATATATTAAAACTGTTCTGAAATCACAGTGGGAAAGGCAGTGGACTGCAGGCTAGCTACCTAAGCAGGAAGATTAATTAACTAGCTAGCTAATAGATATAACACACCTAAAAACAACAAGAGCTGAAAAAACATGCTTCACAGTTACACCAGCAATCAGAAATTGATAAATAGAATAAGACTGTAATAAAGATGAAGAATTAAAAGTTTAAAAAGGTCTTTTACTTCTCATTCTCAAACAGTCAAAGGCCAAGGAGAGCTGTGTGGAGTTAAAGGTTATTTTATTCTGCTAAATAGGCACTTGAAAAGTAATAATGAGTCAAATATATATATATTTGCATGTTTGCCAAATTCTGTGCATTAAAATCAAAATATCAAATGGAGATTATAGATGTGAATTGGTAAGATTATTATAAGAGTATTGATAAACATGTATTATCCTACACCGCAATGCCTAAAAGCTGTGATCAGGCAGTCTAGGGCAGTGGTTTCTAAAGTGGGGGTCGGGTTGGAGTCACAACGGCTTCCAAATCAGCAATTGTGGGGTATAGAGGTCCACTGAAGAAATAAAAATGCAGTCTGAAAAACAGAAATGGTAAAGCGATTTTATGCTATGAAATTTCCAAGAGAATCTTTCGGAGGCTAATGTGGATGTCAGCATGGGTCGCCGACCTGTATCAAGACATGCCAAGGTATTACAAAGGCAGGATTTCAGAACCATCCAACTTTTCTGTCATACCAGTCATGTGGTTTAAAATCTTTTTAACAAGATCAAGTGCCAGAGTGAAAGAAGTTTTTTTGTACGCAGCATAGAGTAGCACACCCTTGCTTGTTCCCAAAGTATCCTTGTGCGCTGTCAATCAGCTAGCTGGAAGAAAGCTAAACCGCTTTTCTCTCGTGCACAAGAAACGTTTTTGTGTGGCTGTTTGGAAATGCTTTGGGCTCAACTCTTTTTGAAGTAACACATGCTGCGTCCTGAGATATACCAATTTCTTACTCAGCTTATGTCAGGTTCTTAGATTTTTTAACTCCACAAAGCAAATAATGGTAAAAAGTGATGTCATTTTGCAAAATGAGTCTAAAAACGACTATTAAAAATGGAAGATGTCTAAATATTTTCTTTGTTTTGTTGATGCTATCAGAATAAAAATAAAAGTTTTGTTTAATACTATTATACATGTAATAATACATATATTCTTTTATCATATTTATCATATCATAATAGAGAAGACAAGAGTTAGTGTTGCTTTTCTTTTTAAGTCAAAAACAATTAGGTTTTGATGAGTTTTGTGTTAACATTGAGAAAATGTGCCATTTTTACTTGATGTTGGTACAGCTGAGATGATATGTTTAGCAAAAACATGAGAAAATCATCAACAAAAGTGATCCAGCTAAGCCAATAACAGCCGGCCTAAGCTGATTTGAAATCCCCTGAACACACGTCCTGTCCTTCAACCACACTCTGGCGCACACGCACACGTGCGCGCTGACACACACACACACACACACACACAGCAACATGGCAGCCCACGAGGTGTGTGTACCACGAGAGAGGTGGTACACACACCTCTTTAAAGTCTCCCCTGTCTTCAGCTACATCCTCCTCATCGCCTCTTTCCATCCTCCATCATCTTTCTTTCAGAGAGGCTTTCCTCCTCTTTCTTTTTAAATGTTAACACGGCGCCTGCAGATTAGCACCTGTTTCACCATGCATGATTATGCGGAGCAAGTGCACTCCTTTAATCACAGTTACGCCAGCTCGGGAACCCATTACACTGCCTCTGAGCAACAAAACATATGTTTCCGCACCACAACTCACTACCCCCACCGCCCTCCCCCCCGCACACACACGCAGATGCGGGATATGTGATGGTTTTCCCTCTCTTTCTGTATCACAGCTACTCCGAGACTCTGTGGAGTATTCAGAGGAGAACAGTGATGCTCCCCTGAAGCGAAAATCCCCGTACATCCTGAAGAGACAAGCTGCACACAACACCAAGTCACGGAGGCCTTATATCTTAAAGCGTAGTTCGGCTTACTAACAGCCATCACTCGGTCAAGACAAGAGGACCAACCAGCCGTGATGATATATGTTCTTCTGTTTTCATGTGGCTGCAGAGTTGATTTTTTTCCCTGTTTTTCTCCAGTGAGAACTTGCAATTGTACATCCAACTCCTAGGCCTGTCGAAATTCTGCTGCTGACAATAAAAACTGAAGCATTGTACTCATTACGTTTTCTCTGAGGAGCTGTGTTCATCTGTTTCTTCATTGCAATGTAAAGGATCGCTCTGTTTCAGGGTATGATTAAAGCATTCCTGCTACAAAGCAAGTGTGATCCTTAAAGTTTTTCTTCTAGTTTAACTCCTTTTAGACATGAAGGCAATCCACAGCAGAAATGAACGGTCTCCAATTGTCTGCCTGTTTGTGTAAGGCTTGTTTCATTGTTGCAGTAAATAAAAACCCTACAGATTTCTATGGTAGTCTGTTTTTGTAAGAATTCTGCAAGCTGTCCGGGATACAGACGCATTAAAAGATAGACAAAACACATTGCTGGTTTTATCCTTTCCAGACTTTAACTGAAAGCCAATATATAGACAGTGCTAGTATCATGTTAATAGAAGGCTTTCTGATGCACATGGAGGATTTTGAAGGAAAGTCTGGACTCTAGTGGTAGTCTGAGAATGAGGATTGCTCTGCTTGAAGCTGAGTTCCTAGATGGGTTCCAGTGTGAGGTATGAGATCTGAACAGAGTTGGCATGAGGAGGCTTGGAGAGCAGGCAGGTGATGGCCTGCAGGTCACCGGAGCTGCAGAGCACAGCCGTGGAAGGATTTCTGGAGAGATCTGTCATGGAGATTTGTGTAGAAGTGGCTCAGGATTGGCCTGGAAACCAACATGAGACAACCTTGGAGGCCAAGGGGGCACGCCAATTGGACTCCCCAAAGGTAAGTTGACAAACATAAGCAAAGACTCAAGGAGGAGTCAGCATGTCCCTACCAAAAAGGCTGAACATGAGGTGAAGCTCCTTAAATCCTCAGTGAAGAAAATGCAAACGGGTGTGTGCTCTGCAGTCGGCCACGTCCTCCAGCAGAGATGCTCTGTTTAGCGATGTCGTCACACAACTCCCACTCACATCCACACACCAGGATGATTAGAGCCAGTGCTGCGAATACAACTGCAACTCCTCTGTTTTAGCTTTTCACATGTGCAGACTAACATTTCTGCTCTTTCTTCTTTTCAAAACAGCTCCGAATGAATGGAGAGCGTCTGTGAATAGCAGACTACCATGTTTTATCCACACACAGCCTTGTGCTGGTAGGCCCAAAAAGTTCAACTGTGGTTTTTGTGTCAACCACAGTCGAACATTGAACAGTGGTTTTCTTCTTGCACCTGTGTGGAGGTGGAGTAAACAGTATCTCTGGAGCAAATAGCTGATCCTTTTCCACAGATTCTCCCACCTGAGTTCAGCTCTGCTGCTCATCCACCATGGTTCTCTTGACTGCTCTCTAACTTACGCCCTTTCCATTAACTGAATAAATGTCACACTTTACATAATTTTATATGTCAATTAAACAAGATCCATATGAAGATGTTTGTCTTTTAAAAATCTAAGAGCATACAATTTCAGTTTGAGAGCAAGTATCCTTTTTTTCCAGTTCCCGATGTTTTACTGCTCTGACTCTCAGAAAAACCCTTGCTTGCTTACGCTCCTCTGCTCCCTCAGAAAACGATGTTTCTGCCATCAGATTTAGTGCCTCTTGCAGATATATCTGCTTGGATTCCTGCTTCTCATGTTCAAGCTTCCCCTTATCTCAGGGTTAAACCCTGAGCCCTCAGCTGTGTTTTCTTTGTGAATCTCTCTCTTCAGGAGTAGGACACACATGCCCTAAAGAAGTCCATGGTGTCAAAGTCACACTGTCAGTTCACTGGCTGAAGCTGATACCGGGCGGAGTTCCAGCCGACGGAGACATTGCTGCCTTCTTTGGGTCATGCCTGTTGAGTTTATGGAGTACACCCCCAAGAAATCTGTGAGTTGAGAGAACAGAGCTGGGAGCTCATGTTTTACAGAAGAGAAGAGGAAGTTTGAGCACAAGGAGCAGCATTGACATGAGCCCAACTCAGCTGTTAGGCCAGTTCCAGACCTCTAGGTACTCTGGCTTCCCACCCCAGTCCAAAAAAATGTTAGCATGTCTGTGTTCCCATTGATGGACAAACCACCTGTCCAGGGTGTACTGTGCCTCTCACTGGAGGAAGGTACCTTCGTTTCTTAAGTCAGTTTCTGCTGCCAGAAAGTCACTTACAATTTGGCTCTAAGGGGCCCATCTTTGACATTATCTTGAATAATCACTTTGACACACATTAGGATCACATCTTGCGCTTGTCTTTGTCTTATTGTTCATAATTAAGCTGGCTGTTCAGGAACCCTGACAGACCGTATGCAGATGCTACAAAGTCCTGTTTGCAAAGTGACCTAACAATGATCATGCAAGGTAAAAGTTGGTATATACTGCAGTCTTATTAACGTTGAGAGCACGCTTTGTTCCTGTTCTTTTTTGTGTTGACTTCAAAAGAGCTCTGGGCTTCTAAAAGAACTTTACTTTTCCAGCTGAGAGTTATGGCATTGAAAAATTACGTTTTCATCTCCAAATCAAAGAGTCTTTGGGGCTCAGTTTTTGACAGCCACAGGGCAGCACACTCTCTCTCTCTCTCACACACACACACACACACACACACACACACACACACACACACACACACACACACACACACACACACACACACACACACACACACACACACACACACACACACACAGGAGCATTTTGAACAGCCTCATTTTGCTTCGACCACAAGATTCTCACTCAAAAAAAAAATTCCATACATTTAAATCCTAGTTTTAAGATATATCTGACAATGACACTGCTGGGATCAGAGATTCACATACACTCATGGTGGGCATGAATGTGTTGTTAGCTTTGGACTTTAAATGATAAATTTAGCTGTTCTTTTTCCATTATGAATGATTGTACAACAGGTAATTTCAATTAAAAAATAATAATTAGGCGCATAGGTTTAGATTTATTCTTAATTTATTGAAATACAAACAGAGCTAGAGTTATACATACAGGCTCAAATATATACATACACCCTCTCCCACATGTCTCACATAGAATTATTTAGCCACGACGAAGAACCTGGCATTTGACTGCTCATATCAGAATTGGAAGCATTCATTGGTTTTTGGTTAGGCACAGTCAGGGCTTTGGGGAAGCAGTTCCAGAAACTCAATGTTAGCCTGCTTCATCTGTTCCAAAGTCAATTCTTTTGTTTCTTTAGGCTCACAGTCCTGTTGGAGCGCACAGCCATGTCCACATCTCAGTCATGTAGCAGCTGATTTTGAGATAGTCCTTCTGCAATTATTTTATCCACTTTATGCAATGCATCAGTACTGCTGGCAGAAAAATAGAGTCCCAAAAGTCGATGCAACTCTCACCATGCTTGAACGTTGATGTGGTGCTCTTAGTTTTGAAAACCACCCCCTGAATCCTACAAACATTGTTCTTGTCATGGTGGGGAAAGCTTCACCTTAGTCATGTCGGACAATAAAACTCTTCTCCAGAAGAAATTTGGATTTTTCTTGTGGGCCCTTGCAAATTCCTGTCAAACTTGAAATGATTGCTTTTGAAGAAGGGACTTTCATTCTGGGCAGCACTATTAGTCTGTGATGATGTGAAACTGTCCTCACTGTGAACAGCAACACTGGTGCTCCTGCTGGGTCCAGTTCACTGTAGGATTGAACCTTCCAGGGTTGGGTTGTATGATGTATAACCATTTCACCCTGGAATAAACTGCTTTTAGAGTGTAGCCTATGCTTTGAATGCAGAGAGCCTTTTTTTATTCCTTGTCATGTCCGTCCCGCAGCTGCGCATATGCCTGACATGGGCAGCGGATGGCGGTGTTGCTCAACTTGTCCGATGGCCTGATTTATAGTGTCACAGAATGTAAGCAGCAAGCATAGAAATAAAAGTAGGTACTTTTAACCAGCCTTTAAGATCTTAACCACATAATATATGTGTAACTTAATTAGGATCAAAGATAGTGCTGCAGTAACTGCAAATCTAATCTTTGTGTTCAGCATCCTATACTTGAAAAAGACTTCAAGAGAAAAGTTTGTGAGCATTGCAGTCAGCTTATGGGCATTAGAGCACGACTAAAATTTTTGCAGAAATATAAAATGTGTAGGGATCAACATAGTTAGTTTTGTGTCCAAGTAAATAGTTACGTGATTACAGAGTCAACATGAAACAAGATGTACACAACAAATCTAAAACTAATGATAATAAACCCACACAGAATTCTATTTGACAAAAAGAAGCCAGAATTTCAATTCAATAAAAAATGGCTAAAAAGTCATCTTATTTTCTTTGCCAAAATCATCTTCAAATTAACTTATAAATTCACCAGGTAAGTTTCAGTATGCATACTGTTAGTGTCCATAGCTATAAGGAATTTTACCTCAATTAAAATGAAGAAAACACAACACAATCTCTAATCTTTTAAGGGGAACATTATGAAATTAATTTATACAAATTATAATAATTAAAACTGCTATAATTTCTGAGCGTGTCACATTCACAAAAAGAACAACACCAGTTTTGAGAACTAAATTCTGACATGTCCTGTTGGAAGAGAAGATACTTACACATATTTCTAGTTTTAGCTTATGTGTGTCTTGTATGATATATTTGTTTTCTTTTGTTTTAGAAATTTGAACTTTCTTTTTGTGTGCAGGGATCCAGTTCTCCTTTGTGTGAGACAGACGCCTTCATAAAAATAAAATAATAAAGAGCTATATATACAGTATACATATATATCTATATCTATCTATCTATCTATCTATCTATCTATCTATCTATCTATCTATCTATCTATATATATATATATATATATATATATATATATATATATATATATATATATATATATATATATATATATATACACACACATGTACACTGATCATAAAAAATAAAGGGAACTCTCACAGTCTGCACAGTTTTTGGTTATTGTGCTGTTTTACCATTTCGGTATCTTTAGATTATGTTTTATTCCTTGTTTGATATCTCAGTCTTTCCTTAGTTATCCTAGTTATTTTCCTTACATGTTTTCCCCTGGTCGTCCTGTGTTTCTTATATTTATTAGATCAGCCTTGTTCCAGGTGACTTCTGTACAGTCTTTAGTTTCTTCCCTTTGTCTAGTTATCCTCAGTTACATTTATTCTCTTTTTTGTTCCCCTGTTGCTCTCTCTCGCCTCCTGTTGACACTCGCTCTCTCTCCTCAGTTTTTCCTCCAGCTCCTTCTCCACACCTGCCATCAATTAGTCAATCAACCTGCCATTGTTCCAGCTCTCATCTTCCCAGTATTTGAGCTCCTCTCATTTTCCCACTCGCCGCTGTTTTCTACTGTTTTCTTCCTGTCACGTTGGCCGATCGCTTTCTCGTTTGCTTCCCAGGTCTAAGTTTTTGCTCTGGGACCTGCATCCTCCAGTGTTTTTGTGAGTTTTGATTAAATCCACCAATAACTACTTGCTGGCTCTGCCTCTCTGTATTTGGGTCCAACAACAACCACCACCACCACTATTTATGTCAGGAACACTTAACACAATGTAACTCCAAGTCAATCACACTTCTGTGAAATCAAACTGTCTACCTAAGAAGCATCACTCATTGACAATCAATTTCACCTGATGTTGTGCTAATGGAATAGACAATGGGTGGAAACTATAGGCAGTTAGCAAGACCCCCAATGAAGGAAAGGTTCTGGAGGTGGTGACCACAGACCACTTCTCAGTTCCTATGCTTTCTGGCTGATGTCTTGGTCACTTCTGAATGCTGGTGGTGCTTTCACTCTAGTGCTAGCATGAGACGGAGTCTACAACCCACACAAGTGGCTCAGGTATTGCAGCTCATCCAGGATGGCACATCAATGTGAGCTGTAGCAAGAAGGTTTGCTGTGTGTGGCAGCGTAGTGGAGGCGCTACCAGGAGGTAGTCTGACTGCCATTAGGTACAGAGATGAGATCCTCAGACCATTGTGAGACCATATGCTGGTGCAGTTGACCCTGGGTTCCTCCTATTGCAAGACTGTGCTAAACCTCATGTGGCTGGAGTGTGTCAGCAGTTCCTGCAAGATAAAGGCATTGATGCTATGGACCGGTCCGCCCGTTCCCCAGACCTGAATCCAATGGAGCACATCTGGGACATCATGTCTCACTCCATCCACCATCCATTGCACCAGAGACTGTCCAGGAGTTGGCGGATGTGTTAGTCCAGGTCTGGGAGGAGATCACTCAGGAGACCATCTGCCACCTAATCAGGAGCATGCCCAGGCGTTGTAGGGAGGTCATACAGGCATGTGGAGGCCACACACGCTACTGAGCCTCATTCTGACTTGTTTTAAGGACATGAAATCAAAGTTGTATCTGCCTGTAGTGTGTTTTTCCACTTTGATTTTGAGTGTGGCGCCAATTCCAGACCTCCATGGATTAATAAATTAAATTTCCAATGACAATTTTTGTGTGGTTTTGTTGTCAGCACATTCACCAACAAATTATTTAATAAGAATATTTCATTCATTCAGATCTAGGATGTGTTATTTTAATGTTCCCTTTATTTCTTGAGCAGTGTGTGTGTGTGTGTGTGTTATCACTACTTAATATGACCTTATTTAAATCTATTTTTTTTAAATAAATATGGATTACTGGAAAAATAAATAACAAATAAATTAGTTAAATTGCGCACATGTAGAGTTAACACCAGCAGGTGGCAGCACATCCCAGAATGAAATCAAGGGCAGAAGAGATGAGATAATCTGCTAATCTTTCAAGACTCAGTCCTGTTTTTAAGTTAAATTATATTTCTTCAAGGTATATCTTGCTTTAAAAAGTGCAGAACTTTGATTAAGAAACCCTTATAAAACCCATAACCTGTTTTATCTCTCCAAATTTTTATGGAAGCTTTGAAAATGGAGCTCCACACATTGAATCAGTAAATGTTTAAACTGACCACAAGTCAGTGGTAGGTCACATCTGAAGTCAGCCTGGAACTAGAGGTGACAAAACAATAGATCCACCTATGCTACAATCAGTTCATGGCTCATGGTTTGGGTGCTGAAGAACTCTGCCTGAATGGTAAATGTTATTTACAAAAAATTAAAACCTACGTAGGACATATGCAACAAACATCTATGGCTTGAAATAACCAGGAGCCTTGTTGTCTCCAGGCATCCGCAAAACTGAATTCAGTTCTCGAGTGCACGTAAGAAGAAACCTCAGCAATCTAATTTCTTTCTGAAAAAGACTGACATATCAATGAAAACACAGAGGGCTTCTGGCCCTCACACCACTGAGTCACTGCCAGTTTCTCACAGCCAAACAAATGTCAAACTAATCTGTGCTTTGTAGGGGGGATTGAGATTGGGGACGTGTTTGTGTGTGAGAAAGCCAGCAAAAAAAGATAAAAAAAAATGAAGATCCACAGAAAGTAGTGGAGAATTTTGTAAGAAAAATGATACATTGTTTTTAACAGCTTTTATTTCCACTAGGTCAAATAATTAGTATATTCAGTGACATATCTTACCATCTGTATGCAGACGATATTCAACTTTATTGGTCATTTCCGGACACTGAATTTCATAAATTGTCTTCCTTAACAAACTGTCTGGCTAGTATTAAACAGTGGTTAAGTGACAATTTCTTGCTTCTGAATTCAGAGAAAACGGAAACACTAATTATTGCACCTAAATGTAAAATCCCTCCGATAAAGCAATATGCTGATTTAGGCTCGTCTGTTCAGCCGAGCCTAAGGAGCTTAGGTGTTGTGTTCGATACAGCGATGTCCTTGGAGAACCACTCTAAACAATTAGTTAGGAACTGTTATTTCCAACTAAGGAATATCTCCAAATTAAGATCATTGGTGTCAAAGGGTGAGTTGGAAATGATTATTGATGCTTTTATGTCCTCACGGTTGGACTATTGCAATAGTCTTTTTACATGTTTGAGCAAGAAGGAGCTAAATCGTCTTCAGGTTGTCCAGAACTCTGCTGCAAGGCTTTTAACTCACATAAAAAAAGAGAGCACATTACCCCAGTATTGGCAGCTTTGCACTGGTTACCGGTCCAGTATAGAATCGAGTTTAAAATTCTTGCTCTTAATTTTAGTGCCCTGCATGGTCTAGCTCCTCCCTACATTTCTGAGCTGTTACAGCTCCGTAATTCGACCCGTAGTCTGAGGTCATTGGGCCAATCATTGTGTTACGACCAGTGGCCTTTGTCTGTTTTGTTTTTCTTTCTTGGTGCAAGTTTGCAGGTGTAGGTGCATCTTCCTGCCAGCTGGTGCCACTGTGGAAACCTCCAGACCTCCAGCCTTCATGTGTCGCTTCCTGGTCTGCCTTCAGCCACTCCCTATAGACCAGTTCACGCGTGACGTCAGCGCTACATCCGGGTCACGGTGGTTGGCAAAAACAGTACTGTTCTCGTCTACTACTGTGACAAAACGGGTGATTTAGAGCGTATTTTTAGTTAGTTTATTTTTGGAATCTAAACAATGCCTACGACTTGTTGTGCTCCCGGTTGCACACAGAGGCATTCCAAATCGTCGGATGTACGTTTCTGTCGTTTACCGAAGGAGGAAGGACGAATAAAGAAATGGATATTTTCAATGAAAAGAGCGCAGTCAGCCACTCCCAATGGACTGGGGGATCCATCATACTGCGACAGAATTTGCAGTCTACACTTCATCTCCGGTAAATACAACTTAATTCTGCTCTAGTCATTGTTCTACTTAAATAGCGGTGGAGGGGAGATGGTGATCGCTACACGGGCCGGAGAAGCGGTAGCAGCAGCCGCTGACTATTCCGGCCCGTGTAGCGATCGCCACCTCCCCTCCCCTCCGCCCGTTCACGGGCGCTAGTACTTCTGTGTTTACGCTGCAATGTCGCCGACACCCCCACCCATTTTAACAAGACAAAAACACCAAAATAGTCCGTAGTAAACAATGTTTTTTTTTAACCTACCGGGCGGGTCTTCCTTTCTGCTGAGACGCGGTCTGTATGACGCCGCTTTGTGATTGCACAAACGTGTGAACAACATCCATCCATCCATTTTCTGACCCGCTTAATCCCTCATGGGATCGCGGGGGTTGCTGGTGTCTATGTCCCGATATAAGATAATTGTAGCCGTCCAGTGGTTTCATGGCTTTCGTGCTCTCTCGTCTGTACTGGCCTGCGTGTTTATAAGGCAGCTGAATATGTCGCGGTACGTAACACTTGGCAGCATTTCAGACTCGCTCCGTCCCTTCAGGCTTTTGCTGTGTGGATCTGGCAATCTGATACCATCAACCATCAACTTAGTCTTAAAACGATCTTGTGATACGTTATCTAAAGAAGAAAAATATGCGGAGAACTCGTCAGTTTCTCCGTTTGCGTCCGCCATTGTGTTCGCTTTTTGCCAACCAGTCCGGCGCGCATGCGCGAAAAACCCGCATCAAAACAATAACAATGAACTGGTCTATAGCCAACATTTGTAACATTTAATGGGGGCTCGTCCGGGAGCTGAATTACGACAATCCTTTGACTACAATATAAGTTGTTTCTGTTAAAGGTGCACCTGTGAAGTTTGCGCTATTGCTTTAAAATGGCTCAGTTTGACATTGTTCAGTTTTTGAAACACCCCTCTCTTGAGCAGCTTACTAGCTGTCGTAAAGTTGACTTAGCCCAGATTGCTAGTCACTTTTCAGTTTCTTATTCAAGGCAGATTGTCAAGAGGGAGTTAAGGGATCTGATTGTGCATAAGTTGGTTGAGTTGAACCTCATTCCTGCTTCTTCAGCCGATCAACCAACAGTTGCCGTGCCTCCTGCAGTGTTATCTTCGGCTGGCCCCTCTGAAACAGTTGCAAAAGAACCTCAGTGGAAGACACCAGAGGTTGATCCTGAGGTGGTTGGTGGGATTAAGACTCCTGTCACACTTCCCCGGTTTGATCCCCTTTCGGTTTCTACTGGATCAGCTAGTTCCCAGCTGGATGCTCGTTTAAAGGTTCGTCTTGCCCAATTGAAAATGGAGGCCGAGGAGAAAGCACATCTCAGACAATTTCAACTTGAACTTAAACGGTTGGAAGTTGAAGCTGAGAAAGTTGAAGCGGACAAGGTTGTGAGGCTTCGTCAGTTGGAGCTTGAATCCCAAAGGTTCAATGTACCTTCAAGAACTGTGAGCCCCACTAATGGTTCTTGTGGGTCCCCTACAATCAGCCCCTTTGACATCACAAAATATGTGGCTTTAGTACCAGAGTTTCGAGAGACAGAAGTTGACTCTTATTTTTCTGCTTTTGAAAGAATAGCGCAAGCTTTGCAGTGGCCACCTGATGTTTGGGCCTTACTTGTACAGTGTAAAATACTCGGTAAAGCACAAGAGGTTGTAGCTGCCCTATCTCTTGAAGACACCTTAAAGTATGAGGTGGTTAAAGCTGCCATTTTGAAAGCCTATGAGCTTGTTCCTGAGGCTTACCGGCAAAAATTTAGGTCTCTTAAAAAGCGTCCCACTCAGACCTATGTAGAATTTGCCAGGGAGAAAGGAAGCCTCTTTGACAAATGGTGTGCTTCTAATAAAGCAACAAGCTTTAGTTCTCTGAGAGAACTAATTTTGTTAGAGGTGTTTAAAAACTGTTTGCCTGAGCGGGTTGTTGTGCATTTAAACGAACAAAAGGTAGACTCTTTGTCCTCTGCTGCTGTTTCAGCAGATGAATACGTACTTACACATAAGTCTTCCTTCCAATCTATGTCCGCTAACGGTGTGTCTGCTAAAGTTGAGGGGGAAAAACAGAAGGGGACCTTTTTTGGAAAAGAGTGTCACTACTGTCGCAAAACAGGTCATGTTATTGCTAACTGTTTAGCTTTAAAACAAAAAGAGCGGAACTCTTTCCAGACCAAACCAAAAGGTGTGGGTTTAATAAAAAGCAAACCACAGGTCCCAGAAAAAGCCCAACTCGACTGCACTCCGGATCCCTGTTTTGAACCTTTTTTGCTGGATGGGTTGGTTTCCATTCCGGGAATGTCTGCAGAACCACGTACAGTCCGCATTTTGCGTGATACTGGAGGCTCACAGTCTATTATCCTGGCAGACTCCTTACCTTTCTCTGAGTTTTCATCTTGTGGCTACAGTGTAGTACTGCAAGGAGTTGACATGGGCTATGTCCCCCGGCCAGTACATCTAGTGCAATTACAGTCAAAGCTGATTTCTGGTACTTTTCCAGTTGCTGTTTGTAATGCATTACCAATTAAAGGTGTTTCCTTTCTACTAGGTAATGATATTGCTGGTGGTAAGGTGACTCCTGCACTGGAAATATCTGATGTCCCTAGTTTTCTTCCTAAGGAGGAAGACCTTACATTAAAGAATGTTACTACTTCCTGTGTGCTCACCCGAGCTCAGAAATTGAAGAAAACTGAAGAAATGAATGTTGACTTGTCTGATAGCTTGTTTATGCCAATCTTTTCAGATGACAAAATGCCACAGGATAATGCACTGGTGCCTGCAGTTCACCATGTAGGTGACAAAGATGAGTTGTTGACTAAAGAGAGTCATTCTCTACCCATTACACGTGCCCAACTTTGTGCAGCTCAGAAGATGGACCCCGCTCTTCAGAAGTGTTTCTCTAGTGTGGTAAGTGTTGACAGAGCTAGAGTTGAGCCCGTAGCATTCTATGTCAATGATGGAGTACTAATGAGAAAGTGGTGTCCTGTTGTCCTCCCCGATGCTGACTGGAATGTGGTACACCAGATTGTTGTTCCATTTGTTTACCGCCAACACATTCTAGCCTTGGCACATGAAGGGAGCTGGGCAGGACACTGGGGGATAACCAAAACTTACCAAAATATACTTAAGCACTTTTACTGGCCAGGTTTAAAAACTGATGTAAGCCAGTACTGCCGCACCTGTCATACCTGTCAGATAGCTGGTAAGCCCAACCAAGTAATTCCTCCAGCTCCACTCCATCCAATACCTGTGGTTGGAGAACCATTTGAACACATCATTATGGACTGTGTTGGTCCACTTCCTTGTACAAAGACTGGTAATAAGTTTTTGCTTACGTTGATGTGTACATCAACTCGCTACCCTGAAGCCATCCACCTACGTAAGATTACATCCAGCACAGTCATAAAAGCAATGGTAAAGTTTTTCTCTACTTTTGGTTTACCTAAGGTAGTCCAAACTGACCAGGGAACAAACTTCCAGTCAAAATTCTTCAAACAAGTCCTAAAAGAGTTGAACATTCAGCATACTGTCTCCAGCACGTATCATCCTGAGTCACAGGGAGCTTTAGAACGGTGGCATCAAACATTAAAGTCCATGCTGCGGAAATATTGTGCTGAAGCTGAAAAAGACTGGGACGAAGGCATACCTTTTGTCTTGTTTGCAGCTCTAGAGTCCATACAGGAATCTCTAGGGTTTAGCCCCGCGGAGTTGGTATTTGGACACACACTTCGTGGTCCTCTTAAAACCCTTAAAGAAAAACTTTTAGAAGAAACTGTTTCTCCTCGACAGAACATTCTGGACTATGTTTGTCAGTTCAGAGAGAGACTCCACCATACCTGTGAACTTGCAAAGAAATCTCTCTGTGAGTCACAAAAGACCATGAAAAAACATTATGACCGCTCTGCCAAGTCTCGATCTTTTGTAGTTGGTGACAAGGTTTTGGCATTATTACCTGTGCCTTGTTCTGCACTGTCTGCCAAGTTTTCTGGACCTTATGAGGTTCATGACAAACTAAGTGACACAGATTATGTTATCGGCACTCCTGAACGGAGGAGGAAGACCCGGGTATGTCATATCAACATGTTAAAGCCTTACAATGTCCGAGGCCAAAATATAAGCCGAAAACTATTTGATCCACCACTGCCATCCACTGGTTCCTCTGCACTGATTGTAACAAGTTCCTCCAAAGCTGAGGATGATTTGAAACTGTGTTCCATCTCTTACCAAACTCCACGACTGCCAAACTCTGAGATGTTAAAGATGCTGCCTAATCAGCTCTCACATTTATCAGAAGAGCAAAAGAATGACATTGTCACTTTAATTGACAATTTTCCAGAACTTTTCAACGACGTTCCCACACAAACCTCAGTCATTAAACATGATATTGACGTTGCTGGTGCTAAGCCCATAAAATAGCACCCTTACAGAATCAACCCAGTAAAAAGGGCATTAATGAAAGGTGAGACAGACTACATGATAGAACATGGCATTGCTAAGCAAAGCATTAGTCCCTGGAGCTCCCCATGTCTCTTAGAGACTAAGTCAGATGGCTCTCCTCGTTTTATAACAGATTTCCGAAAGGTTAATTCTGTTACAGTCATTGACTCATTTCCTCTTCCTCGATTAGAGGACTGTATTGATGCAATTGGAAATGCTCAATTCATAAGTAAGTTAGACCTTTTAAAAGGGTATTGGCAGGTACCACTTACTGAACGTGCATCAGAGATTTCTGCATTTGTAACACCAGACCAGTTCTTACAATATACAGTCATGGCTTTTGGCATGTGCAATGCACCAGCTACTTTTCAACGTCTAGTCAATACTGTTCTGTCTGGGTTGCCAAACTGCAATGCCTATCTTGATGACCTTGTTGTGTATACTTCTACCTGGGATGAACACATAACTGTTTTAAAGCAAGTGTTCGGCCGACTCGCAAAGGCATCCCTTACACTAAATCTAGCTAAATGTGACTTTGGAAAAGCTACTGTTACTTACCTCGGTAGAGAGGTTGGTAATGGCCAGGTTTGTCCAGTAGATGTTAAGATATCAGTCATCTCTGAGTTTCCGGTACCTGCCACATGAAAAGCCCTTGGCCGTTTCCTTGGCATGGCTAGTTATTACAGAAACTTCTGTAGAAACTTCTCAACTGTAGTTAATCCTCTCACTACACTGTTAAGCCCAAAGGTAGATTTTGTGTGGACTCCAGAGTGTCAGGTCGCATTTGAGAATGTAAAATCACTTTTATCACATGCTCCTGTGCTCTCTTCTCCAGACATGTCTAGAGCCTTCAAGCTTGAGGTGGATGCTAGTGCTGTGGGAGCTGGAGCTGTTTTATTACAGGAAGGTGAAGATGGAACTGATCATCCCGTCTGTTACTTCTCCCGTAAATTTAACAAGAGTCAGCTAAACTACTCCATCATTGAAAAAGAAACTCTGGCTCTGCTTCTGGCACTTCAGCACTTTGAGGTGTACTTGGGGTCTAGTCCTGTGCCAATTACAGTGTACACTGACCATAACCCACTTGTATTCCTTTCTCGGATGTACAACCACAACCAAAGACTCATGCGTTGGGCCTTAATGGCACAAGATTATAAACTTGACATTAAAAACAAACGGGGTGCAGCCAACTTGTTAGCAGACCCTTTGTCAAGAATTTAGCTTGTTTGAATAACATGGTGTACGATATTGTACCCTAACCTTTTGGTTTGTGTTTTAGGAGGGGAGGTGTTACGGCCAGTGGCCTTTGTCTGTTTTGTTTTTCTTTCTTGGTGCAAGTTTGCAGGTGTAGGTGCATCTTCCTACCAGCTGGTGCCACTGTGGGAATCTCCAGACCTCCAGCCTTCATGTGTCGCTTTCTGGTCTGCCTTCAGCCACTCCCTATTGCAAACATCCTCATCTGGATTGGACGTGACCTGATTGCCCCACCAATCTGTGGAGAGACCTTTTTATTTAAACCCAGCTCTCCCACACAGACAGGGCAGCTGTGTTTTAGAGCAGCTTGCCTCTTTGCTGGGTGGTTTAGCCTGTTGACTGTCAGAACAATATTGTTTATATGTGATACTTTGTGAACCTGCTGACGGTTGTGCTACAAGGTCTTATTCATAGCTGTCTCTTGAAGGCTTTGTGTAGGCTTTGTTTATTTTGCTTTTGCCCTTTTCATTTTGCTCAAGTCTTGATGCTGTTTGCAGCATCAGGACTAGGTTTTGTGGCTTTAAGTCATTGTGGGTTTTTCTTTTGTCATTTGTGTTGTGTCCCTTGGGGGTGTATTTATTGTTTCAACCTCTTTTGTTCATACCCCAAACTGGACAATAAATTATTATTATTTTTTTTTAAAACCTTCCTGGTTGTGATATTTAAATGCTACTTCCCCTCCCCTAGACGAGTTGGGGCGTAACAATTGTTAGTGGTCCCACGCACTTATTTTAAAACTATAAAGGATCGCTCATTCCAGGCAGTGGCTCCGAGGCTGTGGAATGTTTTGCCTTTCTTTACGCTGTATGAATTCTGTTGATTCTTTTAAAAAGCAACTGAAGACGCTGCTATTCAAGCAGGCTTTCAATTAGACGTGTAGTCTTTTTATGGTTTTGTTTGTATGTTTCTATCTTGTTTTATAATGTTGTTTATGTATTGCATTGTATACTGTTTTTTGTATTTGTATTTTACTGTGAAGCACTTTGTGATTTTTATCTGTGAAAAGTGCTATATAAATAAATTGTACTTACTTACTTACTTTTAAAAGTATAGATTGATAACTGTGCTGAAAATCTGTATTCAGGCCCCTTTACAGAAGTCCTTCAGTTTATGCCTCTACCAGCTTTAAACATTTATTTTATTACATGTTCTGTCTGGCAGTATAGCAATAAGAATTGCTGTCATTAATGCCAAAGAGAGCCCAACAAATTTTACCTTCACAAGTGGAGTATTACTGCTTTCGCCATAGTGCTCTGCTTGATTTATATATGCAAAAAGCTTTATTAGATTGTATTCTGGGACTATTACACGTTCAATGGACACAAAAACTGGAAGGTGGAAGAGAAAAAAAGGAAGAGAAAAAGATGAGACAAAATCTTAAAAGGAGAAAAGGTGACAAAAATAGAGAGGAAAAGGAAAGAACAAGATAACATCCTTGGAGTCTTCTTTTACATCTGCAAAGAGAAATGTGGAAAGAAAAGCAAAACAACCGATAAAGCATTACAGGTACAAACAACCAATGCCTTGAAAACATCACTGAAAATACACAGTATTGTTTAATACAAGATGCATAAAACCACAGTGCTGAAGCCCCCGGGAGCTGCGGCAACGAGCAGCCATGGGCCCAGAAACCTGAGGCCCAAGGGAACCTTGCCCCCGCCAGGGCTCTGACAGAGCCACGGGGCCCAGGCCCTGTGAAGCAGCCGCTGGGAGTGAGTCAGCACCGACCCGAGCACCCAGCCCCAGACACCAAGGATCAAGGCGCCAGCCAATGGAGGGGAGCAGGTCAAGGGGGATGGGCTCCACACTTAGTGGGGACCTGATATGTCCCAGGAGAGGGGGAAGTCCAAAACCCAACCTGACAAAAAAACTAGGGACAAGTGCCCCCACATGCATACTCTCTTACCCAAGAAAAAAAGGACCTAGTACACACACTCTCACTCACCACACACAACTAATACACCCAGGTCCAGGTACTGGCACCCCAGAAAGGTATCCAGTCCCATCATCAGGATGGGGAGGGGCATCATCAAACCCAACAGTCCCCACAACCTGACCTACCCGGTCCATACTCCGGCCCAACCCCACACCCAAATCCCAGCCTAGACGACCCACGAGCATATCCACTTGGAGATGGGGCCAATTTGAACCAAATGGGCCAGCCAACCAGCGCCCGCCCCTTGAACCCAGAGGCACTGCCTCCCCCAGACCCTACCCTCCATCCTACCCCCTTATTCTGGGGGAGAGCAGAAGTGCCAGCCCCATTTAAAACTGGGAGGGCCAAAATTGGGATGCCCACCGCAGCCCATCCCCCCTCCAGAAGGCAGATGGCGCCAGCGCACCCCCTCCCCCATACACCCCACCCAGAACCCTCACTGTTGCCTTACCCCATGCCTACATATGTGTCTTGTGAGAATGTTATAACTGAAACTGTTTAGGTTCCACAATAAAATTGGGACAAAGAACATCACAAAACAGTGGGGCTGAGAGCCAACCGCAAACCGAACCCCCATAACCCCCCCCCCCCCCCCCCCACCTCCCCAAGAAAAGGGAAAGAAAAGAAAACCAACCCCCAGCAGCCCCCATCGCCTGGACCATCCCAGCCCTCTTTTGGGGGGTCGGGATGGTCCAGGCAACAACAAACAGAAAAAAACAAATCCACTCTAGCCAAGAGCCGAAACCAAAACTCCAGCACATAACCACACAACTGGACCATCCCCACCTGGACCAAACCCACTCTACTCAGCCAGCCCGAGCAATGCAGACCCTGTTCCCCAGATAGAACCAGTACCGAGAGCCGCCATGAACCAGGACCGAGTCAGCGAGCTGGATACGGGCCATCCAAGCAACCCCCCACTAATCCCCATGTCAGTTGAGGTGGGTGGCCATGTATTGGTAGATTTCCATTTGGGCCTTTTTCAATTTCAGAGAATGGATTGATTTTTGTGAGCTGTTTACCCGTCAGGTTGGTTTACACCCTATTTCTGCTTTAAACGTCTCCACAGCTTTATCCCTGACCTATCTACTGTGCTCTCTTTGTCTCTGTGGTTCAAGGGTGAGCCGCCAGAATTGACAGAGACTCGTGGATAGGTGTTGAAATGTGTTCAGAAAAACTGAGCGGTTGCCTCCAACTTGCTTGCTGTTTGCTGTTGCAATGACCCGGATAACTGAGAACTTGCACAGGCATGTCTTCAGGATTGTATTTGTATGTTATTGTTCTCTATAAAATCCTCAACATCTTCACACAAGAGCTTGATTTCTACTCAGTTTAAATTGCACACAGATGAATTATATCACCTTAAACTGGGGACAAGCAACACAAATCACTCCCAGTCAGGGAAAGTCTGGGTCAGTCTGCATCATTGGACTTTTTCACTACACTTTTCAGATATTTATATTTAAACAAAAATGAAAAACAATGTATCATTTTCCCACAACCCTCAAATTATGCACTAATATGTGTAGGACATTACATTCACTTTGAGGTTTGTGGATGTAATCTGACTGCGATGGACTGGTGACCTGTGCAGGGTGTACCCCGCCTCTCGCCCATTGACAGCTGGAGATAGGCACCAACACCCCTCGTGACCCCACAAGGGATAGGCGTGTTAGATAATGGATGGATGGATGGATGTAATCTGACACAATGTGAAAATGTTCAAGGGGTTTGCATGTTTGCAGTTGGGTTTTAGAAAACCATGGCAGCTAGAAGGAAAAGCACCTCAAACAAGTAAAGAAGAGGTTTATTTTTAACCAAAGGAAGAAGCAATGCCGCAGATGATACCAAGACAGAACTTGTCCTCAACATCACCTATCTAAAATTCATTAAGCTTTCTGAAATGATCTAGATCTGATACAATTCAGGGTCCTGAGAAGTCTTTCTGTTTTAAAGACAACGAATGGAAACCCACATACAGATTTACATTTTTTATGATATGCTTTTCTAAAAAAATCAAGCGTTAAATTATGTAAATTATGTCCTAAGTCTCAACAAGAAACATTTATTCTCCAAACTCAGGGCAACATTCAGCTCATAGACTTCTAATAAATTTACAGATGGTGGTTTGGAATATTTCAAGATGAGTAAATCAGCAGTTGGTTGAGGAGCTGTTTAAATGGCCAAACATATGTGAAAGTGCTGATCTGGCTCCGCAACTAAGCTCACATTGGAGGAAAGCAATTCATCATTATCCCAACATCAGAACAGATCTGTCAGTTCTTGCAAATTTGCTGGCCTCTCCAGCAGATGTCTATCAATGCAATGACTCCCTTGACCATGAAAAAGTTCAGGTTTGGTACGCCTTCCTCATCCACAGGACAAATTACGCCCGATGTGAATTAATTCAAGTCCATTAAAACCCTCATCGACATCTGCCGCTGCCGCGGCACTCGTGCCTGCTTTTCTTGGCCTTTCTCCAGCCGGACGCCTCTTCAATTTAACTCCAATTTAGAGATGGTGCGTGTTGGCTGACAGTTTGAAGCTTCTCAGTGGGATGCTGATGAGTGCGTTCACTCCTGCTAAAGAAAAGTCATTCTCTCATCTGGACAGCATTGTAAATTGTGTAAAAGCCGGTCTTATCAAGATAATAGCTTGTGAAGGAATGAGATTAGCTCTCATTGTGTGACTCCTGAAGGTGTGAATGGGAAGGTGGCATCAGCAGTGTGACCTTGTTGCAATGGGCGGCTCAGAAAGTAATTAGGTCTCACATATGGGCGGCACTACTGAGGCCTTCGGCAATGGCAGTGAAGGGAAAGCCATGTCGAAATCACTTACTGTCACAGGTAAGGCTGTCAATGCAAGTTGAGAATAATCGTCCCTGCTCAGTTAGACACAAGACAGAAACAACAAACAACATAAAAGAGACTTTTCAGATGTATTCTTTCCATTCAAAAGGTGAAGTGACCCGGAAGGAGATGAAAATAAGTAGGAATGTTTCGACCAAACATTTTTTTAAGCAGTCAATTCATGAGTCCTTACGTATACTCAACTTCTGATCCTTGTTGTTGGTCTAATGTCTGTGACTTCATCTCTGCTTTTGCTCAAGATATCTGTGCAGTTGTAGCATGCTCATCTAATTTAAAAAAAAAGTTTAACTATCTTTAAGTGCACAGCTTGTGAAAGTTCAATACATGGTGTGCAAAAGATTTTTTTTTTACCTAAACAACGTGGGTTTTTTCCATCAAGTGTTATAGAAAACGTGACTGCACACGATTAACTGGAACTGCACCAAAACATTTTATGAACCAAATAATCAAAAAGTTATATATTAAAAAAATCTGAAACGTGAGGATTAGCCAAGCAGATACAACTGTGATGTACCGGATTCGGACCCAAGATTCAACCATGACAGGTCAGTGACGTTTTCAATGTTTATTAAAAAAAGCAGGGTTGATCAGCGCTGGCTCTAGAGCGTGCAGCTCTCGCTAACGGGTTGGAGCTTCCTGGAGGCAGAGGGACAGGTTAGAGGCTGCAGTGACGGGTTAGCAATGTGGAGCAGACTGAGAGACTAACCTGATGACGAGAGGAGCCTGGGCGCAGAGAATCAGCCAGAGACAGGGGGGAGACTTCGGGGACAGGAGCCGTAGAGCGACCCTCCGGCAGTAAGGGAATTTTCAGAGGCGTTGTCCAGGGGCAGTCCGGGTCCGGTAACGGGGAGTCCAATAATCCAGCAGAAGTACAGAGGGGAAATCCGAAGAGCAGGTCCAGGTCCGGTCCAGGTCCAAAAACAGGCAAGCTCAGAATAATCGCAGGGGCAAGGCAGAAATCCGGTAATCTCAGGCAGGGGTCAGAACAGGGAACAGGCAGGCTCGGAAACGGAGGGCAGAATCGGGTCAGACACAGACAGGCAGAATAAGGAACGCTGGAATGCTCTTACGGGTGGCTTGAGACAATCTGGCACTGGAGGCTAACTTGGACGGAGCTTATATGCAGGTGAAGACAGGTGAAGCCAGTAGAAGTTGATAGCAGAGGGGTGGAGACTGGACAGGGGTGTGAATTGTGAACAGAATCAGCTCCAGTGCCAGAATCATTACAGAGCCCCCCCTTCAAGGGCGGATTCCAGACGCCCTAGGCTGGTCCGGATGGGCTCTGTGAAAATCCCTAATGAGGGACTTATCCAGAATGTGACGAGAGGGAACCCACTGGCGTTCCTCTGGGCCATAACCCTCCCAGTCGATGAGATATTGGGTGCCCCTGCCCCACTTCCGGGACCTCAGTACTCTCTTAACCGTGTAGGCAGGGGAGCCATCAACAAGCCGGGTGGGTGGTGGGGATGCGGAGGCGGGAGCAAGAACCGAGGTCTTGACAGGCTTGACTCGGGAAACATGGAAAGTGGGATGGACCTTCATCGCTGGGGGCAGGCGGAGACGGACCGCCACCGGGTTCACCACTTTGGAGATGGAGAACGGCCCGATAAACCGAGGTGCCAGCTTCTTGTTCTCAACCTTCAGGGGAAGGTCCCTTGTGGAGAGCCAAACTCTATCTCCCACCTGGTAATGCGGGGCTGGGACCCGCCGGCGATTAGCAGCCCGGGCCTGGATCTGGGAGGAGGTGAGAATGGCTCTCCTTGCCCTTCTCCAGGCACGCTGGCACCTCAGGGCAGATAGGCGGGCGGACGGAACCCTTGACTCCACCTCCTCAGTGGAGAACACCGGTGGCTGGAAACCATACACCACATAAAACGGGGACAGACCAGTGGAGCTGGAGGGTGTGGCGTTGATGGCGTGCTCCACCCAAGGCAGGTTATGGGCCCATTTAGTCGGGTCAGAACGGCAAAAGAGGCGGAGCTTGGTCTCGACCTCCTGATTAATCCTCTCCGTTTGGCCATCTGTTTGGGGATGGAAGCCGGAGGACAGGCTAACAGAAATGCCCAACATGGCACAAAACTCCCGCCAGTAACGGGCCACGAACTGGGGGCCCCTGTCTGACACTATGTCGGACGGCAGGCCATGTAGCCTGAAGACCTCTCGTGCCAGGATTAACCCCATCTCCTTGGCAGAGGGAAGCTTGGGCAACGGGACCAGGTGGACCATTTTCGAGAAACGGTCTACAATTGTGAGGATTACAGTGTTGCCCTCAGAGGATGGGAGACCAGTGACAAAGTCCATCGAGAGGCAGGACCAGGGCCGGGAAGGAACGGGCAGTGGGCGAAGCAAACCAGATGGAGGTCGACGGGAGACCTTGGCCTGGGTGCAGAGAGAACAGGCAGACACAAAGTCTTTGACGTCTCTGACCAAGGTGGACCACCAAAACTGGGAACGGACCAAACGGAGGGTTTTAGTGATGCCAGGGTGGCCATACAGGCGAGAGCTATGGCAGAAGTCCAGAACCCTCTGTCTGAGGGAGTTGGGGACGAAAAGCCTGTTTCTAGGGCAGGCGTCGGGGATGTGTACATTCCCCAGGGAGTCCCTGACCTCCCTCTCCAGACCGAGTCTGGTGACTGCACATCTGACAGAATCAGGGAGGATGAACTCAGAGGCTTGGTCGTTACTTTCCTCGGACTCGAACATTCTGGAGAGGGCATCAGGCTTAACGTTCTTTGATCCAGGCCTGTAGGAGAGGGAGAAATTAAAACGATCAAAGAACAGAGCCCACCTGGCCTGCCTGGGGTTGAGCCTCTTGGCGGTCTTTAGGTATTCCAGGTTTTTATGGTCCGTCCACACCAAGAAGGGGAGTTTGGCGCCCTCCAGCATGTGTCTCCACTCCTCTAACGCCAATTTCACCGCTAGAAGCTCCCGGTTGCCCACATCATAGTTCTGCTCTGCTGAGGACAACTTTCTGGAGAAGAAGGCACATGGGTGAATGCGGCCATCTATGGCTTTTTGGCTGAGAATAGCCCCAACCCCAGAACTAGAAGCATCCACCTCCACGATAAACTGCCTCTCTGGGTCGGGAGAAACAAGGACCGGAGCAGACGTGAAAAGGTCCTTCAAACGCTTAAAAGCCTTGTCTGCCTGTTCGTTCCATGCAAACTTAACTTTGCTAGAAGTGAGGGCATGGAGCGGGGCAGCTACCTGGCTGTAACTACGGATAAACCGCCTATAGAAGTTGGCGAACCCCAAGAACCTCTGGAGCTGCTTCCTGTCGCTTGGAACCGGCCACTCAGTGACCGCACGGACCTTGGCCGGGTCCATGGAGATCTGACCGGGGGATAAAACAAAACCGAGGAAAGAGGTGGAGGTTGTGTGAAACTCGCACTTTTCAGCCTTGACGTAGAGTTGGTTCTGTAGCAGGCGGAGCAGGACGGAACGGACATGTTGTTTATGGAGTGTGAGGTTCTCAGAGTAGATGAGGATGTCATCCAGATAGACGAAAACGAAACGTCCAATCATGTCTCTGAGGACCTCGTTGACCAAGTTTTGGAAGACGGCTGGAGCGTTGGTGAGACCAAAAGGCATGACCAGGTATTCGTAGTGACCGGTCGGGGTGTTAAAGGCGGTCTTCCACTCATCGCCCTCCCTTATGCGGACCAGATGGTAGGCATTTCTTAAGTCCAGTTTGGTGAAAACCTTTGCCCGCTGGACCTGATCGAAAGCAGAGTTCATGAGAGGGATTGGGTAACGGTTCTTGACGGAAATGTTGTTGAGACCCCTATAATCTATGCAAGGACGAAGAGAGCCATCTTTCTTCCCCACAAAGAAAAAACCAGCACCTGCAGGAGAGGACGAGGGGCGAATTATGCCTGCCCTTAGGGCATCATTAATGTACTCCTGCATGGCTTGGGACTCAGGAGCAGATAAGGAGTAGAGACGACCTCTGGGTGGAGTGGTTCCGGATAACAGGTCGATAGCACAGTCATATGGACGGTGAGGAGGGAGGCTCGTAGCCTTGGCCTTATTAAACACCTCCCTTAAATCATGGTATTCGGGCGGAACTTTGGATAGGTGTGGGTAGACCTCCTCCACCTTACCTTCAGAGGAGTGGGGTGACTGGGCAGATAAAAGGCAGGATTCTGAGCAAGATGCGGACCAGCCTGTAACTTCCCCTCTTTGCCAGTCAATTTGGGGGTTGTGCTTTCTAAGCCATGTAGCCCCCAGGATGATAGGAACCTGCGGCGAGTTAATGACCATAAAAGTCAGCTTCTCAACATGGTTACCTCCCATCTGGAGTTCCAATGGCTCGGTGACGAGGCGGGAGTGATGAAGCTTGTGGCCGTCCAAAGCGAGGACACTGCGTGGAGATGGACCGGGACACAATTTAATGTTCAAACTCTGGGCAAAAGTCTGGTCCATGAACTCCGTATCCGCACCTGAATCCACAAAAACAGAGACTTTGTGGGGTTTGGAAGAGGCGGCCAAAGTGGCAGGCAGTAACAAATTCGGGGTGACGGAGAGTCTTGTACGACTCAGCAGGAATCTCCCCTCCCCTACTGAGCCTGAGCCCTTAACTGGACAGGTTTGGACGACATGACCCTCTCCACCGCAGTAGAGGCAGAGTCCTTGTTGCCGTCTGCGTTGTCGCTCCTCCTTCGTCAGGGCTGACCTCCCCAATTGCATGGGCTCGGGGTCAGTTAAAACCCTAGGGGGTGAGAGCGCGGCTGGGACGGCCTCAGAAAGGCAGGGAGGAGCGGTCCGTGCTGCACGGCGGTCCCTTCGCCGCTCCATGAGGCGGAGGTCAATTCGAGAGGCTAAATCCTCTAATTGCTTAAGAGAAACGGGAAAATCTCGAGTGGCGAGTTCATCTTTAATCCGGTCGTTTAACCCCGTTAAAAACACATCCATAAGAGCGTGTTCGTTCCAAAGACTTTCTGCAGCCAACAAATGAAAGTCTATGATGTACTCGGAGACTGTTCTATCCCCCTGCCTAAGGGATAAGAGCCCCCTGGTGGACTCACGACAGGGTAAAATGGGGCTAAACACTCTTATAAGCTCTCGGGAGAATCCATGATAGGAGTGGCAGATGTGGGAGCCGCTCTGCCACTCGGAAGTGCCCCAGAGCTTGGCTTTACCGGCCAGTAAGGAGATAACATAGGCTATTCTGGCTCTGTCAGTAGGGAATGAGGACGGTTGTAATTCAAAATGTATCTCACATTGAGTGAGAAAAGCCCTACATTGGTCTGGATCTCCTCGAAAGGGCTCGGGTGGAGCGAGACGCGGCTCAGGGATTGTCTGCGTCCCCGGGCGTGACGTGGCAGCCGGCGATGACGTTTGCGGAAGTGCGGAAGCAGCCTGGCCGCGGAGATGATTTAAAATCTCGGCGACTCCGGCTTCTAACAAAGTAATGGATTTATCAACCCCTGCTCGCCACTGACCATCAGGTGAAGGATCCATTTAGTGGCCAGATTGTACTGTGATGTACCGGATTCGGACCCAAGATTCAACCATGACAGGTCAGTGACGTTTTCAATGTTTATTAAAAAAAGCAGGGTTGATCAGCGCTGGCTCTAGAGCGTGCAGCTCTCGCTAACGGGTTGGAGCTTCCTGGAGGCAGAGGGACAGGTTAGAGGCTGCAGTGACGGGTTAGCAATGTGGAGCAGACTGAGAGACTAACCTGATGACGAGAGGAGCCTGGGCGCAGAGAATCAGCCAGAGACAGGGGGGAGAGTTCGGGGACAGGAGCCGTAGAGCGACCCTCCGGCAGTAAGGGAATTTTCAGAGGCGTTGTCCAGGGGCAGTCCGGGTCCGGTAACGGGGAGTCCAATAATCCAGCAGAAGTACAGAGGGGAAATCCGAAGAGCAGGTCCAGGTCCGGTCCAGGTCCAAAAACAGGCAAGCTCAGAATAATCGCAGGGGCAAGGCAGAAATCCGGTAATCTCAGGCAGGGGTCAGAACAGGGAACAGGCAGGCTCGGAAACGGAGGGCAGAATCGGGTCAGACACAGACAGGCAGAATAAGGAACGCTGGAATGCTCTTACGGGTGGCTTGAGACAATCTGGCACTGGAGGCTAACTTGGACGGAGCTTATATGCAGGTGAAGACAGGTGAAGCCAGTAGAAGTTGATAGCAGAGGGGTGGAGACTGGACAGGGGTGTGAATTGTGAACAGAATCAGCTCCAGTGCCAGAATCATTACAACAACTGTTGGGACATAAAATCTGTTGCCGCCAGGAAGGGACTCTACTGTGCCCTGATCACTACTGCTGATTGCGTTAAGTTGGATATAATCGGTTTTCTGTAAGCAATGTTATATCAATAATATATAGTTCCATTTTAAGAAAAGCAATTGTTGATACTGCTACTACCATGTTTCACTGTAAGTGTTGTGTTAATTGTCCTTCTTATGGCTTTTCATTTCTTCTTTCTTTCTTACTTTTCCATAAAGGTCCAATTTGTGAAGGCCACTGCTTCTCTAACAAATGCTCCCCTTGTCTGGCAAAAACAATTTAGGTGGATGACTATTTAGGTTTTGTTATAGTCAGTGTTGGTTGTGTGATTTTTCTGTAGATATTTATTAAATCAGGTGAAGTTACCTTTTAGGTTTTATTCCACTTTTTTCATACAGATTTGTTTTTACAGTTGAATTATACAGAACAACTGTTACATAATATCTGACATTTTAACTGACATTTTAACAGGGTGAGCACTCTCTATAGAGAAGACTTCAGATAACAGTGACACATCATGCATCATGTAAATAATGGGACTTGGCGTTTCTTTATTGCGCTTCAGTTTTTAACACAAAAAAGTGTATCTATGTGCTAACAAACATCATATAAACAGTGCAGCAGTATATTTAAAAAAAAACTGATGAAAGATGTTAGGTTTCTTAGTGATCTTGTAACATTGCTCTGATTTATGAACGTAAGCAGAGGCAGCTCATTTCAGTAATGACCAAAGTAATCTACCGTATCCTGCGCAAATTAACTTGGGGTCACAAATGAGCTGACCTGTTGAATCTGCAATGAGTAGTGGTTAATTTACAAGTAACACAAGCACACAAGAAACATGGTATGCCTGCATGTAACATGTCATGACCAAAGAAAAAAAAAAAGAAATCCCTTAAAAGGACCAAAATATTTCACCTGGCACTTATTCCAGTACAGAATGTGAGCAGCACCAGGTTCTGCCAGGGTGGTCATCTTCTCTTAATATTGCAGCCAACAATGGAAACCTGAAATACCCTCCTTATCTTGATCATAAACCTTATGAGGAGTGCATAACTGTTTCATGGATGATAAATTATTTAAAAAATATGTTAAAATTACACATTTGAAAAGTGTACCTCCACCTTTGAGAACCACTTTTTGCTTCATATACAGCTGCACGTCTTTTGTAATATTTCCACCAGTGTTGTACATCTAGAGAAAGACATGTTTGCCCACTTTTATAAGTGAGAAATCTTAAACTCAGTCAGATGGGTTGGATCATAGTCAGCATGATTTTTCAGGTCTTGCCACAGATTCTCAATTTAATTTAGGTCTGGACTTTCTGTCAGTCTAGCAGATGAATATGCTTTTAGCTATACTATTCACAACACTGTATCTCTCTATGAAGACCTTTATTCCTAGCGATATTTTATAAAACATATTGTAGAAAAGGAATGCATATGTATATGAATCCAGCTTATAATTAACTGTAAAACTGTTGGGAAAAACAAAGTTTATCCCATCTTTTATGCCCTGGTAAAACAACCGCTGGCAGTATAGCTCTCAGGAGTATTTTAGTATATTATGGTTCAGCTTTGCAGACTTATGCAACTTTGCTAATCTAAATTCAGCTGCCATGTTTTTTAAGAGTCAATAGTCTTTCTTATCGTAACCCTTCAAAACAAGTCTTGCTTGTTCCTTTTTTTCCTAATTGAACCCCTTAAGAAGATTCACTCTACTTAAATAACAAAGGCATGCAGAGTCTGGGATGTAGCTCTTTTTTTTGCAATTTCTCAGTTGCCTGCATGTGTAATGATCCTGGCACTGGGGCTGATCTTGTTTGCAATCAGCACACCTGCTCAGACTCCACCCTGCCTGCAATGAGACTCCACCTGGTTTCTCCTGCATAAAAGCTCCGTCCTTGTCAGCCTCCAGTGCCAGAACGTCTCGAGCCAACCCGGTTAGAACTTCCAGCAACTTTCTCGATAACCTGTCTGCCTGTCTGTTGCCCGACCTGTCTTTGCCCTAGTCTCTGAGCCTGCCTTATCCCTTTCTGGATTTTGTCTGCCTGCCTGAGTCCTGTTTGTCAGCCTCTGGACCCTGGATTGCCCACCCGTGTTTCTGACCCTGCCGGCCTGTGAGTACTGGAATCTGCCTGTCCCCGTTAACTGACTGTGTTTTATGGATGCTGGACCTGGAACTGGACCTGGACCCCTCTCTTGGATTTCCCCTCGGAACTGCCGCTGCATATATTGGCCTCCCCGTGATCAGACCCGGACTGCCCCTGGATTAACGCCCCTGGAAATCCCCACACGGCTTCAGCCTCGCTCTGGAGTGAGTTCGTCCGAACAAGCCAGCTCCCTGTCAGGAGTTGCCAGCCAGTGAGCAAGAGCAGCGCGTCCTGAGAGCCCGCGCTTCCCCTCCCTTTAAATAAAATCAGCTCAAGAGTCACTGACCTGCTTCGGGTTGTCTTTGGGTCCGTCCTCAGTTATTACAGCATGGTCTGAACTTAGGGTGTATCTGCCAGGGTGTTCACTCTTGGGAAGACTGGCAGCTGTCCTAAATGTTTGGCACTTGGGAATAATCTCATTTCCTGTAGAACGATCTGTCAAGTTGCTTTAGAAGCCTTTCTAGAATGATGCACAGCAAAAGTTGCTTCTCTAATGTCATTGCTGATGTGTATTCTACTTGCATTGTTTTATGACACTGACCAAAAAAACTGCCAAACTGTTGCTTTAAAAGTGATCAGACTTGGAATTCATT
This sequence comes from Fundulus diaphanus, assembly GCA_037039145.1. Taxonomy (NCBI): domain Eukaryota; kingdom Metazoa; phylum Chordata; class Actinopteri; order Cyprinodontiformes; family Fundulidae; genus Fundulus; species Fundulus diaphanus. The sequence continues at coordinate 43,841,321 of CM073134.1, forward strand.
AGTTATTCATTTTCATTTGTTTAGCAGCCCCTGGTTGCTACCTTCCCTCTTAAATCATTTAGAAGCTGGAATGGTGTTTAACTGGTTTGAATGATTGTAGAACCTGGTAAAACCCAGTGCCCGTAAGAGTCTCAGAGTCATCTGAGAGAGCTCCTATCTTAGCCTAGAGAATCCTACCTAGGAGTCCTATCTTGAGAATGATTCAGATTGATGCTGAGAGCGACTCTGAGTAAAGAGACATAATTTTTATCTTAGTGAGGAGGTGTGGTTGACCTGTTGTGGTTGACGCTGTCTTTTAAGAGCTGTGATTAGTTGATGGTACAAAAAACAAACAAAACACAATTGTGCTCCTAGTGATCAATGGAGAGAAGTCAACTGATTAGACCGAATGTGCGACATGATGATGAAACTTAGCAAAATTAAATAATTGTCACACAGCATTAAAATGTTTGAATCCACCTTATTTATATCATTGTCATCATTTTTATTTGCTTATGTTTACTCATCATACAAGTTATTTTTCTGCTTAATCAATTTGATATTAATGTGCACTCACCTGTCAATATTTTTATTATGATTGTCTGCTTGTATAAAGCAGTTGTATTTGGCAAAACCACTAACATAAAGGGAGAAAAAAGGTGGAAAACACTGAGAGGAATGGGTTCTCTGTCTGGACAGCTCTAGGAGGAGAATGGATGAGTGTTGAAAGGTAAATTGGTCCCTGGCAGACTTTGAAGCACAGCTCAGTGCACCCTTTTCTCTGTGCGTCCTACTGCTTTTATACACCAGCCTGGAAATTGAGAAGCACTCCGTTCAGAAAGCCAGAGAGGAGAAGCAAGGAGGCATCATACAAGAAAACTTCATATGATCATTTAGGCTACTGACATCATGTATAATGCAGAAAATACCTCTTTTATTTTGTCTAGAGTGTATGCATGTATGTTTTTTGCGACTTTTTCCATTCCTTCTAAAAAGTTTATTAATGAGAGCATTTCTGTAAATAATATAAAAATTCCTCTGTGCTATATTCTTTGTAATTTGTTCTACTTTTTATTCATGATTATTCAATTGTTTTCCTATTACTTATTTATTCTCAATATCCTCAAAAAATTATGTTAATTTGACACATTTGACCTGTGAGGCTGCTTAAACCATAACATCAGGTCTCTCCCTCCAAGTTGCTGTGACAACTTCCTGTTTGCAGTAAAGTGTATTGCTTCACTTCCTGTTTTCTGTTGCTGCGGTGTGGATTGTGGTTTGGTGTTCCAGACTCTCTTGTTTTTATCCTTATTCTCTTTTTTTGACGCTTTTGTTGACAGTGTCACTTCCTCGTTGTGTCTTGCATCAGACAATGTAGCTCCCTTGAAAAAGAAGGTGATTAATACAGGAAGCTGGCTCCCTGGTTTGATTTAGAGCTGCATTCTTTGAAGCACAATGTCAGGAAATTGGAGAGAAAATGGCACTTTACACATCTAGAGGAATCCTACCTGATCTGGAAAAACAGTCTACTGTTGTATAAAAATACCCTTTGCAGCGTTAGAACATCAAATTTTTTATCGTTAATAGAGGAGAACAAAAATAATCCTAGATTTCTCTTTAATACAGTTGTGAAACTTACCCAGAGTCATACCTCCGTTCAAACATGATTGTCTCGTCCTCAGTAAGTGAGGCAGCTTTGGAGGAATCTTTAGAACCTTATCGGTGCTTGAACTGTTTAGTAGCAGTAGAGCTTTCTGAGGTATCTAAAGTTTTAGCTTCATCTTACAAAGTAATGACCTATTTGAAGAGTTTCAGTCAGGCTTCAGAGCTCATCATAGTACTGAAACTGATCTGGTGAAAGTCACTAATGATATTCTCATGTCCTCAGATAATGAACCTGTGTCAGTACTTGTCCTGTTAGATCTCAGTGCTGCATTTGATACAGTTGATCACAATACTGTAGTCACGCACAGCATCTGGATTCAGCACGCACAGCAAATCTATGCTGCGCAGTAAATAAAATCCAAGCTGAAATGTAAACAAAATAATAATAAACCAAGTTATTTTGTACCATTTTGAAACTCTGGTGAGATAGTGTTCCACAGCCCCGCTCTGTGAGCGCCAGGTGGTGATGAGAGCACGCCACTGATTGACGGGTGGGGCAGACGCCTTTATAGTTGGGCAGGTTGCGGTGTGCGTCTTTGTTCTGGGCCTTGTTTCAGAAAGAATGGCCGAACTACCCTGAGTAGAAAGCTGCTGCTCTGAGTAGTTCTACCTCACTCTGTCATACTCAGCGTTTCCGGTTTCAGAACAGGTGATATCAGGCAGGTAACTAAACACAGCATCCGATCAACCATGAGTTGAACACGAGCACGAGCATGAAAAAAGTCCTCCTCAATGGAACGCAGATAACGTGATTCACCATGGCAACAGCAGGAAATAAGAAGCCTGGAAGTGTGCATTTTCCGCGAGTGGAATTTGAAATCTTTAAAGAAGGCATATGGAGAATATTAAACCATAAGAAATGATGCTGTTGCTGTGGAAAAAGCGAGGTGGCAGCAGAGAATAGCTAAGAAAAAAGGGACTTGGGGGAACTTCTGGAAAATCGCCGACCCCAGCTTTAAGGCCTAGGATGCTTTGTGAATAACCTTTATCTTACAGATGTAAAATTCTAAGAAAAATATTAGAATTTTGGAAATTCTAAGACTTTTTTCCTTAAATTACGTCACTAAGAGCTACTTTTAGTCTTAGGATTCTTTGTAAATACTGGTGCTGAACATTTTTCATGCCCAAATCTAGAGCAAAAGGTGAGTGTACTAATTTCTTACCATGACTGTATTGCACTCTGATGGCTGATGACTGATGCTAAGTGAGAGTCCAAAGTACAAGTTGATAAGCAGTGTCACAGAATCAATGTGAAGTAACATCACATTGATTCTGTGACACTCAACTCATAGACTCTAGGTGGGTCAAATAACTAGATAATACTATGGATATGTTGTACCTTAAATTATTTTAAACAAAATATTAATTCAAAGGTACATGAATCATAAGACAAAAAGCAGAATTCACATTTTAAAGTGATGGTTCTTTCTTTTTCCCTACTGGAATAGTCACAAAGCTTAAGTTATAAGAATAACAATGTATTTGTCAACCAGGAACCACTTTCAATAACTTCTCTTTGTACTTTCTCTAGAGTTAATTAAAGAATGTCTATCTTTTATTTGTTCGGTAATTGCCAATGTTGAAACAGCAATAAGGTGCTCAAATGCAGAAAGGAAAACGATGGACCTCATTGATGCCACTTCGTTGCTTCCTTTTAAACAGAAAAGCAACTAGTCAAGCTTTGTTACCCCCACAGCAAGCACACTGTTCTTCTACCGACATTCACAGTCATTCTATGTCCACCTCTGTCTGAGGTTTAGTATTATAATTATCTGACACATACTCTAAATCACCACTATGGAGGGCAAACTCATTTCTGCTACCAACTGCTAAACCTTTTTGCTGTATGTCACATTAGAATTCAATTGGGTTTATTTATATAGCACCAACTATCAACCCAAGGCACTTTAAATAAAATGTCAATACAGTTTATTCATACAGATTCCAAGTGAAGTACATACATACCAGTTTTCAAACAATTCAGTCGAGTTGAGTTTATTGTTCAAATTGGTTAAAAGGTTTTCTGTCTAAGGAAACCCAGCAGATTACATCTGATTTTAGAAGCGTTTTCTCTTGTTCAAGATGATTTAATAAAATATATCTAATCTTCCTTTCTTATCTAAAAGTCTTGAGAAAATAGTTGGTTATCAGGTATGTGAGCATTAGTTTCAGTCAGGCTTCAGAACTCATCATAGCATTAAAACAGCTCTGGTAAAAGTCACAAATTGTATTCTCATGGCCTCAGATAATGGACTTGTGTCTGTATTTGTCCTGTTAGATCTCAGTGCTGCATTCGATACAGTCGATCACAATATTCTCTTAGAAAGGCTTGAAGATGCTGTAGGAATTAGGGAACAGCACAAGGCTGGTTTAAATCTTATTTGTCTGACATATTCCAGTTTCGTCATGTAAATGATAAGTCTTCTTCAAAGTTCAGGGTCACTTACTTCAGAGTTCAGTGCTTGGGCCAATTCTCTTAACTGTAGGGTAAGATAACTGTCAATATAAATGTATGTGTAGGGGTCTGAATTTGTAAATGTGAGTCAATAAACATGAATAAATTTAAGATTTGTATTTGTTCCTGGTTGTCAACTCATACATACGTGTGACATGCCCTTATCTGACACATTATCATCTCCAGATTTCTGGACCACGATAAAATGTACGCCCCGCAACTCAAGCCTCTTGCCTAGCACTTGGATTTTTCTGTGTTATTCTGCCCTCACGTGTAGGAATTAAATTGAATAGTTAGGTATGGTAAATGCTTTGCCAATACCTATGGCTATGAGAGAATCACACATTTCTGTGTACTTTCGGGTAATTTTATGTGATAAACCAACTACCAAAGTAGTGCAGAATACTAAAGTCGACTGAAAATGATTAACTGTTTTCGAAATGTGTTTCTGAAAAATAAATCAATAAATCAATCAATAAATCTAAAAGGTGTGGCATGCCTTTAAATCCTGTCCATTGTATTGAACAGTAGTGAAATACAAACAGTATCATCAAGACAGATGAATGCAGCAGACAGAACGTCTGGCAAATAATTGTCAATTCATCAATCAAAACGTAATGAGGATCCAAATGCAAACCTACCAAGACACTGCTGTCCACCTAAACCAAAAGACTGCAACAACAGCATTAATTAAAGAAGCAGCATGGTGACCATGGAGGTGCTGTCGACATCCACAGCTCAGATGGGAGAATCTATTGACAGGCAACCATTTGTTGTACTTTCCACAGATCCTGCCTTAATGGAAGAGTGGCAGGAAGAAAGTCAATGCGAAAGAATAACACAAAATCCTGTTTAATGTTTTCTAAAATCCCCGTAGAAAACAAAGCAATCATGTGGAAAGGTGTTCTAGTTAGATAAGACTGAAAGTAAACATTTTCCCATACATACAAAAAGCTATGTGTGTTAGAGAAATGTGAATGTAATCATTTTATTTTCATTAAGTTACAGGCATTTAGTCTGTTTTAAGAGTTTGCTTTCAGGAAGGTTCTGTTGTTTTTAACTTCAGACAGGGAGAACAAATGGTTCTCCCAGATAAGAAATGCCTTGCCTTATCCAGCTGTGAGTGTTGCAGTTGACTGATCACCACCCCCAACAAACTTGCTCTCCTGTTTGTGTGCAAACCCCCATGTTATAAACTTATGACTCCTCCTGTCCCTTCTTTGAAGTTTGATAATAAAGGCAGAGAGAAAGAGGTGGCTCAACGCAGATGATCCCAGACTGTCAGGGAGTGAAGTTCTCCGTTTGGGGTTTTCCTCTGCCCTCTTCTATAGAAAAGTCTAAACTTGTGTTTGTGTGGTTTTCTTTGTAGGATAATAAGGGGTTATTTACCATAACCCTATCAGTCTGGTGTCGTGAGCCGGATCCCAACATATCGACTCGCTGACGAGAGGAGCAACGTCCTGAAAACCACCGGTGGTCTGAGTCTAGAGGACCTGACGAAAGTCCCGGGAGATAATTTCCTTACTGGGCTAGTGTCATAGGTTAAGTCCTTTCGCCAACGAGGAATTGACGGGATCCGACGGGGAGAAAACCAACTAAAGCAAGTAAGTGTTAAAACGACCGGTTAAAGTCCGTTGTTAAGGGTTACGGGTGATTAAAAGTTCCCTGATAAGGTAAACAAGCGGTTACAGTCCCTTGTTAAGGTTTACGGGCGATTAAAAGTTCCTAGAAAAAGTAATCGAGAGGTTTAAGTCCCTCAATGAAGCGTGACTGGGGGCTAGAGCAAACGGGGCTCCAGAGCCATAAAAACAGTTGATGTGTATGGAGCGTGGGAGCTATTAAATGCATTAAAAGAAAAAACATACATAGTGCTTACAATTAATGGACAGTCAGTTACTCTTTTATGCGACTCAGGAGCCTGCAAAACATGTATAAAAGAAAATGTAGGGCTAAAAGCATCTAAAATGACCATTTTTGAAAAATCAGCAAAAGGTCAAACATCCCAAGAATAGATGTCAAAACCATTAGAAATAAAGGACCCTCAAACAGGAAAAAAGGTTGTATGTTCCTGTAGTAATGTCACCAACCTGTCCCATGAATCTGTTAGGATGGGACTTAATGGAAATGATTTAAAAGGTATTCCAAATGCTTTGTGGTCTACAGGACCAACTGATGTAGGATTATTGACAACTGTAGAACCAGTTAAAATAGTTCCTAAATCGCAATACAAGCCGCGCATAAAACAATACCCCGTAAATGTGAAGCACAGGAGGGTATAAAACCAGTTATACATTTTTTTATTGGATGCAGGAATAATTAGACCATGCCCAGATTTGCAATTTTGGTTTGCTTTTACGTTCGAGTGGAAAAAAATACACGTATACACGCCTGCCACAGGGATTTGCAGATAGTCCAACAATTTTCACCCAGGCCATTTTAACATGTTTGGAGAGCTTTAATCCAAAGCATGGAAGTCAAGTGTTAATGTACGTGGATAATTTTCTAATCGCATCTAAAACAGCTGAACACTGTAGAGCAGACTCCTTGAAGCTGCTACATCATTTGGCTAAAACAGGAAACAAAGTTAGCAAAGATAAAATGCAGTGGGTGCAGAAACAAGTAAAATAACAGGCCATGTTATTTCAGAAGAAGGTAAAAAGATACAGGAAGAGCGAAAAAACGCAATAGCAAGTGCGCCGAAAACCAGTTACTAAAAAACAAATGATGTCCTTTTTAGGATTGTGTAAATACTGCAGAGCAGTAGAAAAAATTACATTACGTAGAAAAAAACTCAGCTTCTCTTAAATCTTATCTATGATACACCAATGGCCATGTCAGAGACAATCCAGTGGATCTCAGAAGCAGAGCAGCAGTTCACAGAGCTAAAAGCAGAGCTTATCTCTCCAACTGTCTTAGCTCTACCAAATTATCAAGACCTGTTCATCCAAACAGTCGACTGTAAAGCTAGTTTTATGACCTCTGTGTTGTTACAGCCTTATGGTGATAAGCTCAAACCTGTAGCACTACCCCCGTGCTGGAAGCAGTCCAATTGCCAAACAAAATAGCTTTACTAAAATGTACAGCTCACACAAAAGGCACTGATGCAGTGTCAAAAGGAAACGGGCTCGCAGACGAAACTGCAAAAGAAGCAGCAGCAGGACAATTTGGCCCCTCTGATATTTACTTAGAGCAAAAAACAGAACAAATTATTGATCTAGAAGTGTTGTTAAACAGACAACAAACAGCGCCAACTGCAGAAAAACAAATGTGGGTAAAAAAAAAAATGGAGCAACAGTGAATCTAGAAGGATTTCATACAGTTGGTAACAAACCAGTTCTCCCTAAAAGCTTATTCCAAGCAGCAGCTGTTTTGAGCCACGGGCCTTGCCATGTCTCAAATGGGAGGGATAACTATAATACAGCAACATTTTATAACATATGGATTTCATTCACACACAATTTTTTTTGTAAAGCCTGTACACTCTGTGTTAAACATAACCCTCAGGGTAATTTTAGATCAAAACAGCGAAGGTTTTCAGAACCAAAGGAACCTTTCTGAAGTGATGCATTTTCAAAATGGGTGGAAATAGTCCCAGCAAAGCATGCAGATGCACTGACAGTAGCTAAAGCTATATGCAATGGTGTAGTTCCAAACTTTGGCATCCCACAGAAAATTTACAGTGACAATGGTCCACATTTTGTGAACCAGGTGATCCAGCAAATGGCAAGCAGGTTACAAGTAACCTTAAAGAATTACTGTGCTTATCATCCACAAAGTGCAGGACTTGTGGAAAGAACAAATGGGACAGTTAAATCCAGGCTTAAAAAGTGTATGGAAGAAACAAAGAGGCCATGGCCAGAGTGTCTGGACCTAGTAAAACTGTACATGAGAGAAATGTTACAGTCTAAAGAAGTGTCCAATGCAAATTTACTGCCAGGAGAACCTTTGTTTCCACAGGATCCACAAGCGGTGAGACCATTGGACTGGGTGTTCATCAAAGTCATCAGAAGGAAGAACTAGGCAAGCCCAAGGTGGGAAGGACCATTCCAAGTGCTCCTGACCACGCCAACAGCTGTGAAGATCGCTGAAAGACCCTCCTGGATTCACCTCAGCCACTGTAAGTTACAGAGAGTGTTAAATACCTAAGGTTGGAACAGTGGGAAAGTCCGACTACAAAGGGGTTTGGTTTTTTAGGGCCACTCGTCTCAACATCGGTGAAGAAACCAGCTGATCCCTGTTCTTTAGAGTCCTGGGTAAAATTAACATCTCTGCTAACCGAGCAAAAATGGGGTTCCCATGGAGATGGGGCTTCTTTTGCGTTGTGGCTGCTGCATGCATTATCTGTTTCAGTCCAGACCTGCTGAGTGAGAGAGGAAAAAGGTTCATCCACTCCACTGCTATGAAGATTTGGCTAGGAAATCTCCCAGACCATCACCCAGACAACTTGTGGCAGATGTATTTGAAAATGTTGGCTAAAGAGAAGAACATGAGTAACTGCTACATATGCTAAGTGATGCCTAAATCCACCAGGCAGCCCACTCTGTATGCTAAGAGCATGCCGGCAGGAGATGGAACGTGTTTCCTGAGGACGGCCCTTGTACCTGTGTTTGCACCTGGCTACATAAAAAAAAAAAAAAAATCACGCAGGGTGCATACGCTCATTGAATGGCTCATACTGTGACGTGAAGCTACTTTGCACCTGCAACAACACCACCCGGATCTTCCTGTTCACCAAGAAAGTCAGAAACTACGTAGGAAGCCTGAAGGCTCCGGTGGATCGCGATGGTAAACATCCTGTGTGCATACAGTCACCCTTCAAACCTGGCTGCAAGAAACTGGGCCAGGTACAGGGGTGCCAGGCTAACCTTACTGATCTGTTTCCAAACTCCACGTTAACCTGGGACTATAGCGTGGGCATCTATACCTACAGAAGGAGGATGGCTCCTGTGTGGTGGAAACAACATTTACCCATCATTGCCCCACAGCTGTTCAGGCACATGTGCACCTGTGTTTGTTTCTAACCACACCATCATTATCTCAGCTCAGGCTGTGAAGGACCATCACTCATCTAATAGGAGGAGAAGAGAGATCAGCTACAGCTCAGTGTTCCAACCCCATGATCCCATACGGGGTTCCAACGTTCCCTCTGAACATAAGCACTGGAACACAGCGACTAAAATAGGACTTTCACTTTTTCCGTGGTTTGGAGTTGGTAAATCTATGCTGATGATTGAAACATTGGACTACAGAATGAAGACCCTGGTGAACATGACAATGGACATCAACAAAGGACTAAAGAAACAATTAAGTGAAATGCGTTTAATGGTGCTGCAAACAATGGTTTTGGACATGTTAGCTGCTAGCCAAGATGGCGTATGTGTAATGATTGGAATATCCTGCTGTACATACATTTCTGATGCTAATGAAACTTATGTTACTGAAGCGATGTCTGCTTTAAAGAATCTGCAACAAGCAATGTCCCAGGATGCTGTTCCTCTAAGTTCTTTTCAGGATCCTGGTGGCACCTTTTGCTGAAAATAATGACACCCATTATTATTATTATTATTCTTTGTGTTTTTACTGCTTGTGTAATCCCATGCCTAAGATCTATGATTGCTAAAACTATGGGCAATGTAATGTTTCAAAACGCTTTCACAAATCCCTCTTGAAGAAATACAACCCATAGTTTAAGTTTTACCTGATTTAATGCTTAACAAAATAAAAGTCTCATTGAAAACGCAGCATACAAGAAACGAGTACTTGAAGTAGGTTAAGTAGGTTAACTCTATTTATAGTAATACCCACCTGTATATTATATTCGGTACATATCCAGCTGTAAATTTAGTTCACAATACTAGTTATCTATATATTATACTCATAGGAAAAATCGATCAGTAAAACTCTGTCTATAATAGTATACATCTCTATATTTATTCAGTAATAACCCATGTCCTGTACATATGGAACCATTGTTTATCCTGCACTTGCTGCTATTGCACTTCTGGTTAGACCTAAACTGCATTTCGTTGCCTTGTACCTGTACCCGTGTAATGACAATAAAGTTGAATCTGATCTAATCTAATCTAAGCTTCAATTGTAAATAAAATGATTAACAGGAGGGAACTGTTAGAGAAATGTGAATGTAATCATTTTATTTTCATTAAGTTACAGGCATTTTGTCTGTTTTAAGAGTTTGCTTTCAGGAAGGTTCTGTTGGCAGAGAGAAAGAGGTGGCTTAACGCAGATGATCCCAGACTGTCAGGGAGTGAAGTTCTCCGTTTGGGTTTTTCCTCTGCCCTCTTCTATAGAAAAGTCTAAACTTGTGTTTGTGTGGTTTTCTTTGTAGGATAATAAGGGGTTATTTATCATAACCCTATCAATGTGCAGCAGGAAACTAACACAGCACCTCACCCTGAAAACACCATCCTCGTGGTGAAACATGCTGGTGGTGGCAATCTCATGCTGTGAGGAGGCTTCTCTCCTGCAGGGACAGGGAAGCTGGAGTTAATGGGATGGATGGAACTAAATGATGCACAATCATGGAAGAAATCTGTTAGATCCTCCCGACTACTTAAGACCTGGTTCCAGTACACACAACAGCTAAACATTACAACCAACAGGCTGGTTTAGATGCATGGTATTCATGTTTAAAATTGCGTATATTTAAAGTCTAACTCTTGGATTAATAAGAAATCCTATAAACCATTGAGTAACTTCCAGAACAAGGTAAACTTTGAATATTCATGTATCAAAAGTGTTCAAATTAAGTTTAAATATGAAATATCGCGCATTTTTTACACCGATTAAGGTATTCCGAATTTGGGTGCTGCCTCCGTTTACGATCGGCCATTTCCGACGTGTGACGTCAGTTCAAGAACACCGAGAATGCGCGAAGCGAACTTGCATAGAAACACACAGGCGTTTACGTTGTGAAACTAGTAAGGCTAACAAGGATATATATGTTTTTTTTTCGGGTATCTTCTTTCACACACCGAATCTGCTGATCCACGTCTTGCTGAGCAAGCACTTTTAAAAAAAATCGCCGAACTAAGTCCACAATAAAATGCCTTCTAGGTGCGTAGTTGGTGGCTGTAGTGCAGACCGCGGTGAAGTTGGTTTGACATTGGACATTCAAGCTCCGCGGAGCCAGCGGGATCTAGCTCACGGTTGATCCGGTTGAAGCACTCCAATTTCGGCCAGCGTCTCTCAGCTGCTCCCTCCTCCCATACACGGTGGGACCGTCAACAAATCTGATTGATTTTTGTTTGTCAAGAGTGCTCCGCTGACTCCGCGGAGCTTGAATGTCCAATGTCAAACCAACTTCACTGCGGTCTAGTGCAGGCCAGAAAGTAGCGCTACATACTTGGCCGAAGGATCAAAATGTCCGAAAGAAATGGGATAAATTCGTAAAAGAAACGTGAAAGGACTGGATTGCCGGCAGTGACAAAAGTGTTTTTGTAATGAAACAGAATTGGACCCACAATTCTACCACGACAGGTCAGTGACGTTTTAACAAACTTTATTGAAAGACCGTGATCAGGCGTCGGCTCTCTGGGCGCGCAGCTCACGCTAATGGGCTGGAACTCCCTGGAGGCAGAGAGACAGGTTAGTGACCGGTAACGATAGGCTTTGACAGAGTGTTCAATCCGAGTCACTAACCTGACTGAGGGGAGAACCAGGACGTTGAACGGCTGAGAGGCGGGCAGGCAGAGCTGGGCTTTCCAGAAGCGTTTGTCCAGGGGCAGTCCGGGTCCGGTAACGGGGAATCCAATAATCCAGCGGAGGTACAGAGGGGTAGTCCAGAAAGATTATCCAGATCCAGGTCCAGGTCCAATATCCACAGGCACAGACAGGCTCGGTAACAGAGGGCAGAATCAGGTCAGACACAGACATGCAGAATAAGTAACGCTGGAATGCTCGTACGGGTGGCTTGAGACAATCTGGCACTGGAGACTGACTAGGACGGAGCTTATATGCAGCTGGAGACAGGTGGAGCCGGAAGAGGTTGATTGCAAAGGGGTGGATACTGAACAGGTGTGTTAATTGTCTGCAGGATCAGCTCCAGTGCCAGAATCATTACAGTTTAATGCAATTCACACTTCACGAGCGAGGATTTTGAGGGGTACTTACAATGGAGCATGGGCTCTATGTCTTGGGCAGCGTTAGATATAGTCTCCTCAGGTTCACCTTGCTCAAACTCCGTTTCTTCGTAGATATATTCTGTATCGGAGTCGCCGATGCTTGAGGGGGAGTTTGAAGATGTATCAGACATTTTTTTTTAATAATTTTTTTGTACGTAGAGTACGAGTTATTAATAAAATTTAAATCGGTAGCGAAAGACGTAGTATTAGCAGCCGGATTACCGGTACTAGTTCTGTTTGTGACGTCACATTCCAGAACTGCCCGAATGCTGAATGTTCGGGCACTTTCGCTTATAAAGCAAGTTTTATCGAAATTACTTCCAAACGGCGCACATAATTCACATATAATATACATTTCTTTACTCTGGTGACTAATTGAATGCATCTGCGTAAAAATACATTCAGTCGAAGAGTTAGACTTTAATGGAAAGTTAAAAAAAAAAAAATGTAAGAAACTGTAACAAAACGGCAGCTGTTATAACAGCTAATCAAGCATTAACTCTGAAGAATGGGATTAAACATTTACTTTTGTTGAGGTGGTGACACATTCAGTCTGACTTTGAGTGAATAAGGACACAATCAGATCCCATCTGCTTCGGAACCTATTCCCTGTTTAAGCATCCTTGCATGTCTTATCTTCTGGATTGTACAGCTTGCTGGGTGTTGTAAGGGCTTTCCTGTTTTCATCTGTGTGAGGCTCTTTCAGATTTGTTTCATGAAGAGTTGTTACTTCGAAAATATCACAGTAGAGCTGCAGAAAAAAACAAAGCATTATGTGTTTTCAGACCATCAAAGGATCCTTCGTTAGACCTCCACAAGCCTTTCTATATTTATTGTAGACAGGAAAGTGCATGCCTCTCTCTGGGGATTTATATCACAAGAGAAATAACCTTGAGATGATGGAGGAAGGATCTGTTATTAGGTGATGGTAAAAAGCAACAACAACACCCACTACAACAGAGCTATGAGAGTCCACCTATGCTGGATGGACAGAACTTATCTGCATCTAGTGGAAATTGCTAAAACATATGTTTGGAAGCACACACATCTGTTCGCCTAACTGAATGCCTGTTCTTGTAAATACATGCCTCTCATCTACATCTCTGTGGCACTGGGAGGCTTCTAATACAAGGCTCATTTACACAGACTGATCACTAGACGATGGGGCATGCCTTGACACAGCACACAGGCTGCTGAGAGCAGAACAAGCATCAGTAATTGTTGTTAGGGGCGGAGGGACGGGGAGTTGTTGCAAAGGGCCTTCCACCGCCTGATTGTGTCACTTTTTCTGAACGTGATTACGATTCGGGCCCGTCTCACTGGTAGCCACACACACACACACACACACACACACACACACACACACACACACACACACACACACACACACACACACACACACACACACACACACACACACACACACTGGTGCCATTGCTTATAGACCCCATCTAAAGCTGTTATTGCTTGTCCTTCAGCTGAACACGTTGTCTTGGTCGCAGAGCTGAGTGCTTTTGTTCTGAAAGCAGAAAAATCTGGAGTCCAGCCTGGGTGGTTTTGTCAGCGCCCTGGGAGATGAGTTATCAAAGTGCATGTGCGAGAAACACTGACATCAATCTTTAATTAAAGCCTTTACAATTTTGGACAACGTGCCTGACACTAAGAGAGTCACTGTAGGGGACAGATATCCATGGCTTGCATTGGGGAGGATCAGGCTATCTTCTGCTGAGCTCATTTTGTTCCGTACAAGTCAAAGCCCTGTTATTACTCCAAGATTCTGATTACACAAATACAGAGCTGAACAAGGATTAAACAGGGGTAATAAACACAACACATCTGTGATGATCATCAGTTGAAACCAGGTGTGTAAAAAGAAATCCAAAAAAGCATAACTGCTGCAGTGACTTGCAACACAGTCATATACCTTATATCAAATATAAGGTTATCATCAACAAAAGGACTTCTGGTTTATGACTTCACCACTGAACAAAATATTGATGTTACGTTCCTAACTGAAACATGGTTGAATGACAGTAACGAATCACCAGTACTAATTTGATCAAGATAAGGGTTGTTACAATATTTAATGACTCGCTAAACTGTAAGAAAGTTCTCCTTGGAAAATGTGACTCTTTTGAATATTTAGGAATTGAGAAAAAAGGCCATAAACAAACTCTGACACTAATTATTTACAAAATCTCAAAATATGAAAATAAATTCTTCAATGACTTTAATGAGCATTTCTGCTTTAACTTTCTGTTCTCTCTCTTTTATCTTCATAGTAGGTACACCTGGTCTGGCGTTCTGTTAACTGTGACATCATCCAAAGAAGACGGCTCACCCGCTATTACCATCTAATGTAGAACAGATTACTGGATCAATGTGTGCTTCTGTGCTTTTTTGTCTCTCTTGTTGTGTCTCTGTTCTGTCTTCTGTAACCCCCAGTCGGTCGAGACAGATGACCGTTCATACTGAGCCCGGTTCTGCCGGAGGTTTTCCTTCCCGTTAATGGGGAGTTTTTCTTCCCACTGTCGCTTCATGCTTGCTCAGTATGAGGGATTGCAGCAAAGCCATGTACAATGCAGACGACTCTCCCTGTGGCTCTACGCTTCTCCAGGAGTGAATGCTGCTTGTCGGGACTTTGATGCAATCAACTGGTTTCCTTATATAGGAACATTTTTGACCAATCTGTATAATCTGACCCAATCTGTATAATATGATTGAACTTAACTTTGTAAAGTGCCTTGAGATGACATGTTTCATGAATTGGCGCT
This sequence comes from Fundulus diaphanus, assembly GCA_037039145.1. Classification (NCBI taxonomy): domain Eukaryota; kingdom Metazoa; phylum Chordata; class Actinopteri; order Cyprinodontiformes; family Fundulidae; genus Fundulus; species Fundulus diaphanus. The sequence goes on from CM073134.1 coordinate 43,856,335, forward strand.
ATATAAATAAAATTTAATTGAATTGAAAATTGAATTATCTGTTATATGCAATGATTATGACTGAGATTTTAACATCCATGTTAACAAGCCAAAATACAGAAACGAAAAAAAGCTGTGTGATATATTTCATAACTTTGGTTTGACTCAACATATCAAACAAGCAACGCGCACAATCAAGGTCACACTCTGGACTTGATTATCAGCAAGGGTGTAAATATTTCCTACTGTAATTGATGTCGCCCTGTCGGATCATTTCTCTGTTATCTTTGAAAGTACAATCTCCGTCGACTCACTTGGAAAACAGATATTGTAACAAAACGTTCTTTTGCAGACAACACAGCTGACGCCTGTTGTGCAATTATACACTGTTTAAAGTTATTTAATGTTTCATAAATAACTCTCTGTCTGTTAAGTATTGTCTGGCGATGATCAGCTCTTAAGCTGATATCAAGACAATGGTTGAAAGGGATGAATTCGAGCACTAGCGATCTTTTAACAGCAAAACCTGCACACACATAGAATAAAGGAGTGACAACTTCTTTTCAAGTCCAAGAATTTAATAACAGAAATAAGATGAACATCCAGAGAACATCACCATGTAATGCTGTTTACCTGAATTAACACAATATTTCGATTAATAAATCCTCTCTACTAGGCTAGTGAAACTTAACTAAACTACTAAGCAAAATGAAGATAAAAAGAAGCTAAGCTAAGGAACTATTTACATGCAAAGACAAACAAAGGACAAACAAAAGTGGTTGATCATAATCAGATTAATTCAGTGAATCCCTGTTCACTACAGATCTGATTTCAAAAGCATGGAGTGGAGTTAAAACATCTGCCATGTATTTCAATCCATTCACAATGCAAAGCCCAAGTTAAACAAAATATTATTTGTTGAAATAATATTCTGAGGACTGTTTGTCCTGTAATATTATTTAAATCCTCACGACCGAATTTGTTAATGCGATTCTCCCTCCGGGCGCATGGGGTCGCTACAGCAACTCGGTGGCTAAGAGGTTACAACTTAAAGTTCCCAAAATTGCCTTGAAAACCGGCATTAATATACCATATTGATGCGGGAATAAGGCAGATAACACCATCGGAGGATGGCAGAGCAGAACAGTTACGCTTTATGCTTTAAAACGAACTCATTTTCAAATGTCCGAAACCGGATGTTAGCAAGCTAATAGCATGTTTGGCTAGCGCGACCTACCGGTTAGCCCTTTGTTCTAAACACCACGGTTTACAAACATTTCCCAATAAACCGTTTCTTCACCCTCAGACCGCTGCTCAACCTGTTGATGCCTCATGTGTGAGTTCTGTCCGCTTTGGCCGTTCCAGGAAGAAGCGTTGAGGGAGGAAATGGTTGGCTAGCGCTAGCGGGCTAGCGCTCGGTTCTTGGCAGGCTAGCGTTAGCCTTGCAGCCGCATGTGGCTAACGGCGTGGTCTGGATAGCTTGGAGGCCTGGTCCTTCGACCGGGATGCAGTCCAAGCAGGGGTTTTCCTCAGCATCCAGCCTTCAGCTCCATTGGTGTTCACTTCCCTGTACAGGCTGAAGAAAAATACACAGAGCTGTTTCGCATGCAGGGATCTTTGCTCCTGCATCTGATTGTGGGTTAAGACAGCAACTTAGCTCTGTAATTGCCCGGACATGTTCGTCCGGATTCAGTCAGATCCTCTGCTGAAGCAGGCAGTCGGGTCTAGCAGACCCTGGATCAATGTGGCTGGTCCAGGGAATCTTTCAGCTGCTGGCTTGTGTGTCGGTGAGGGCCGGCCAGGCCCTCATGGTCTGGCCTCCTTTGTCTGCTCCCAGAGAGCTGTAGTGGAGCTGAACAGGTCTGCAGAAGAATGCGTGTTGAAGAGAAGAGAGAGTCTTGTCTGTGGAAGAAAGGTTTTATCTCAACAGGAGTGGTCACAGCTGACCTCCTGCTGGGAAAAAGGGCCGTCTACGCCTTGAGAGTCTCGTGTTACGGCCAGAGTGGAATTCCTTTGTTAAACTCTTCCACTGTTCAGAATCCAATCTGAGATCCATTATTTTGATGATCCTGGCGGTAATATCACAACACGCCTTTAATCAAATATATTACTCCACCTCATTTCAATGCTATAACACAATAGACGAGTTACTAGATAATTTCCATTCTAAGATTTCAGACATTATCAATTCTTTGGTTTCACGTGACGTCACAGTGCTGCTTCGCGACACCGCGAAATTCAGATGGCAGGAAGTGAAGTAGCTGAGGATCTGCCGTCTGAAATAATGCCTATGTTTTGTGTAGTTTACGGCTGCTCCAAGCGTTCGAACCGAGAAATGGAAAAGAGCTTTTACAGAGTACCAAAGATTGTCGTTCATAAAGGTGAAAATTGTAAAAAGCTCACAGAACAACGGCGTAAAAAATGGATTTTAAACGTACGTCTGCGGTCTGGAGGAGCAGAGTCTGCCAATGCCCGTGTCTGCAGCGACCACTTTGTCGGAGGTAAGCTATAACGTTATGTTAGCTAGCTAACTTGTTTTTGTGGTTGTGTTTATATAGCATAAGGTTGTCGTTAAATGCTCATTTACTTAGTAATGATTAATAAGTTACCGGTAGTCTAATATGGACTTCATTGGGACTGTTTAGGCTGTCCTAGCGCTTTGGGTGACGTTGAGTCGGTAGACTGGGCTCCGAAGGTCAACCTCGGTTACGAAAAAACTAAGCCCAAATCAGAAGCATCTCTTCAACGAGAGAAGAGGATGAAGCTCAAAGAAGATCAACAAAGCCGGTCGGAATGTGCAGAGGCTATGTTGGATCTCCAAAAGACAGCTGAGAGCCTGGGTATGAGCTCCGATCTAACGCAGACAGGCGACTGCTCTGAACCGAAGCAGCTAACGCTAGCATCTTTTAACACATAAAACAATATAAGAACAAACACTCACCCTGGCAAAGACTAAACGATGATCGTCGTGGAGACGTTTGGTGCCGAGGTTGTGGACCCACCTGCTGACAAAGAAGTTATATGCCTCCATACTTTTATATACGATGTCTGAAGGACCAGATAGTTTATGTCAACGGCCTCCACTGTCGGCAGATCTTTATGGTTCACCGAAAACTCACTCATCTTCATGAGGTACGGGTTACGTCCAACATATCTGTCAATCAACTCCTTGTATCTATGTCAGGCTCTAACTCCATACAATACGGGCTCTCGGTAACGGTGTCCTCCATGTTTATGCTAACTTCATAGACGTCCTGCCCTCCATCTGAAATCGCGCCCCCTGGCCGCGTCATAATCATCATGTGACTGAAACCCAGCTATTCCATTTGTTCCATTAAAGTGAAGGTTGTCTCTGTGAGGAAGAAATATTTATGGAGAAATGCCCCATTGGTGAGATTTGAAAGAAAACTTTGTCATAGGACTGAACGTAAATGGCGCAAAACTTGACTGTACGTTTATTATGAACTATACAAAGGGAGGCTGCAAAGCTATTACTCATCGCTAAAACATGCCAGGGAAATGTTCTTTGTCGAAATCATAAACAAAAACATCAACAATGCTTGCGCTTTATTCACCACAGTTGAAAGACAGAATTTTATCGATTGGATATTGATATTGATTAGCAAAGTGTTCTTTTAGTTTGACCCAGAGAGCAGCTGCTGCAGCAGAACAAATTTCTGAAGCACAGATTCTATAGAGATAAATCTTAATAGCTTTCAGTGTATGTAAAATGAGATAAAGCCTTGGTAAACCTCAGGATCTGATACATGACGTCTATTTATAGAAAGTATTTTTTTTTCCAAATAATAAAATTATATTGTTTTGACCCACAGCGTTCAAAGTATTCCTTAAAGAATCAACAAGTGATATTTCCCCACTAGGTGTTTCTTGAGCACTGTCTGTAGACCAAATCAACATCTGTGACAAGCTTCGCCTCCAGCCCCTCATTTCCCTTCTCAATCGTCACCCCCAATGCGCATATTCGTAGAGTATAAAAATATTTGTAAAAGATAAAAACACAGCAAAACAGCATCACTTTCAGAGGAACATTTCTAGTGATGAAATAAGTAACGCATAGCTTTATATTGCTGTTAGCAAGAGACCATTTTGTTCTGCTGGGGGTGTGCTCCACCATGTTGCTTCAATGTTGCGCAGCTCTGAGGGTGGCAGGGAGGGTCTAAGCCCTGAGTGGCAGCTATTCACATGCATGTACATCCACTTGCACGCACATACATGCACGCGTGGCCAGCCCAGCCATGTAAACAAGAGACTGGAGAACAACACAGAGCGATGTGGTGTGATATCATACCATAGTCTGTCTAAAATATTACCTTTAGTTTCTTCACATCACTATTTTTTTAGTTCTTTCAATCTAAAATAATGAAATTCCATTTATTGCTCCTTTAATAGGCCATGTTCCCTGTGAGGAAGAACCAAGACCGAATAAAGAGAATCATTTATTTATTTATTTTTTGATATGTAGGAAATTGATACTGAGCCTACAGCAGATGTTAATTAGAAGCAGGTTTAATGCTGTTATTTTACTTCAGAAGGTGTTTCTTCAGCTTTATGTTGAATGTTCTACATTGTGTGACAGAACTCATGTGATTGCTCTCTCTCTCGGCTTGTTTGAAACTAGTCGTTAGCTGGCTAGCCTATTTTCACCATCTTGCCTTCTGTCCTGCAGCCTGTTGATGTTAGCTAAAGTTTGCGTGTGAGCTCATTGTCCTGAGAGGCCTTTGCAAACCAACCTAATTTGCATAATCTGCCACATGGTGTAATGTGCATGTTATTGACGCTGTGGGAGAAATAACGTCGTTAGAGAGACAAAAAGTGAGTAAAAACACTCAGAATATATAGAGCTAGTTTTTTCTGTCCATTAATGTTTATTTATTTTTATTTTTTTAATTTATTTTATTTTTTTAATTGTTTATTTTATTACAATACTAACCCTCCTCCTTTACCCGGGCTTGGGACCGGCAAAATGAACCATAAAGAGACACTATGTCGGAATTACAATTTTTGTTTTTCTTTCAACTTTTTATTTTACTTTTTTCCCTTGTGGTCCACTAAGGAGCCTACAAATCACGGTAAACCATGAACATGTGGCTGTGTGAATCAAATGCCGCTGGCACTGGAGATTGAACAGAATGGGGTTTAAATGGAGGTGGGAACAGGTGAAACCATTGAGAGTTAATTGCAGGCAGGGTGGAGACTGAACAGGTGTGCTGAGTAGTAATAGGATCAGCTCCAGTGCCAGAAACGTTACAGAAGATGAAGATATAGATTTTATAACCTGAATTTATAACAAAAAGCTGTTCTGTTTTGATGCGAGAAAGTACACCTCCAAACTTTATCTGTGCAGTCAGTCCATCCGGATTATAAACCAATTTTAATTCTGCTCAGACTTGTCGGGAGCAGCAGAGATATGGTGTCAGGCTGGTCACTATTAATCTCCCATCACTGGTGCCATCCATGCCCATGATAATCAAAATAGTAGAGGACACATGCGAGAAGTTGCTCAGCGGTAATAAGACAGGTTTGATTGTGGCAATGCCAATGATATAAATGAATGCCAAATAAATGCAAATTAATTATTTATTTCAACATTGTTAATATTTTGACATTATTTTATTAGTATTTCAGATAATCCTGGCTCATCTCCTGTCAGAACCAAATGTTTTGGTTGAATGAAAAAGATTGTTTTCATGTATGCAGAGAAATGTACTGTAGAGCTTGCAGCCTCACTTTTTGCTCATACTGGGCAGTTTATTGTGAGACCACTATAAACAAGCACCTGTAGTCAATGCATCATGTCCAGGTGGTCGGTTTTAATACATTGTGATAATAAATTCAGTGATTAATTTATGCATTCACTGCGTTTTTTTTAACTTGTGGCCAGCTTTCTTCCTTCTCATTGTTAGTGGACCTTTTAGGTCCACCTACTTTTCATGAATGTCCACCTACCGATTGCCAGTAGCCCTAGGCTGGTTTGACAAGTTTATAGCAAGCTTTGTAGTACTTATTAGAGTGATCTCGAATTTTAGGCTTAGTGATACCAGTTCTGTTTTAAAAAATCTGGAAATCTGACTATTAAAATCTTAAAAGGGCACAGGTCTATAGCTCACAGGGAATTAACTGAATTTGCCTCTCTCAAATGCTCCAAGTATAAATTTATTAAACATGACCGTAATAAACTGCATTGTTCTGCATGGAAGAATGGATGGATGGATGGATTTTTAAAAAAATACTTTTTTGGAATTCCATGTGAAATTAATTGGAACAGCATGAACTAGACAAAGACAGATAAAGTGGAATTCATCTAATTACTCATAACCTCTTGCTGCCTGGGATGCAATTTTCTCCAGTGACTATAGTTCTGAATATAGAAAGTCAGGTTCAGAAGAGGAAAACTCAGAATCACTTTTCTTAATATTACTTTTGTGTAAATGATATTATGGAGACAATTAAGAAAATCAATGGAGATAACCTTTCCCCAGAAAACCGGTTGGCTGAAATGGGAGAAAAGCTCTAATTGGTCAAATAAAACATTGTTATAATTACATTTCTACTTCTTTCTCTTGACACTCATGGACACACAAATGGCATAAAGGCATAATGGTCTTTAATCAGAATTGCTAAAGAGAACATGCTAAAGAAAGCATGGATAATGTATAAAAACTTAGACTACAGTCAAGAAAGAAATGGCCTGAATTCTCAATGAACACTGAATGAGTTTGGTTTTCAGAGATAGAGACAATTAGGAGCTGATGATCCACAGCTGTAGCACCTGCAGAGAGCTCTATTTAAGCCTCAGGTGTTGGTTACATTTTCAGTTGTGGCAGGAACCATGGGAGGAATTTGGATTCTGGGCTTTTGTGCAGTCACATTGTCAAGCCACAACGTGTCAAGCGACGCCTCCCACAACGTGTCAAGCGACGCCTCCCACAACGTGTCAAGCGACGCCTCCCACAACGTGTCAAGCGACGCCTCCCACAACGTGTCAAGCGACGCCTCCCACAACGTGTCAAGCGACGCCTCCCACAACGTGTCAAGCGACGCCTCCCACAACGTGTCAAGCGACGCCTCCCACAACGTGTCAAGCGACGCCTCCCACAACGTGTCAAGCGACGCCTCCCACAACGTGTCAAGCGACGCCTCCCACAACGTGTCAAGCGACGCCTCCCACAACGTGTCAAGCGACGCCTCCCACAACGTGTCAAGCGACGCCTCCCACAACGTGTCAAGCGACGCCTCCCACAACGTGTCAAGCGACGCCTCCCACAACGTGTCAAGCGACGCCTCCCACAACGTGTCAAGCGACGCCTCCCACAACGTGTCAAGCGACGCCTCCCACAACGTGTCAAGCGACGCCTCCCACAACGTGTCAAGCGACGCCTCCCACAACGTGTCAAGCGACGCCTCCCACAACGTGTCAAGCGACGCCTCCCACAACGTGTCAAGCGACGCCTCCCACAACGTGTCAAGCGACGCCTCCCACAACGTGTCAAGCGACGCCTCCCACAACGTGTCAAGCGACGCCTCCCACAACGTGTCAAGCGACGCCTCCCACAACGTGTCAAGCGACGCCTCCCACAACGTGTCAAGCGACGCCTCCCACAACGTGTCAAGCGACGCCTCCCACAACGTGTCAAGCGACGCCTCCCACAACGTGTCAAGCGACGCCTCCCACAACGTGTCAAGCGACGCCTCCCACAACGTGTCAAGCGACGCCTCCCACAACGTGTCAAGCGACGCCTCCCACAACGTGTCAAGCGACGCCTCCCACAACGTGTCAAGCGACGCCTCCCACAACGTGTCAAGCGACGCCTCCCACAACGTGTCAAGCGACGCCTCCCACAACGTGTCAAGCGACGCCTCCCACAACGTGTCAAGCGACGCCTCCCACAACGTGTCAAGCGACGCCTCCCACAACGTGTCAAGCGACGCCTCCCACAACGTGTCAAGCGACGCCTCCCACAACGTGTCAAGCGACGCCTCCCACAACGTGTCAAGCGACGCCTCCCACAACGTGTCAAGCGACGCCTCCCACAACGTGTCAAGCGACGCCTCCCACAACGTGTCAAGCGACGCCTCCCACAACGTGTCAAGCGACGCCTCCCACAACGTGTCAAGCGACGCCTCCCACAACGTGTCAAGCGACGCCTCCCACAACGTGTCAAGCGACGCCTCCCACAACGTGTCAAGCGACGCCTCCCACAACGTGTCAAGCGACGCCTCCCACAACGTGTCAAGCGACGCCTCCCACAACGTGTCAAGCGACGCCTCCCACAACGTGTCAAGCGACGCCTCCCACAACGTGTCAAGCGACGCCTCCCACAACGTGTCAAGCGACGCCTCCCACAACGTGTCAAGCGACGCCTCCCACAACGTGTCATCCTTTGACAGCGAAAGTTTATTGCATTTATCTTAGAACAATCCTGGGCTGCAACAATATTGCCAGTAAAGCTGACCATAGAGATGTCACGGTTTCTGCCAGTGAATGGATTTATAAGCGACAAACACAAGGGGTGCAGGGAAAAACATCTCAAAACCCTGCAAAGCCATATTTGCCAAAATTATTAATCATTGGAAAGGTTGGCTAGTAAATAGGTGCACTTGAGCAACTTTTGGAAAAAATTCCATTTTTAGGAGTAATGTGAAGTATCAAGTTTTATACTACTGCCCAACAAAGACCCTGTAATGGCTTAGACAACATGCAAATTCAACAGAAACAGGTCCACCCCCTTAGTAATGGGCAGTTGTTAAAGCCATTAATGTACTGGTTTCAAAATTTTTTTTTTTAAGTGTTCTGCACAAATCTTTTCTTTTACCCTTCAAAATACCAGAATTTGCACACAACTTTGTATTTTGTTCATCTGATTATATAACAAATCAGATGGAATGATCAGTTACTCCGTATTTAGGAGCCTTTTTACCAAATACTTTTTTTTACCCTTCAGTAAAAATACTCTTAGTATCCTACTAGTAGTGGTTCTCTTACTTGAACACAATTTTTGTGGACAAAATAAATCCATCCATTTTCTGACCCACTTAATCCCTCATGGGGTCACAGGGGTTGCTGGTGCCTATCTCCAGCGTTCACCAGGCAAGAGGCAGGGGCAACACTGCTACCCACTGTGCCACTGTAATTCCAAAGATACTGTATATCCAATTATCTGTTATAGATTAGGTACACCGGCCTGCTCCTACATATCTATTGAAGGCCCATCTTACCCCGGTTCCAGATTTGGCCGTAAATGAGAAAACATTGATCAAGAGGTAAACGGTGTAATATGCATATTTAATTTATTAGGAATTAAATATGGAGAAAAAAATTTACATTACCAGTCCATCTATGTCCATTCCCTGGCCCATGCAGCTTTTTGTCTGATCTAAGTTTTGCCAAGACATCCTTTCCATCAACTTAATGCTCCTCCCGCTCAGGTCAGGGGGAGGGTGGTTGAGCCCCTCCACTCGGAACAAAGAAACCCCTCTCCTTCTGACCAACCCCCCCGGGGGCAATAAAACGCCATGTTATTCTACCCAGCAACAGAGAGGAGACACACCTTCTGCCTGACTAAGATATTTTCTTAACATATCCAAAAATAATTTTTGTTAAAAATGAAGGTTTTATTTTGTAGCGCATGAGCAGGTCTTATTTTGAATGTCCGGCATAGTTTTCCTTCCAGGTTTATCTTAGTTCCATTATTTATATACAACATACTTCTTTTGCCATAATCACATTGTATTTCATCATCTACACAAAATTTGAGATGTAACTATGGAGAATTGAGGTTTTTATTTTGAAGATTTCAGTAAGCTTTATTTTCAAAAGGCCATGGTACTCCCATTTCCAACAGTGGTAGAGTTCCAGCCTAGGGTTAAGGCCTGTGATGCAATAATCTACTGTGTGGAATCCATGTTATAGACCCAGATAGCAAACTATGAGTGAATCAACGCTGAAAGATGGTTAGGCAGAAATATTGAATCAATGTTTATGCCTGGCATTTAAATTATACATAAAGTGGTCGGTGACTTGCATGCTGCATCAACATGAGGTGTAAACCATAACTGATACTATATAAATGTTGAGTCAACCATCTTCTAAATGATAATCTACATGCACATTTGTGTTGATTTTATATTGAATCCAAGTTAAGGAATCAATATTGATTCATGTAGATTTGACATTAAAATAGCTTTTCTAAAGCTCAATAAAAAAGTTTAGTTTTTCACCCATGAGTTTCTGCTGATAGGTCTACATCATAACACACCATTACAAGTTTCTTCATTTAGTACTGGTGTTAAACACACAATATTGTTGGCAGACGACTTAAAAATGACCACATGGCAAAAATGTGACATTTTATTTTCGAAAACAGAGATAGATGAAGACAGCCAGCCAGCAACTTGTCCCTAAGCAGCAGGTGTGTGTGATATGGTGACAAATATCGTTTGAGCTAACATGTTTAGTAGAACTATAGGGCAGCTCTGGTGACAACAAGTCAAAAACAGGCTGAAGTGGCAAGCCGTTCACACACTTGACTTGGGTTTGGGTCACTTTGGTTCCTTTGGATGCCTCCCTGCATAATAAAGCCACTTCTTGACAGTTTTGCTGTAGTCCTTGTTAAGTCGGATTTGAGTCAAACTGCCGAGCAGCAGTTGAAAGACACAAAAATAAGAGTGAGGAAGATAGAGTGTATACCCAACACAATTTCTTATTCACATTTTGAGGGGGGGGGGGGGGGGGGGGTTGTGCACCAAACAGCATATGTTGATTCAACATTGATTAGACATTGGCATTTCAGTCATTAGAATTTGACCAGAAAACATCTCCGGGTACTCTGGCTTCCTCCCACAATCCAAAAACATGACTGTTAGGTTAATTGGCTTCTCTAAATTCTCCTTAGGTGTGAGAATGGTTGTTTGTCCTGTTTGTCTCTGTGTTGCCCTGCGATAGACTGGCGACCTATCCGGGTGTACCCCGACTCTCGCCCATTGACAGCTGGAGATAGGCAACAGGACCCATCACGAACCCACAAGGGATAAGCGTGTTGGAAGATGGATGGATAGATAGATAGTTTTTGCCAACTCAACTGCAGTTAAAGTTGGTTCTACAATGTGTTGGCTCAGGAGAGCTAAATAATAATGCATTCCACACATTTTATATTTGTATTTGTAAAAACTTTCCTTTCACTGTACAAGTGTGTTATACTTGTTGGTTTACTAAATAAATCACCTTTAATATATACTCAAATTTGTGGTTCTAAGTGGCTAAAGGAGCTTACTACCAAACCAGGGGTCCGTTCTTCGTACGTCTCTAACTCAGTTAGCAGGATTTCATTGTTGACGATTTGGCATGATCTTGGATCGTTTGGTTCTTCGAAAGACATCCTACACTTGTTGTCATAGCAACATGTGCACAAGCTTAAGCCTGCTCGAGAGCAGGCTTATTTCATGTAAACAAGATTAGATCACGGCTGTATAAGCGGAGGAGATAGGGAAGTCTGACGTAGCCATGTCAATTTTTACGACTGCAACCTGTTGCGGAAGGTGCAAGAATAATTTCAGAGTTTTTCGAATTAATCGCGTATTGCGCAATAGACAGGATCCTTGAGCACAGCGCGACAGTGTAATTGTAGAGAGATTTTCTTGGTGGCTGTTATAAACAGACAAACACATCATTTAACAGTGGCTTTTAAAGAGGAAAAAGTGGTGTTGGAGCCATAAATCTAAAATATTTAAGTTATTTGTATTATGGTTTTTTTATTTTTATCCTATTCAGTAAGAAGATTTGTTCGGGCCATTTTATTGTGAAGTTTAGTTTACTTTGAAAGGCTTGCTTCCTGTCGAGCCGTATATTGTATTAGAAAAAACTATGGATGGATTATCTAGCCACGGAGCAATACAGTTTTTGACCGTGTAAACTGTGTATGACTTGGAAAAGGAAGAACTTCATTTTTTTATAGATAAATAATTTTTTGTTAAAAATCCCAGTTTGCATGCGTCCTTTACTTCCCGTGTCTAAGGAATGACACTGAAATTTGGATCTCTTGACATAACAAGTGCCTTTTTAAAATACAGTATAATAATTAAAGGCTACCATTTTGTAGAATATTCTTGTATTTCACTTTTACTTGTCCCCATATTCTAGTGGGTCCTGTGGAGGCTCTGATATAAAAGAACAAAGTAAATATTGTCATGATTTGTTTATCGAAGAACTCAGGAAACGCACACGGGACTAAAGTTTAAGAGTTTTATTTAAAGGAAGGGTGCTGGGTGGTGAGTGATGAAGACCGGAGGTTCAGGACTGCAGAAGGTCAGGGATGTAGGTGATGGCAGGAGCTGACGGCCCGGAGAGAGAGAGAGTCCACACTCACAAGTGCTGCTCGGCTAGCAGGCCTCATAGCAACACCAGGACTCTGAGCAGCACTTATTCTGGGCGGCTAGTCAGGTTAGCAGTTATCAGGAGACACCAGGGCACAGAGCAGAGCTTCTCCAGAGCAGATTGTCAGGTAGCAATTCACAGAAGACACCTGGACAAAGAGCAGAGGAATGAACAGCAGAATACAAAGACTTACAGAGGGACTGGCATGGAGTGGTGGATAGCAGAAGACGACCCAGTGCTGGACTGAAGACAGAGGGAGGTTTAAATAGAGCACTAACAGGTGAAACAAGGGTCTGGCTAATTAACAAGCAAATGATTATCAGGTGTGACTGACTGCTGAGGGGGTGAAGTGAAAATTGACAGAAAATAACTGATGACTGAAAAACAATAAATAAAGTCAAACCTAACCCAAAAGAGATGAAAAAATGAAAATAACAGAAAACAAAGACAAACCAAAACTCAATCATGACAAATATAAGATTATTAAAATGCAAAAATTCATACTGTAGAAAGTGATAGAAACATCTACCATGGACAGTATTTATGCATGTAATTTGTCTGCTGCTTTTTGCCAGCCCTCTCTCCTGGCTTTAACAGATTTTGAGGTGTTTTAATTAATGACTCAAATTCGGCATAACCTTCCATTAAAAGCTCTTGTTCTGCTTGGGAGAAAAACTGTGGGCGTTCTTTGGCCATGCTGAACAGCCAATAGCAGCGTTGCTGATCAATGTTTCTACTATCGATACATTTCCCCTTTTAAACAAATGCATGAACGCGCAGTTGTCTCAGATAACTCAATCCAGCCATACTAATCGTAAACAACAGGTGTGTTCGAAGAACCCAATTAGCCGGATCATGATTAGCCGAATGAAATCATCTTGGATGTGTCATTTGATCTCAGATGTTTTAAGCAACGTACAAAGAACGGACCCCAGATCTAGACTAAATATTGGCAGACGAAATGTTGGCGTGAAACCCCCTGATGCCTGAATATCCGTGTGTGCTACTTTAAAATGAATAATTGCTTTTCTCTCATGCTTTTAGTTGAATAAGTGGCTGGATATCTTTTGTCTAAGGATCCTAATGATAAACCTGCTGGCACATGCCGGCGCTCTGTTCCAGCTTCTCTTGTGTTTTGACAGCTGCTGCCTATGTGATGTTCCAAAAAACATCCCAGAGACTCAACCTGCTTCAGTCTCGTGGAAGAATCACATGAAATCAGACAAGTCTCAGGTGAAACAGAATGAGACTTAGATAATTATTTTGATTACTCCTTCCATTGCTCCCTCTTTGATAAGAGCATTGCAAATATGAAAGCAAGGGCTTTTGGGGGATTGAGAAGGAAAAGACGGAGGAAAGGTAGCACTGCTTCACCCTGTGGCAAGATTCGCCTGCTGGCAGCAGTGAGAGAGATAGATGGAAGGGTGCTGTGTGTAGTGGCTTAGGCTGGGGAGGAAATGAAGGGGTCATACCTTTGTGAAGCAAAGCAATTGGGAGCTATTAAACTCATTCGCTGTAGGGGCTATCCACTTTGAGACTAAAGACGGCTCCAACTTTGCTTGCAGCACCATTCCTTTTATCCCCCTTCCTCAGGAAGATCCTGGAAATGCCACAGGGATATGATAAAAAGGCACACAGTGTTCAACATCATGCACAAAAATAAAATGAATCTCTGAGGTTGCCTGTAACACACATCAGTGATCTCCACTGCGGCAACAGCTCTCAAATGTACCCCTACTAAAATTCTAGTTTTTTGGAAATGTAAAATATGAGACCATGATAAATCGTTTCAAAACTTTATGAAAAACAAACAAACCTGGTCACATGTGTATACAAATAATGAAACTAATGCTTTGTCTAAGTACCTCTTGATTCAAATTTAACATTCAGACTTAAACTGTTATGTTTTGTGGAGGTGAAAGACCAAAACGGCAAACGGTCATCGACCATGGAGGACTGACTCTGACATATTCAGAAATAAATATACAAAAATATACAGAAATAAATAGATGTTCAATAAATATATACGCATAAAACAAATATACAAAAAAACAGCAAATAAATAAATGTAAACAGCAATTAAATTACACAATGAGACATACATGTTAATATCTCTTTTAATTTGATTCTTTATTTATTCCTCTTTTTAATCAGCTCATTTATTTATTTTTCATTATAATTGTCAACCATATTTATTAATTACTTAGTTTTTAAATGTATTTATTTCTGTTTTAATATTTTTACCTGTTTTATTCTTCCTTTCTATAATATTCGTATTTTTCTTATTGCTGTTATTATTATTATTATTATTATTATTATTATTATTATTATTATTATGTTACTGTTAGTAATACTATCATATCAAGGAGTATTGTAAAGCATATTGAACAGTCACAGATATTAATTTGTCATCAGAAAAAATACTGATATGTCAATATAGATAGCATTTTTTTAATGTATAAAGAACAAAGGATTAGAATGAATGATATGTGGTATACTATTCTGTATAATTAGGAAGAGATCGCACATGAGATATGTCTGGAGAAGGGGTGGGTTATAATAAGCCCTTACTTTGACCCACCCCTTTGAAAGTTTATCACTTATTGTCATTTTCTATTGTGCTTTACAATGTCCAATGAACATAAATCAATTAATTAATAACAATTATGTGGGCTTTATTTGGTGTAAAATTTAAAAAACATTAAAATCCAACAACACCATCCCGACGGTCATATGTGGAGGTGGGAAAGTTATACTTACTGTAGGCCACCTGATCAACGTCAATGGCATAATGAATACAGAAGACTACAAAGATATTCTCAAGCACAACGTCAGGCAGCTTGCAGATAAACGTATGATAACATTTAATGTTTGGTTCATGATGACCCAAAAAAGAAGTTGTGAAGAAATTGATAACTAACAATGAATATTAGCCTAATAAATAATCTATGTAGGGATTTAAAAATAAGGATGTTGGCAAAATGGTCTTCCAACCGTAAAGACTTGGAGCTCATCACAAAAGATGAATGGTGAAAGAAACCAGTGGAGGCAGGAAAAAGTGAACCTTCGGTTGCCTTCATAATAAAGGTTTTCTAGTTGTTATTGAGAAGGGTATGACTAATTCTGGCCAGGACACACACACACACACACACAATGATAATTTACATTGTCTTGTCATCATTGTAAGAGATGCCTGTATCCATTCCAATCATAAAACAACTTAGTGGCTCAATAAAATAACTGATTGTTTTTCTTTAATTATTTGGATCATTTACAATTTCTCTCCCAATTAAAGATGCAGATGAGTAAATGTTAAGATGATTATGTATGGGTGATCGACTTCTCTGTAACTGACAGCAGGAATGTTAAAAATAAAAAAGGGCCTTAACACAGTATTAGGATGTGCACATCCTAATACGACCAAGCTGGTCATTGCCTTTAATATTTTTTTATTCTTTTTTTACTCTAATAAATTTGGTTTTAT
The DNA here is from genome assembly GCA_037039145.1 of Fundulus diaphanus. Taxonomy (NCBI): domain Eukaryota; kingdom Metazoa; phylum Chordata; class Actinopteri; order Cyprinodontiformes; family Fundulidae; genus Fundulus; species Fundulus diaphanus. Next base: position 43,872,189 of record CM073134.1, read on the forward strand.
TCACTTGAATTGCAGGATACCTTTTCACAATATGTTGGGAGTAAGTTCTGGAGAGATTTGTCAAGTATACTAAAAGATTACACAAAAAGCTGACTTTTTAATGTGTGTATAAACTTTTGAACACTGGTGTATGTGGCTGTATTTCTACGATGTCTGAATTTCTGCGCCGAAAATGTAGCCGTACATGGCTGCCTTGCTCTCATATGGCAAAAATGATGATTGAACGCCTGATGCGCTTTCATCCTCACCCTCAGCCATTTTCATCCCAGTGTTGGCAGTTAAGAATACATCCCTTTCATTTCTCATCAGAGGGCTGGTTCAATACCCAGTGGCTGCGGCTGGCTTTGGCATCTCGGCACCCATTGTGACTGGCTTCTCATCAAGCCGAGAGCCGCCGAACACCGAGGGGCCCCCTCCATCACCGCTAGACACACAATCACAGGTTGCTGGCCAGGTTATTAGGAGTCATTCATCTTCTGTGCCTGCCTCATTTTACCTGGCCTTCATTTTTCTTTCAGCTTCAGTACTTTTAATTCCTTGTACTTTAGAAGTTGTTTTTTACCCCATTCAAAATGTCCCCGTTTGCTCCACCTCAGCCTGTACATCTTGCTCGTGTAGGCCTGGGTTTTATAAGCTTCACGAACGACACAGCACATAATAGGCCCAATCAAAGGCTATTGATAGACTCTAATGCTGCGCTGATGGCATGCTGCGTCTGCAACCAGAAGAGATCAGGTACTGCTTCTAAGGGAAGAACACGAATAGGCCACGCTTATTGTCCGTTTGATTTGCAGCAGCTTCTCAGGAGACGGAGAGTAAATGTGTGAGAATTAAAATCCCTCTACAGAGACAAACTGCAAGAGACAAGAGAGGAGGTTGGATCAAAAGGCAAATGAGAAACTCCATATTTCAACAAAGTATCAGGAGGGTTTCCCTCTCGAGCACAGACATACTCCCAGCACTGGGGCATCCACAGCTATTGATTGGCCAGTGTCTCCCTGCTGTACAGTGGGCAGTTCCTCCTATAAGGGATGTTGTTTTTCTTTTCTTTTTTCTGTTACCTGACTCTTTCTACCACTATGGTGTGCATTTGTCATGGTTGCGGGGAGCAGAGTTTTCATGTAGCCCACTTTCCATTTGGTTCTGGATGACTTTGAAGGGCAGAAGATGGAGGGAGGCAGGGAAGACTGGAACGAAACCATCAAGGGCTCAGAAGTAGCTCTGTGTGAAGGCTCTCCATTATCAAAAGTAGGCATAATTATGCATGAAACCAATCCATATTGTTTTTCTTTTCAAGTTGTGGTTTCATTTTATTTCAGTCTCCCCACTATTGATGCCCAGTGAGGTAAATTACCAGAAGTCATTTGGTTTGAACTTGTATTGGAATTGATGTTCTGAGCTGATGGGATCCTTGTCCTGTTGTGTTAATGTCACCTGAGTTGCAAACATAAAATGCAGTTGTGTTCAAAAAAATAGCAACATGATTAAAAAAGTAAGTAAAGCTCAGAATATTTGTAGTAGCTTTTATTTCCATGCAAGAATATACACAATAATTAAATTAATTTATACTATTCATGCCATTCATTGAAAAGAAAACAATAATTGAATAACAAGACAGTATAATAAAAGAATAATGATTAAAAATACTATTATTAGCAATATCATTAATCAATTTATTTTGATATACATATAAAGTATTTGGCTTTTCTGGACAATTGCACTTTTAACATCAACAAACTCAAATATTTATTGTATAAACTGAATTATCCTTGAAGACTTAGCTTAATTATAAATAAAAAAATATTTCTTTGTATATTCACTGTTTCTGTTAAATTTCAGTCCTCACAGGCTGGTATCCTGCAACTTTAGATGTGTATCTGCTCCAACCCAACTGAATCAAATACCCGGGGCCTTCACTGTTGTCATGATTTAGGTTTTTGTTTGTTTCTTTTGGACTTTTCCGGACTTTTCTAGAGTCAGCCCTGTCACCTCTCAGCCACCATCCTATCAGCTCTGTCCACTCCTCAGCCACTACTCTGCTCTTGGTCAGATCCACCTGCTGCACTAATTAGAGTTAACACTGCTCACCTGTTTACCTGCTTACTTATACCTGCCTCAGTCGTCCACTCTCTGCCAGAACGTCTCATCTTTATTCAAGTATTCTGCCGCTGTGCCACTGCCAGTTTCTGTGTGCTGAGCCAGCTTGACTCTTCTGTTTTATTTGTGTTCAGCCTTCACTGTTGTATGCTGCCAGTGTCTGGTGCTGCACAAGTCTGCCCTATCTCCCTATTAGTTCCAGCTGCTTGCTCCTCCTGTTATGGCCAGCCCCTGCCTTCTTCACTGGTTTGGCCTGTCACTGCACATTTTCTCCACTCCACTCATTTCTTTCTCCTTTCTTTCCAGCATCTTTGCTACTTTAACTCGCTCCACTTTTTTTCATGCTTTTTTCAAATTGCACGAGAGGGCTATTTGCATCTCGCATAATGCCAGATTGACTCAGCCTGATGCTGAGCCACCTGCGGCTGAGAGGGCAGCTTTGCACCCGCTCATCACCGCGGCTATGTTTTATTATTGGGCAGAAAGAAAAAGAAAAACTGACTAGTTCAGCCTGAGACAGACCGGCCGGTTGGGAATCCTCCCGCGCCTTGGTGTGACTGACTTTAGCCGCCGCTTAGAGTTGGTAGTACTGGAAAAGCTGCATTAATTCTGTTAGACCATTAATTTGCACCCCACAGCCGTGTTGCCCGTACCATTTGAGAGACCCAGAGGTGAATCGCTCCTCCTCATGGCCTTTTCTCGTCTCATTTAGCCTCCAGCCTGTCAGCCTCTGTACAGTGTGCAGGGCTGATGCATCGTCCCACAGCAAGAAGGGCGCTTCCTGCAGCTGCAAGGGCTGCCAATTCCACACAGTGATATTATAGATAATGGGAAACCGCTTTTGGAGCGCAGATTAGTTTAAATTTTTTTAACTGCTCGTGCCGCCCCCTATGTGTCATTGCAAAAAGTGACGCTCCGGGCGACTGCACGGTTCACCCGTGCCAAAAACCGCTACTCTGCATGTCTCTCCCTTTTGGTGCCCCACCCTACTGAGGAAACAAACCAGGAAGAGGTGAATGCTTGTTCCACTAAACAGGTACATTGTTAAAGGCATACTATGCAACATTTTTCAGTTAATTAATGTGTTCCATACCGTTTTGGATGATTAAATGAGTCATTTCAGGTTGAACAAAGGTTTTCACGGCCGCCCTGGTGGTCTGTGGGGGAAATACCGCACTTGCAATTGTAAGAGCCCTCGGCCCGCACTCACAGGCTCAGAAGTCTCGTGCAAGACCGCGAGAGCCGGTCTTGCTTTACGGCGAGAACTCCATGTGTTTTTGCCCTGCCATTCACTATATGCACGCGCGAAAGCAACAAAGAACCGCGTGTTAACGTCAAATAAACATGCAAGCATATCGAGTTTTATTATTATTATTATTATTTTTTTTTTTTTTTTTTTATGTTGGCGAGACGCTACCGCGGCGGCCGCGGCGAGATAGCCCCGCAGGAAACCCTGATGTTCATACTTTCAATGTGTTAGTCATTGTTTGTACTGCCATTTTTTCCACTTTTCGTTGCGTTCGCCTGTCTGCTAAGCTCAAAACAACCGCGCCTGGCTTGACGGAGAAACCAGAACAGCTGAGCATCTTTATAACAGTGCACTTTTACTTTCGCCCTCTGAGGGGAGCCTCGCTGGAAAATCAACCCCGGTTGCATAGTATACCCTTAAACTGCTAGATTAAACCAGGATGAAATTAAGGAAAACTCAATTGGACATCTGTAACTCTATTCTCTTCATATAGGAAGGCTGGTCAGTCCCTCTGCTTCTCCAGAATGTCTCTCCAAATTTCTGAAAACAACTACAATAAAGAACTAAAATAACCAAACTGTTTGGTCTGTAACTCAATCATACATCACAAAAATATCAGTAATCCCATTTTAGGAATTAATGGAACCCGTGATTTCCATTACAGGTAATTTGATCTGACGTTGCTATATTTTGGATGCTTTTTTAAAAACTATTTATTATTGATATTGTACTTAAAACTGCATAACTTGTGGTTTGATGTCTTGTAGGTTTAGGCTTCATAAGAGCTCACTGAGCTCTCTGCTCCTCTTTGATTTTTCTTATCATTCTTTTGTTAATTTCAGTGTTCCATCTCAACTAAATGGGATTCAAGCTGTGATATGTGGTACGGCAACCTGAAGTTGATATTGAGAATCGCACATCCATTTAGGTTTTTTTCAGAGATTTACTTCTCTCTGCAACATCTGTCTTTTCTGTCCATTATGTGCACATTACTCTCTGCAAAGGAGCATCATTAATGTATGTCTGAGACGCAGGTGGACTGCTGAGTCTGAAGTTGGCAGTGAACTGCGGCTATAACTATGCTCTGCTTGTGTTTGCCTTTTTCATCCTGGGACCGAGTGGTTATTTTTTTTTTCAAAAGGGTTGCAAAGTTTCAAGTGCACCAGGATGTTGAAATTCTTCAAAGTTCCTAAGACACATCAGTCATGTATGGAATGTCACCATTGGTCCTTTTTCACTCTGTTCAGAACAGCCAAGTGTTCACCCACCTCTGGGTTGCATTGACAGATATACAGAGCTGTTTATTCAATAGTCCTGGGTGCATTGGTGGCGTTTTTGATATTGGCGACTTGGCTTTCTGCCCAAGGCAGCATGGCCTTGGGGCACCATGAGGCACAAAGACAGAAAAAAGGTTCAAAGTCTGTTTCGCCCTAGATGAGTTTTTATTCTTTCTTGCATAGATTTAGGAGCACAAGCACAGGAAGAAAATATTGCTATACACCAATGTTGGCTAAAGACAATGAAGTTAGCTAAAGACATGTATTGTTGTGTTTTTTCAGGATCCTAGACTGCATTTGAACATTTCTGGTTCAACATACTTAGACTGTTCAGACCGCTTCTCTACAATTCAACACAAACACAGATTTTTTTAAGACACAATTTGAGATCTGAAAAACTTTTATTCTATTTGTGAAAATACAAAAGACGGCATTCAGATAAAGCTTTCTGTAGATTGAAATGTCAAAAACATGCCCCCTCAAAACAACACAAAATGTAAGGAAACTTGTGCTTACTGATTTTAGTTTTCTTGTTACGTGGTTTCTTGGCAACAAATGTTACAAAGTAGAATTTTTTTTCCCCATTTAAATTGTGTAATATTTGTAAGGAAATTATATTTGTTGGTTTTGCAGCCGAGCTCAGTATGTGGGTTGCACCCATGAAAACTTGCCAAATCCTCTCTGCAGAGGGCAAACAGCTGTTGGTAGGGGTAGTGTGATAGTGTGGGGTGACATCTCCTTCACTGGAGTATATATCATCTGAGGCAATTTTAATTCAGAGAGACACTGAGATAAGATTCTGTAAGCAGTGACAATCCTACAGGGGTTGGACAATGAAACTGAAACACCTGATTTTAGACCACAATCATTTATTAGTATGGTGTAGGTCCTCCTTTTGCGGCCAATACAGCGTCAATTCGTCTTGGGAATGACATATACAAGTCCTGCACAGTGGTCAGGGGGATTTTAAGCCATTCTTCTTGAAGGATAGTGGCCAGGTCACGACGTGATGCTGGTGGAGGAAAATGTTTCCTGACTCGCTCCTCCAAAACACCCCAAAGGGGCTCAATAATATTTAGATCTGGTGACTGTGCAGGCCATGGGAGATGTTCAACTTCACTTTCATGTTCATCAAACCAATCTTTCACCAGTCTTGCTGTGTGTATTGGTGCATTGTCATCCTGATACATGGCACCTCATTCAGGATACAATGTTTGAACCATTGGATGCACATGGTCCTCCAGAATGGTTCGGTAGTCCTTGGCAGTGACGCGCCCATCTAGCACAAGTATGGGGCCAAGGGAATGCCATGATATGGCAGCCCAAACCATCACTGATCCACCCCCATGCTTCACTCTGGACATGCAACAGTCTGGGTGGTACGCTTCTTTGGGGCTTCTCCACACCGTAACTCTCCCGGATGTGGGGAAAACAGTAAAGGTGGACTCATCAGAGAACAATACATGTTTCAAATTGTCCACAGCCCAAGATTTGCGCTCCTTGCACCATTAAAACCGACGTTTGGCATTGGCACGAGTGACCAAAGGTTTGGCTATAGCAGCCCGGCCGTGGATATTGACCCTGTGGAGCTCCCGACGGACAGTTTTGGTGGAAACAGGAGAGTTGAGGTGCACATTTAATTCTGCCATGATTTGGGGAGCTGTGGTTTTAGGTTTTTTGGATACAATCCGGGTTAGCACCCGAACATCCCTTTCAGACAGCTTCCTCTTGCGTCCACAGTTAATCCTGTTGGATGTGGTTCGTCCTTCTTGGTGGTATGCTGACATTACCCTGGATGCCGTGGCTCTTGATACATCACAAAGACTTGCTGTCTTGGTCACAGATGCGCCAGCAAGACGTGCACCAACAATTTGTCCTCTTTTGAACTCTGGTATGTCACCCATAATATTGTGTGCATTGCAATATTTTGAGCAAAACTGTGCTCTTACCCTGCTAATTGGACCTTCACACTCTGCTCTTATTGGTTCAATGTGCAATTAATGAAGATTGGCTACCAGGCTGGTCCAATTTAGCCATGAAACCTCCTACACTAAAATGAGAGGTGTTTCAGTTTCATTGTCCAACCCCTGTATGTCTCCATACTTGGGGACAGAGCTATATATTCCAAAATGCTCATGCTTGCTCCCACATAGAGACGTATATCAGAGACTGTATTCAGAATTTGGTTGTGAAGAGGATGGAATGACCTGCCTACAGTCCTGGCCTGTAAACTCATCGAACAATAGAAGGATCATACTGACTGACCAATAGAACCACATTGGTTGACTTTGCTCAGTCAATGCATCCAGAAAGTGGATTCCATCTCACAGCAGTGTGTAACTGTGACCCACATGAGGAGTTGTTGGGCTGTTGCAGCTGTGTAGGGTTCTCCCATACACTACTAAAGCCCCTGTTTATCAAATGAAGAACTTGTTAGATTTACAATAAATGGTCTGTACTTGTACAATGCTTTATCATGTTCTGAGGACCCAAAAGCTCATCACACCACATTCAGTTATTAACCCAGTCATTAACACATTCAAACGCTGATGGTGGTAAGCCATATTGCAGCCACAGCTGCCCTGGGGCAGACTGAGAGAAGCAAGGCTGTCATATAATGAGCGCCAGCGGGCCCTCTGACCACCAGCAGCAGCCAAAGCAAGTGAAGTGTTTTGCCCAAAGACACAACGACTGAGACGGTCGGTGAGGGGGTTCAAAACAGAACAAACTCCCCAGATCCTGATCCAATGTTGCCCTGACCATTTGTCACAAGTATCACTGCTACAGCAAACAAAACCTTTTACTATTCTTACGTTTAGAGCAAAGAAAGTTATGTTTTTACAGTGGATTAATGAAAAGAAAAACTATCAGTGGATGGTGTGAGATTGTATTTGAGTTAATTTCCTTTGAACACCTTGCCACCATTATACATGTAAATGTGGACAAGTTTCATAAAATTGGGCACTCATTTCTAGGCTATGTTGGATCTGATATCTCTTTAGAACTATTAAAAGGTTCCAAATGCTCATGTTCCTACCCTTATGGCCTAAAGCTTTTCCTCCACAGCATTGTAAAAGACTAACTGGAATGAATCACAAACCCGTGACTGCAGTTGTTGCTGCTAAGGGTGGCACCACCATTTATTAGGCTTAGGGGTCATGTAGCTTTTGATTTTGTTTTCCACTTCAATAGTAAAAACCTTCATTTATCAATTGCTTTTAATGTTTACCTGCGTTGTCTTTGACTGTTATTTAAATTAGTTTAATGTGCTGAAACATGACATGACAAACATGCAGAAGAATAAAAATTCAGGAAGGGGAAACATTTCCTTTCAAATGTGGCACTACAAGAACAAACAAAGAGGCTTTCTATGATCACAGTATCAACAAGATACATTGCTACATCAAATATCTTTTCTTTTTGTGCTACTTGCAATGTTGAAAGATCCTGAACATTTTATAGTAATTAGAATATTTAAAAACAGTTTGTGAAAACTTTAACCAGTAAATAAAAATCAGAAGTCTTTGTTTTTTGAACCTATCAATATCATTTATTTCCTCATTTGTCTGATTAATTGCAGAATAAGAAAGATAATTTTCCCCTAGCTTTATTGTTTATAGTTTTGTGTGTGTGTGTGGGGGGGGGGTCTCATGCCCTTTGCACAATTTATGAATGAACTGCCTCTGCTGGTTGTTGTAACAAAGTAAGAAAGACAGAGCTTTCAGTTTTACCAGGAAGGCGTAACTATATTTAATCGAAATTAAAACTGATCATCAGCTGTCACTGTCTAACATGTTGACACTTGAACTTCCTGCCTTTGAGAACTGTTTCACATGTGGAGGTCAACTTAGTGTTTCTGATGACCAACTGGTCACACTTGGCGAAGTGGGCCAGGACCAATCAGAAATGCTTCCCAGAGTGTCGAAACACTGCTGCAGATGTAGATAGAATGATTGACATTTACTCATCTCTCTCCCCTTCTTTTGTCCAACCAGTCTAACAGTGCTGTTCCTACATCCTTCAGACAGCTGCACGATGTGGAGATGTAAGATAGATTTCACAACCCTTGCCTACACAGTCATTTATAGGGTTCTCTGGGATTGTTGACATCTGTGAACATCTGAGCTTCGGAGAAGCTCACAAGCTTAGAGTAAGGGTGGGGGGAGTATTCCAATTCTGTTTTCTTCAGTCATTGACTAATGTTAATGTAACACGGGGAGGTGGAACCCAGACTGTGACAGAGGACGTGGCCATAAAGCCAACTGGTAGACCTCTTAAATATCAAATGGCCTAGGGTCTCCCAATTAAAAGTACCCAGGTAAGTCTGGCTGAAAAACAATGAAACAGAAATGGTATAGAAAATATATTTTATTTACACATTATTTTACAACATTAAAAATAGACTTTATTAATCCAGTGTAAAACCCAATAAAGCACAGGAGCCTAGGTCAATACTAGAGGCAATCTGAGACTTAAACATAAATAACTACAAACCAAATTAGTAGCAGCACAAAATAATGTTAGATAACCAAAAGAAAACCAAATCTCAAATTGCATCAACCCAGTCCTATAAAGCTGTGCCCAATCAGCTAATTCATAAAAAGAAACCTGCACTATTGTTCTGGTTCTGTATTGGTGGTGCTGCAACTCCGGTTCTAAACAACTACCTGTTACCTACTGATGTTACGTGATGTGCCGAGGCTTCGAGGCGTGTGTCGAGTAATGGAGGGGGCGTTTCCGCAATGCGCGTATCGAGGCTTGCTTCATTTAGGGGAGGAGCCGAAAACGATGACGTCCGAAGCCTCGCTGCCCGGCTGTACCACGTGACTGCTTCGGGAAGTGGTTCAGATTTTGGTGCGGGGTTTGACAGTTTTAGAAACCCCACAGGCTCCATTCAAAATGTGGGTTGTTGTAGGCGAGTTGCGGTCAGTTGAGAGAGTGGATAGAGTTTTGATAGTTTGGATAGCAGAGTTTTGATAGTGGTTATTTAGTTTGAGACAGTTAGTTTGGTGTTTGGAGAGTTTAGGAGAGAGATAGATAGATAGGAAATCAGTGCTCTCAACTATCACGCATTGACCGTCACTGACTTCACACGGTCACACGCAAACATGGCATTTTCCACGCATAAAAATCCCAACGCCCATCTGGGCAGCGGACGATAAAAACTCTGCCTTCTGCTGAGATGTTTCAGCTTCTTTCACAGCTTGTGGCCATCAGTAATTCCTGCTGCAGTTCATGTTAACAGAGCAGCAGGAAGAGCGATCAGAGTTATGAATAATTTTAGTCTTAACCAGCGGTGAAAGTGAGCCGGTAAGGTCCTGTACTACGTACGCAGGAGGGGAGGGGGCGGGGGAAGAGAGCTGCTGCCAGATATTGCCTTCATTCAGAACCAGTGATGGCTGCACTCTGGATCATAAGACAGTTCTGCTCACCAGATGCAGTTTAAAACGCTACGTTTGTTTATAAGTTGTTTTTATTAATTCTGCATTTTTTAACTACATGCACCGTATTTCTGTGCCTCAGCGCTTCTCCTCTCCCCCCTCCTTTCCCTCGAACCCAGGGGCTTTTATCACCGTTCACCATTCAAAACGTGAATCACTACGTTTAATGTCCTCACACCCGTAGCAAAGTGTGCCAATTAAAGTCACTAGGAGAGTTATGGCTGTGTTTCATGATCTTTTGTTTTAAACAAAACAGAACCGTGGCGCTTCGGTGCGCTGCTGCCTTGCGCTTTAAAGGCATACTATGCAACATTTTTCAGTTAATTAATGTGTTCCATACCGTTTTGGATGATTAAATGAGTCATTTCAGGTTGAACAAAGGTTTTCTTGGCCGCCCTGGTGGTCTGTGGGGGAAATACCGCACTTGCAACTGCAGGAGCCCTCGGCCCGCGCCCACAGACTCAGAATCTCGTGCAAGATCGCGAGAGTCGGTCTTGCTTTACGGCGAGAACATGTTTGTTGCTAGCGCAGTGGCGATATCTGTGCAGTTATCATGGCGGAACCGGCGATAAAAGAGCGAAAGCCCATGTCGGAGCAGGCAAGAAAGAGGAAAAGGGCTCTGGACAGAAAGAGGAGTCGTACACGGGTGAACATCGGGCAAGCTTTTCCCGAATGGCGAGAGCTAAAAGAAAGAGAAGGCTGCAAGGCTGACGCGGACCTCACGTTTCTGCTGATGCGATTGTAAGTAACATTGTAGGGTTTCCCTCACGCTACCGCCTCCCAACATTCCAAAAAAAAAAACTCGATATGCGCGCAAAGCTTGTCTCCCCCCGCTCCGCCGGTCGTGCAAAGCTTGTCCCCCCCCCTCCTCCCCGCTCCGCTCCGCCGGACATCGGCGCAAAGCTTGTCTCCCCCCCGCTCCGCTCCGCCGGTCGCGCAAAGCTTGTCTCCCCCCCGCTCCGCTCCGCCGGTCGCGCAAAGCTTGTCTCTCTCCCTCCCCACTCGGCCGGTCGTCCGGTAAGCAAATTCCTAGGGGAAACACTGCATTGGAATGGTTTCTCTCTCTCTGTGTGCATGTTCATACTTTCACTGTGTTAGTCATTGTTTGTACTGCCGTTTTTTCGACTTTTGTATTCGTTGCCTTCGCCTGTCTGCTAAGCTCAAAACAACCGCGCCTGGCTTGACGGAGAAACCAGTACAACAGCTGAGCATATTTACGACAGTGCACTTTTACTTTCAGTACCTTTAATTCAGGTGCGCAAAATTACGTTACTTGTAATTTGGGTGCGCACTTTTAAGAGTCATTTTAAAGAACTTGTAACATCAGGAGAATGATCTCAGACCGGTCAGCTCCTATGATCACTGTATAGGAGCCCTTTACAGTTTTTATTTATGCATTTCCCCCCTGTTTATCCCTCGCACGCAGCGCACCATCGGGTAAAATCCTCCCACCTCACCGCCCAGAGCGCACTGAGGAGAGCAATAGAGATTTGTCTGGTCGACTGAGATGAGAAACCTGTTGCTGTGAAAGGTGATATAGGTTATAAACTGTTACTGTCTAGAATTGCATTGAGGTGAAAAGAGAGGAGACATCAGCAGCTGGATCGTGCGTAAAGACGCAGCGGGAACCTCTGTGTGCTTCAGTGTTGCTGCTGAGGGGAAAATGTGGGACCGTATAGTACTGGGCTAATCATCACAGTACCCCAATCTGTACATACTTGCACTTATTTATTTATGCACCCCGGCATCATCTGTGCCATGTGAGCGTGTCTTTTCAAAGGCTGGAGAAGTAGTATCAAAAAAGAGAAATCACTTGAAACCAAAAACTGTGGAGAAATTGTTGTTTCTTAATAAAAATGCATGAAATCATCCAAGTTACACAAGCATTAGCTTATTCACTACCCCCTCCCTAGTTCCACAAGCACTTTCACTGTCCTCTGCCTGATTAAGCCCATGCCATTTTTCTAGAGTCACAGAAAAACATTATTACACACCATGCCATATCACGTCACTACTATTTTGGGAATAATTACACACAGAGAATACATTCAAACAATGTTTTATTATACACATGTGTATACAAAATTTATGTAGACAAATTATTTCGTCCTACACCTTTTGTGAAGTCATTCCCAAGAGTCATAATAGACAAAAAATCAATGCATCACACGTGTTAAGATACAGCTGGCTGTGATTATACACCTCGCCAGTAGGTGGTTTCGTGTGCACATGAAGCATCAAGAAATGAACCCTTTCTCGAACCAGTTGGCTCAAGTGGTTCAATGCCTCATGAGGCTTCATCTCACCATCACTACTGTTACCCAATGAAACCAGAGGATAACAAACAATGCAACTGGGTGAGAGCATAATATGCAACAGCAGCAATCTGAAATAACCAAAAAAATGACAATAAAGGGTCTGCTAACAATAAGACATAAGAAAAAAATGGAAAAGCTAGTACCTTCAGATGCTGCAGTGAAAAGCCACTGAAATGATTCCAGCAACACAAATATCCACGATCCCAATTTCTGGTACAGCAGCCAGACTAACAGCGCCAGCGGTCATTCACCTGAGATCCAACTCCACTCCTAGCTTGGCAGGCAAACCTGGTGCCTATATACACACACACACACTAATGAGCCCAATGCTGCAAACCAGAAGAAGGTAGGGAAATAGGGCATGATGCATTCAAGGGCCTGAAATGGGTGGGAATTTACAGCCACTCCATGTAACCACTGTTCTCAACCAATAAACCACCCGGTTACATTAAAGTAGTATAACTATTTCAATTTCTTTATAGAAGTAGCGTAACTATTTACATTTAGTTAGTTGCAGGTCAGAGGCAAGTGAGGAAGTTGACAGGTTGGTAGCACCGTGATTTTACATGGTGAAGTGTGTTACAGAACTTTGGAGAAAAGGTACATAAAAACAATTATCAGTCATTTCATTTTAGTGGTGTTGAGACATTTCATCCTCACCTTGAATAAAAAAAAATTATAAGGTTGCTCCCAAAACCGCTGGAAGTCAGTCTCAACCGCTGGAAGTCAGTTCCAACCGGAAGTCGGTACCAACAGAGAGTTAAAGGTATATAGCCACGTTATATGCTTTAAAAAAGACCAAAAACCATTTGATCATAATAAAATAAGGTTATTTACACCAAGCCTCCATCTTTATAACGTTTTGATGGTCATTTTTTTGGATAAATATAGCCCCAGCGCCGGGGCTATATTTATTATATATTATATATTAACAGATATAAACAGACGTGATGCCATCTAGCAACAGTATTGCAGAATTATCATAATGCCAGTTTGCTTAATTGATAAATTAAAATTAAATAATGTTGGAACAAGCCTGACCCTCTGAAATGTCTTGCAGTAAAGCAGCAGCTTGGCGTGATCGAAGACCAACCATTATTAATTAAATTAAATAATCTAACAGCAACTTTAAGAGCCTCATATCAGAACATTTACTCACGTTAGTCAACTCTGCAGTTACATCTGAGCAATCGGCAGGTTTAGTGTCCACTTCAGTGAACACCAATAGTCATGCTGTATTCCCAGTGACATTCCAGTCTTTTCCCTCTTGGAATTGCATATTTTTTGCATTTTTTTCACTAGATCTTGGACCATTCTTCATTGTTTCACTGGAAGATCCTAATAGCCATTACCAGTTACTTGTTTTAATGCCTGCTGTGCATGCGCAGTACGTACTTACATTAAATCATAAACTCAAAAGGCTTCATTTACTAACAAATTGAGCAAAAACAAAGCATAAAACAACAAAAACAGCAGCAGGACTTAATAATATTTCATAAAAACTTTGCATGCAATCAGAATGAGTTACTGATGTATAAATGGACAAAAAAAAGTCAAATTACGTAGATATGAACCTTTAATGAAGTCACGTTAAATCCACCAACCTTAGGTTTTGGTTTCTCATTCACCAATGTCAGGGTTAGCGCTAAGGGGACGAGATAGACCCCAGGTATTAACTTAGGTTTAGGTATTAAATCCACTGACCTTAGGTTTAGGCTCCCTTACCTTTTTATCAGTCTCTGCATATTATAATGTCCAAAACCTCTGGTGTGACGTTTTGGACAATGATTGTAATAATGATGGTTTCCTGTGCTTGCATTAGGGTGCCTCTCAAAGCATCACAGATTCTCCACCGCACCTTGCACTGGGCATTGCGTAATTTTCATTCTTTAATGGAAAGCATATCAGTAGCACAGCAGTATCGTATGTTACCAGATGCATGTCAAGTGAAATTTTCAACACATAAGAGGCAAGACAGGACTGAAAACTAAATTTGCTGCACTTGTTTTTTCAGAAGCGCTGACAATTCTGAATAGAACTTGTTCCAAAAGGATCACAGGGCACAATGTGTTGGAGTATTGGCTGCCGACCAGAAATCACTATGAGCTTATACTAATTAATAATAAATAGGGATGCATCTTTTGACTCACTCCTGACATTGCTGATGTGTGTTAAAGTTTAGTCTCATCAAATCAGAACACACAGTTCCAGTGGCAATCCAAAGAGAATTTAGCTAACTTCACATACTAACATGGCAGGGAAAATAGGCACTTTTCTACCGTACCTCCCAAACAACCTAATGACCGCAGTTCTCTAACAGTAGGTTTTGGATGTTTTTTTTCCTTTACTCCAGTACTTACTTGTAAATATTGGTCCTTGTCCCCCCTAGTGGCCAGAACCGAGCCTATCATGTCATATTTATACCCCATGGACAAAGAAAGTCAAGGATAACTTACAAATTTCTAAACAATCTGATCAACTTAAGAAAGAATGTGTGAATGAAAGAGAAATGTTAAGATTTATTTCTTTTATATTCAAGGGGTGTCAGTATGTGAAAAAACAAAATCCTGGATAAAATATGCCAAAATGACCTTCCTCTGGAGTGTGGCCATGCTCAGCCTTAGAGACAGGGTGAGAGCTCTGTTAGCTGGAGGGACATTTTGCGTGGCCTGGGATCCTCCAGAATGAGCTGCAGGATTTCACCGGGGAGAAGGATGTCTGGGTTTTCCCTTCTGAACCTGATGTCTCCATGATACAATCTCAGATAAGTAGAAGACAATGGCTGGATGAACTGTGCTAAAGTAATGAAAGGTTAATTTATGCTAGTCTTTTTACATCTCGATAAAACCTAAAACCAAAAAAAGTTTACACCAGAATGCTGCTAAAGGTGCAATCGCAGTATACTCACAAATCAAGAAAGTCCCCTAACTCCCTATCAACAACCCCCCCCCCCCCCCCCGCCCCCCAGTGCCCCCACAAGCGTTTGCTTTTTGGGGGCATTAGGGTGGGCATGTGTGAATGTGACTGTGTACCTGGTTTTGTCCATGTCCCCTTTACTGGGGCATCTCAGGTCTTCACTAAGTGTGGAGCCCATCCCCTCTCTCTGGCTCCCCTCCGTTGGCTGGTGCCTTGACCCGCTGTTGTGTTGGTGGTCCTGTGTGTCTTGGGCTGGGTGCTCGGGTGTGCGCTGACTCACTCCTGGCGGCTGCTTCATGGGGCCTGGGCTCCATGGCTCTGTCGGGGCCTCACTGGGGGCAGGGTGCCCCTGGGCCTCAGATCTCTGGGCCCATGACTAGATTTGCTCTGGCGTCTTTGGCTGCTGTCGGAGCCCCGGGCCTTGTCGCTGTAGCTCCCTGGGCCTTCGGCGCTGTGTCTGCTGGGGTTTTCCTGGGGCTATCCTCTGCTCTTCCCTGGGATGGGGGAAGACGATGGGGGAAGACGTGTCGGTCCTTCTCAGGCTCCTTTGCTCTGGGGGCCCTTTTGGGCGTCTGGGATTCTGGCCTTCGTAGTGTCTCCCTCGACACTCTGGGGGGCGAGTCTTTGGCTTCTCACAACCACCATTGAGTACTTTTCTTATGGATAAACCTCACATACACAGCTACACTCTTGCACACACCTACAGGTGTTTGGATTCAGGTGCTTACATATTCACTTCTCTACAGATAAACTCTAAAATTAACTTTGGCCGTCATTTTATACATCTTGTATTAAAAAATTAATAATTTTCCGTTATGTTATCAAGGCGTTGGTTGTTTGTAAATGTGATACTTTTTTTGTTTGTTTTTGCTGTTCTTTTTATATCTCTCTCTGCAGATGTAGAAGCAGACTCCGAGTATGTTATCTTATTAGTGCCGTATTAGTGACTCACTCCCTCTAGGAGTAAGCAGCTGCAAAGATTTCTTGGCTTTTCTATCCAGAAGGTTGTTCTCTTCAGAAAGAAACTATTATGTAGGAGACCGAGAACTTTTGGCCTTGAAGGTGGCAATGGAGGAGTGGAGACACTGGCTAGAGGGGGCAGAACACCCCTTCTTGGTCTGGACTGATCACAAAAATCTGGAGTACATCAAGAAGACAAAGAGACTCAACCTCTGACAAGCCAGATGGACCCTTTTTCTTTAACCGTTTCAACTTCAGTTTCATTTAGACCTGGCTCCAGGAACCTTAAACCTGATGCTCCATCTCGTCTGTTTGAGTTGGATGGAAGTTCCGAGGTTCCATCCTCTGTTATGCCCCTTTTGTGTATTGTTGCAGCAGTGACTTGGGAGATCGAGGGGAGAGTTAAAGAAGCACTTTTACTCTCCCCATAGAGGTGCCCAGGTTCCTGAGCTCTATCCCCCTAATGGCCTCTTTGTTCCCAAAGCCTTGTGGTCACAGGTCCTACACACACATCCAGCACCACAAACCATCCTGGCATCGACCGCACAGTTTCTGGTGGCCGGCTATGGAAAGGGATGTAAGAGAGTATGTTTTTTGCATGTCCCATTTGTGCCCGTAATAAGTCCGCTCATGGCCACAGCGCTGGGCTTCTGCAGCCATTACAGGTTCCATCACAACCATTGGCTAACAGCTCTTGGACTTTGTTACAGGGCTTCCTCCATCAGAAGGTAACACTACTATTCTTATGGTGGTGGACAGATTCTCTAAAATGGCAGATTTTGTACCCGTTCCCAAGTTACCTTCAGCTAAAGAAACAGCAGATGTGATGCTAATGCATAGTTTCCTAAATATATTGTTTCAGACAGTGATCCCTTCAGGGGACATTCTGGACATGTTAAGGGATTTTCATTGCCAGCATGCTGATCTTCCTGGGCTGTCTGTTGCAGGCTGCTAGAATGGGGGTACTGTGACGTGGCAGCTTTGATTTGCCTCACCTCTGCTGCCTTCACTACCCCAGCCAGCCTGATTGAACACACCTGCTCACAATCCTCTCCTCCTCCTGTGTGTATTCAATCAGTCTGTTGTCTTCCTTCCATGCCAGTTTGTCTTTGCTTCTACCAGCAAGCGTCCAGCCTTTTCCCCCAAGCTTTTGAGCCTCTTGTAACTTTTTTACCTATTTTGTGTTGTCAATTCTGCCTCAGCCCAGTCTTTTTGGATACTTCTGCCCCCTTGACTGATTCCCTGTGTACGGACCTTTGGACTGTTATAAAACCACTGAAGTTTTGAAAACTGTCTAAGTTGTCATTTGAGTCCTGCCTGCCCAGTTTCTTGTAACAATGAGTACGCTTATAAAAAAGGCTAATTAAGCCAATCTTATGCTTCTATTCATTTCCAGTGGTATTTGTTCTAAATATTTAAACTTTACATCTCCTACATATTTTGTCAAACTGTGTTTATCAGGAGCTCCCTAAATATCACGGCATTTCCACAGCACATAGACGTCGAAGCAGGAACTACATAGAAGTTTTAATGACATTGAAATTACACTTAGGAAAGTGTCCTGCTGTTTTACATGCTGCTACATTTTCAAGGTTTACTGGAGGACTAAAAGGAACTTAGCCATTTTTAAGTTCATCCATCTTTACGGCAGTAATTTTCATGCTGTCAAGTAAAAATGTCTGCTGTGAAAAATGACAGTTATCTTTGTCAATCCGAATCTTATGGAGCCTTAAATATGAATAATGGGTTTTGCAGAGTGAAAGTGAGTTTCGTCACACCAGCACCCATTCTACACCGTGGAACACAGCATGAAGTGATGCCTTGTGTCTACAAACTCACAGCGACAGGCTGATCCAATAGGAAATACCATTGTAAGCCAGTTTAAAAAGTCAGTTTTTTAAGGTCAAAACACTGAGCTGTTCAGCATTTTTTTTTTACCTCTTATTCAGTGGAGCCTGTGTGTTTCAGTTTGCGTTGTCTTTGACCTTATACTTGTGGACCCCAATGATATGCTGTTGGAGTACAGTCAGTTATGCAGAGTGATAATGAGTCTTTTTTCTGATCCTGCTAAACATTTGGAAGAAATACAGCATTAGCCAGTGCTTGTATCTTTTCTTTAAGAGGAGTTGTAGCTGCTGGTAATAAACCCTGCACTCAGGTATTAAACTCTGCTTAGTTCAACCGGCACATATGGAGAGAAAATGAAAAAATACAACCCTGAATCTCTAAAATACACAATACCATTGTCAGGGTTTAATTTTGATCTGGCTTTTTTTTACTGTTAGTTTTCAGTTCCTCCTCCTCCTCTCACTCAGCTGACCCTCCACTCCCCCTGCAGTCAGTCACACTCCACCTGCCAGCCTCCCTACTTAAGCCTCCCTCAGTCTTCACTTCCTTGCTGGTCCGTCATCAGACTCCACTCTCTCCTCGCCTGTCTACCTGGTTTACTCCTGCTTGCTGTTGGAATCCTGCCACCTCTGAGTTTCAAGTTAAGTCTCTGCCTGCTACTGGATTATTCTGCCACCTCTCTGTTTCAAGTCTCTGCTAAGATGTTGGATTTACCTGCCTCACCTGTGCTTCACCTCCTGGACTTAAACTGCCACCTCTCTGCGTCTAGCCTCTGCTAGCTGTGGGAATTACCTGCCTCATCTGTGCTGCTAGCCGCTGGGTTCCTGCCTTCTCTGTGCTCCAGCGGTTCTGCCATCAAGGACTCTCTCCGGGCCGTCAGCTCCTGCTCACATCTACACCCCTGTTCCAGTCCATCCATCCGTCTCACCTCTCAGTTCAGTTTCCCCGTCTAATCATCTCCCCCCCCTTCTCTCCTAGAATTGAGCGTGTCCTGTCCGTGCTCCACACCCCCGTCGTGCCAGATCCACTGCTCCCGTGTATTACTCTCTGCAATAAACAACCTTAAACTGTCTCCTGTCTACCGAGTGTGATCTGCATGTGGGTCAAACATTTAAAACAAAACATGACAATTACATTCTAGTTGGTGATTGTATACAAATGTTCTCCTATTTTACACATATCTTCAGAAAAAACATGCAATCAGACTAAGTGACATGTCTTGATTTCTTTTATTGTAAAACATGAACCTTATAATCATATTTCATCATATCATGAGAGACAGTCTGAGAGTCCTGTTTGAACAATAAATTTGTGTTTGGATTTTTGAGCCATTTTTAGAATATATATTTTCCAGGACTGAGCTGCTCAAGCTTCAATCCCGAACTCAGAAGAAATATCAGGACTACATAATGTTTTATTGTTTTTAATGTCATTTTGTTAAAGTTTTTAATATGAGAATATGTTAATATGTTTTTGAAAATCAGAGGTGTCAAAAGTATTCATATTTATCACTCAAGTAGAAGTATAGATTCTAGAGCTTGAAAACACTTCTGTAGAAGTAGAAATATAAACTTAGACTCAAGCAAAAGTATAAAACTATCAACATCAAAACTACTTATAGTACTAAAGTAAAATTATACAAGTAAAAAGTGCCACTAAGGGCAAAAGCTTAGACATCCTGCACCACAAAAGGCATATTTCTAAAGGCCATAATTACTATGATCATATAGTATGATATTAATATTGAATAAAATTGGGATTGGCTGTTTCACCCACATGTATGTCTATTGAAAATGAATCATTTAGTATAATGCAAATATATTAAAAGTCCATATGGTACAATACTGAGCATCAACATGAGTTTCATGGAGCAGAAAATCTGATGTCTGGTTGCCTGTCAGTATTGGTGCAAAAAGTCAAGCTTCAGAGACATATCAATAACCTGTTATTATTGGAATGTAAATGAATATCCAAGCGTAACAACAGGAATTGATGAGGGCAAGAGATGTAGGATACAACATGAAAATGAGTGCATTACCCTTTTGTAATAACCCTTGTATGGTTGTCTGTATACAGCAGACAGTGTTGTCAAAATTAATGATTAATATAAATGGTTAATTAAAAATGAAAAAAGTAAATTTACAATCCTAAAAATGCTATGTTCTTCTAAGTTTTATTCTTAAGTTTTTGGTGGGGGGCATTTACCAAACACTTGGTGCAGCACTGCCTCCAATCACAATAATAATCATTCTGTTTGGGTTCTATTTATCTGAATTTTGTTTTACAAGCGAGAACAAAAAGAAGATGAAATAAAATTAAAGTAATGAGACTATTTTCAAAATATAAAGAGTAGAAAGTACAGATTATTGCATGAAAAGTAGGAAGTAAAAAGTAGGTAAAAAATAATTACTCCAGCAAAGTATAAATAACCAAAATTTCTACTTAAGTAAGGTAACAAAGTATTTGTGCTTAGTTACTTGACACCTCTGTTTGAAACAAAATCTGTCTTTTTATGTTTTAAGAATCCTCCATCCATAGCTTGACCTGGACAGGTCTTAAAAGGGTTGACAGAGAAACATAGACAACCATCCACACAGACACTCCAGCCTGGGGGCATTTTACAAACACCAATTGACCTGACATTTATGTTTAATGAAAAACAACTATAGTTCCTGCAGAAATCTTACACATGCAACACCAGAGTGTGTGAACTCCACCTGGAAAGGGCCTGACTCAGGTCTGAACCAAAAACCTGCTTGCTGTGAGGAAAACGTGGAAACCGCAATGATTGCACCATGCACCCTTCCTATAGACATATTTTGTCACGTTACTGCTACAAACTTCAATTTGTTCAAATGGGATTTTAAGAGACAGATAACCATACATAGTGACATAGTGACAAATAATCAAAGTGTGGTATGTACTCAAATTCATGGCTTTACGCTGACACCCCTAAGGTTGATCCCCCAGGTTGTTAATCCCGTGATTACACAACAATCATAGTACCTAGATCAATACCATACTTCTTTTCACCTACCCAATGTGTTTTCCTCGCTTGTAGAAAAGTCATATCTTCATATATATTTCTATTTATCTATTTACCACACATGTCTTCTATGACAGCAAAGTGGAACCGAAAACAAATTACTTGCATGAACCAACATTCCCATGAAAACTGATTCTGATACCAAATTTAAAGCAAGTAATTAGTGAAAGTCCCTGTGTGTAGAATTTAATCTCAGTGTATGTCCAGCTATTCTGTGAAGGCCACATGTTTGACAGAGAACATTAGTTAAACAAACAGTACTATGAAAATTACGTAACACACCTTCAGGCAAACATGAAAAGAGTATGGCACAGCAAACCTACTAAGATATGGGTATTTACCTAAAATGACTCATGGAGTCATGAAAGCATCAATAAGAGAGGCAGCCAAGAGGCCAATTTAAAACTCGGAAGGCATAATTCATTTACAACATATTTATTTTTCACAGGAAGCTGTGGTTAAAAGAAAGGCATAAGAAGTTCTATACAGTTTGCCAAAAAATATGTACAGCAAACATATCATATATGGTGGAAGGCGCTTTGATAAGGAAAGACCAGAAATCCTGAGTGTTGGAAAACTAATACTACACGTCACCTTCATAATCCCTACTTTGACACACCGGGGTGGTTGGATTATATCACAAGAAGGTATTTCTTCTACGGTCACGTTGAAGCTGATCCAAGTTGTGATGGGAACATGCATAACGCTAAATACCAAGCAATCTTAAAAGAAAACCTGCAAGAGACTTATGACCGGGATCCATGTTTAGCTTCCAGTAGGATAGTAATCCTAAATACACAACCAACGCTACAGTAGAATGGTTTACTTCAAAGCACACTCATGTGTTAAATATGCTAAATTGTCCAGTCAAAGTCAAGACGTTAATGAAAATGGAATATGTAGCACTATATGGAGATTGCTGTTTACAGATGCACTCCATCCAGCCTGCAGGAGCTTGAGCAAAGAATGGTCTGAGAAATTCAGTCTCAAGATTTTTAAAACATTCCCCAAAATGCTTGTAACAACTGTAGCTACAACGTTTTAAGTTGGTGGGGAGAAGTCAAATGTATCCCAGGGTTTTCAGATTTTTATAAGTTAAGCAATTTGAAAATCCCATAATTGTCCTTCTGCTTTACAACTGTGCGTACCAGGGTTGCATAGTTGCCTTGCAGAAAGGAGGTTCTCGGTTCAGATCCAATCATGGGGTCTTGCATGGAGTTTGCATGTTCTCCCCATGCATGTGTGAGTTCTCTCCAGGTACTCCGGCTTCCTACCCACAGTGCCAAAACACGGTCTCTAGGTTTCCAGTAGGTGCAAATGGATGTACAATTATGCACTATTTTCTCTTCTCAAAAATATTACATTGAAGAATGTAAAATAACAACATGTAAAAAAGTTTAAAGGAACAACTCCTGGTTAAGAAACATGCTTTTTTCATGCAACATATTATGAGTTAAAAGACGTAATTTCATAATAATAAATGACTAATTGATTGCGCTGTCAAGCAACTCCATGCTTTTTTTGGTAGGAATAAGCAGCAAACTGAGGACAAGCCCGGATGACTTTTCTCCATCAATGGCACAATATATAATAATATTCTTGACATGCGGAGCCATTGCTAGGCAGCAGCTCCTCCAGCATCATGCACGACAGGGTACATAAACAGAACAGCATGGCATGCATTTAAGTGTTGACCATTCACATAAGAAAATATAATTTACCTGAGACATAGCCATTTATGTCAAAGAAAACGAAGACAAGTCCCTCGATGAAGCCTTGTTTCCTCTGGAGGATTGGGTACAAGCTTGAGCCACGTGTTTAGTCTCGTGCATGTTGAGGGTTTCTCATTGGGGATAAACAGTTGGGTATCCGGGATCTCGTTCTTTCGGTCACGACCCAAAGCTCATGACCATAGATGAGGGTAGGAACGTAGATCGACCGGTAAATCGAGAGCTTCGCCTTTTGGCTCAGCTCTCTCTTCACCACAACGGATTGGTACAGCGCCCGCTTCACAGCAGACGCGCACCAATCCGCCTGTCGATCTCCCGCTCCATCTCTGACACCGATCGTACAGAGACCTGACAGCCCTTATTAAAGGGCCCGGTACTCCATACTCCCGGAGTACCCCCCACAGGATCCCTCGGGGGCTCAGAGTAGAGCCGCTGCTCCTCCACGTCGAGAGGAGCCAGTTGAGGTGGCTCGGGCATCTGGTTAGGATGCCTCCTGGACGCCTCCCTGGTGAGGTGTTCCGGGCACGTCCCACCGGGAGGAGACCCAGGGGAAGACCCAGGACACGCTGGAGGGACTATGTCTCTCGGCTGGCCTGGGAACGCCTTGGGATTCCCCCGGAGGAGCTGGCCCAGGTGGCTGGAGAGAGGGATGTCTGGGGCTCCCTACTGAAGCTGCTACCCCCGCGACCCGACCCCGGATAAGCGGAAGAAAACAGACGGACGGACGGATTATACTGTGGTCTGAACACTGGTATACTGAACGTCTTGTATAAGTTAAACACCTACTCACTGTCTGGATAAAGTATAAAAACCTGTAGCAGATAAACAACCTTATCAACAACACTGCTTTTGTCGTCTGACAGTGCACTTTAAGAGAAAATATGACCCCACTTTTGGCAAATACACACATAGCATGAGGCTTTAAGCAGTACAGTATCCCTCAGGCATTATCCTCACAACTTCATTAAGTATGCAGTAATAAAAAAGCAGAAGGCATATGAATACAGATATAAATTATGTATGATTCTTTTGCTTTTAGATACAGCAATATGTGAGTTATGGAGGCTGTGAATTTAGAGGAACTTTCAATGCCATTAATCTCAATGTTTTTATTAAAACTTAGATCATAGCTACTCTTATGAACACTTTAACACCAGGGTAAAACATTTCCAGGCAAAGACAGGAGGACAACATTTCTGATTTAAGGTCATGTAAACAGTGTTTATGTTCTCTGCCAGGCATTCAAACCAACATTCAAGACTTGACACAAATTCAATATGTTGTGCTCCCTTGAGCTCGCTTGAACAAAGCTGAATCTCCGCAGTCAATGAACCACAAAGTCAGAGTCCCTTTTTAAAAAATCTTGTTTCATTTGAAATACATTACTTACAATACAACATTTTGAAATGATAGGTGAAAAAATATATGTCATCTTACAATACTGTACCAGTCAGTGAACAAAAGGAAAGCAATAAAGACACAGGAAAACTTTCAAGTACATGGTACAATAACCTGCTGGAAGGTTGTATCACTAGGCCGCTACACGCAGCGCCAATCAGAGAATGATGTACACTCATACATACAGTCATATTTAATACATTAGAATATGCGTTCCGATGAGGCTCGTTTGTCAGATTAAAAGTACCTTTTGAAAATAATAACCTTTAAGCAAGAATTTATGTATTACGTATTTTTTAGTGGACATGTTCAAATCCTGGATGTCATGTTTTCATTAGTGTAATAGTTTCATTAGTGGAAAATTGTGAAAATTAACAGAAAGGCTTGAGAATGTCAGTCTGTGTGTAAATAATCTATATTTTCTGTCATTTAATCCATTTTAGTAAATCAATTGACGGACTTTTCCATAATATCCTAATTCATTGACTGTGACTAAAAGAAATTTTTAAATGAAAGAGTTGAATTTCTTTTTTTCAAGGTGCAATAATTATGAAACAAATAACTTCAATTAATAAAAAAAAGAACTGGGTGCACCCTTATACATTTTTTGTAGCATTTCTTTTATCAAAATGCAGGAAATATATTGATGTGAGCCTAAATATATATATATACAACCCCACTAACAAACATTCTTTAGCCATCAACAAGCATAACTGGTTGGATATTTGACCAAACAGGACTGATGTTAGAGGATTCTGTTAGAATCATGCTAGAATTTGCAATTCTGTCCAAGTTTCAACCATTTAGCTTTTGAATTGAGGTCAAGTTTAAAAATTTGGAGGTAGGTTACTTAGTTTTTGCATCTACTTAGTTCAGTTTACCAGCACAACTTGCAGCGAAACAGACCCACACAACCACATTTGTCTCCCCCAACCATAAATCCTTTCTTCTGAATGCATCTATGTTCTCCACGCCGCAAATTTCAGTTGACTGCTTTCATGGTGATGGTAAACCCACTTTACTGTTCACAGCAGCGCTGGTGTTCTAATGGTGTTCATTAAAAAGAACCAAGGAGGCAAACATTAATCTTCTGAAATGTCCTCCCCAACGTTTCCGCCCCCTTTCTGTAAAATGTATAACCTATGCTGGAAAAGATAAGTCCATGGCCAGGTATCAAACCGGTGTAATATCCAGCTGCAATTATGCCATAAGCTTTTTGATGGCCACCAAGGGTGAGTGGTTTTCATTTTCCAAAGGACATTTAACCCTATTAAGTTTACTATGTTGGAGTTATGCATATTGTTGATCCTGTGTGTGTAAGTTTCAAACTTTGTAGATTAGAGAAAATCCACATCAAATATAAGGTTTTGGACCCATTTCTTGTTTTTAAAAACCTTTGAAGTTATATTTTGACTCATTATTCCATGAAAGAAGAATGGTTCAAATGTTTTTTTCTTTAAAGGAGCCAAATTGTCTTTGACATTGATGTCGATGATGAATGGACGTAAACATCTGACGGCACTGTACAAACTCAGAAGCAGGAGCCGGACGCCAAATCACAGATTGGGACATACAAAAGGGAGCTTTTTGATCCACTAAAATTAGCTTTTTGTTCATGCACTTTAAGCATGCTGCACTGGAAGACAGCTCACATTTCAAACAACTCAGAACCAGACACCAATCATCACATCAATCAGCTTTTAGGGCTGATCCTTCATAGAGAGATCCCAACCAGCTGGGATATGTATCAAAACCTGCCCTCTTCTCGCAGAGGTCTGTTGATGCAGTTTTACTCCTGACAGTCACATGGGGAAAGAACAATTTAAAATGTACAGCTGATTCGTGCACACAGGAGGCTCTGTACGGACTGAGCTTTCCAAAACATGCTGCCAGTAACGGAAAGTGCTGCGCACAGCACTTTGCTGACATGCAGTAGAGGCATTTATGTAGCCTTTGTTGTTATCACCAAGATGTAAATCTTTCTATAAATCTGCAGTGTGCAGCTACTTTCTTTTTGGCATCTTAACTCCAAAAAAATATCAAGATGGCAATTTTTCCTGAAATATCAGCCTCGCAAAAGCGCTGCTAAGCTTGGACACAAGGTGCATGGATGATTTTATTTCCATGTAGATGACACCTACAGCAACTGGTCTACAGTGACATTGTGAGTTAATTGCTCCTAAGCTGGTAACACGGCACAGAATTGGCAGCACCGCATGCGTCATGTAGAACACAACATGAGCAGATTGTGTTTCCTGCATTCAACGCAACCTGCACAGTAAGGAGTTGATCTAAAATGAATAATGGCATTCCAGTCCGGTGGTGGGTATTGTAATTAAATTTTGCAATTTCCAAAAGGTCTCGATCCAAACCCTGGAGCGAGACCTTGAGGGAAAAGATGGTGGCTATCGCAGGGTGGAACGATGACTTGTTTCCAGTGCGTGCTCTCATAGAACGGCAGTGTCATGTAAACATTTGCCTCCTTATTGCATCGAGCAATTCCAGTGTAGGAGTTATTCCATCATTGAACATCACTCAAGAATGAGCTCTGTTTTCACAAACACGGAAAATGTTCCGGTTACTTTGGAGGCATTGTTTGGAAATCAGGCCATCTGTTACAGTTACAATGTCATTCAAGAGTATTCATCAGCCATGTTTTTTTTTTTTTTTTTTTAAGATTTTACAATGTTACAGCATCTAACTTTTATTAAGAACACAATGTAGTAGATAACTTTGAAGCTGAAGGAAAATTATGGTTTTCAAATTTCTAATAAAAGATTCAAAAAAGTATGGTATGCATATTCTGCCTCCTTCGTAAAACCACATTTTGCTAAAATTACAGCTTCAAGTCTTTTGGGGGAAGTTTGCACATTTAGAGACTGACATTTTTGCCCCATTTTTCAAGCCCCTCCTGATTGGATTCGGTGTGACCGTAAATATTAATTTTCAAATCTTGCCACAGATTTGGGCGTAGTCCTTGACAGGACCATTCTGCCACATGAATCTGATCCACTCCACAGTAGCTTTGTCGGTGTGTTCATTTTGAAGGCAAATCTTTGCCCCAGGATAAAATACTCTCTATCCTCCAGCAGGATTTATGCCAGGGTTTCCTTAGATTCTGCTCCATTCATATTCCTATCGACTCCAAATGCTTCCACTGCAGGATTGATGGTAGTTTTCTTGAGTCACACCCCCAATTCCTGATCCATCTGGATCCATCATTCCTTGGTCTATGTTATGCTGTTTGTTCAATATGATTCTTCAACCAGCCTCTTAGGCCCTTGCCAAACAGCTGCATTTATACTGAGATTATAAATGCAGTTGTGGACTCCCTAAATATTAATATATTTCCTAAATAGGTCTCTTCTGAAATTAATTAGTTGTACTGGATTTTATTTAGGAGCACCTAAGTAAAGAAGGGGTGAATAGAAAGGCACATAACACTTTTTGGAGATTTGTATTTGTTCAATATTCTTGAAAGCTGTGCTATTTCAACTTTGTGTTAGTCACCACTGCAGCTGCCTGCCAATTTTGTTGCATAATACGAACATCCAGATTCATAACAAGACCTCTATTTTAAAAACACTAATAAAACACACTGAATTTTACAGTTATAACATGAGAAAATACAAAGAAGGTCCAGGGATGTGGATATTTTGATGTCGGTACATGCTATTTGAGGCATAACAACTGTTAACTATGTTCCAGCATACTGTACAACCAGGTTTGTAAACAGCGTCTTCTTCAGATAAAAGAGCTGAGCGAGTTTCCCAAAAAGCAGCTGCAGGTTGTGTGAGCTGAGAACAAAGATCACAGAGGGGTAACCATGGAACAGCTGCAACAGTGAAAGCTGTGAGAGCACAACATAAGGGGGAGAACCAATTGAGATCCTATAGCTCCAGGGAAGATGTTGTTTTGCTGGTGTAGAAAGTGAGGCAAACAGAGACCAATTTACTAGGAGAGAAAACTGTGTTAAAGAAAAAAACAAAAACAAAGAGCAGACCTAACCCATTCTTCACTGTGCAGTCTAATCTCAGCTCTTAAAGAAGATGGCTGAAAACAAACACTGTTTCGCTGTCAGCAGGCCTGGCAGAACGTAGAGCTCTGGTAAACAAGCCCACTGAGTCACAAACACAACCAAGAAGGTGATAAAGCACAAGACGTTTGGTCTGATACAATGAATATTAAAAATAACAAAGACTTTTCAGAGAGAAACAGCCAAGCCACACTTCAATAACACCAGTGTTGTAAAAACAAAATGTAAACATACATCATGGACAAAAGAAGTTAAACACCAAGGAAGTGTCAAGATTATCCAACCCTAACCGTGGCTGTTCAGCTTGGATTGGGACCCATACCATGATTTGGACATAACAAGCAGAACAATGATGGGTATGGAACTGCCATGTTTTGCAAGAAAGTGACACTTCTACAACAGTCACCAAAAGGCATGGATAGTGGTGGAACAAGTTGGGCAACGTGTTCCAGCACTTTGAATTGTCTTGTGACTGAAAAGTTCAATAAACTTGCCTGGGTGGGTGTATTGTGTGCTTAATTAACTTATTGGGGGTACACAATACGTCATAGATGTCCAGTGGGCACTTATGGTGTCGTTCTTCCCGATGTTGTAAAAAGTGTGCCCCACAAGCGGCAAACTTCATGATACAATCAGCCAGGCTCACGCATAGCCATAAAACCTTTACTAAACTCGACCAGTTGCCGTACTATGTGTTGCTGAATAATTTTTATGTACTTGGGGTTTGGGACTGCAAATAAATTGATTATGAGATCACATTAGATGTCCACATAGCATATGTTTCTGTTTCTAATAAACCTGTGATGTAAGAGCAACAATTGCTTGGTCAGAGTCTGTCACCTAGAATCCGTGTACCATTCGTTCATTTGTTTATTTAATTGAAACCAAACATGAAAAAAGAGAAACAATCTAAATTTGTTTAATAAAATAATATGGAAAAACAGAGCAGTTCCCTTTTTAATTTCTCATTTCCCTGCCAAATTAAAACACGGAGCAAACGGATAACGA